>JAMXBD010002515.1:0-188281 GCA_024138025.1 Combretum micranthum
CAACTTATGGCTCATTTATTTCGCCGTATGAAATAAAGAGGGTGTCAAATTTTAATATAATAGAAATATAATAAGATTATAATGGCCATTGCAATATTCACTTGGTATAAAAATTAAAACAAGTAATCAATGAAGTAAAAGGTAAATTGTTTTTATTATAAAGAGAGGATATGTCACGTCCCATCACCAAACCCACTAGAGGTATTATTCTCCTTGGCATGGGCACATTCCAGCTGCAGCCTACTCGGATCGAACCCATGATCATGGCCTTTTGTTTGCTTTAAAGGTAACGTCTTTCATCAATTGAGCTGAGCAAAAGGCCCAGATCTGGGGTTCTCTTCCCACTTCTCTTCCCAAATAGCCTTCATGCCGTGGGTGTCAATGCGGAAGTAGTCTGGTTGGTGGGTTTGGTGATGGGACGTGATAGGATAATCATATAGATGATATTTTCAAGATAGAAATATTTGAAAGAGGTGGAAATTAAACTATTGAATGATAATTCATGAGTGTTGGAACATAAATTATTGTTTATCATTTTTTCATGTCATGGGAACAGGCTGTTAGTTCTTTTCAAGAACTTTGTCCAATCCGAATTATGTCTTGACCCTTCTTGTGGCTACTCTTTTCTGCTTGCAAGTCCTGACAGTGGACAATTCGCCTTGGTTTTGAAGTCTGCTATAATGATGAAATTGAACGTATCTTGGTGGAGTAGTTGTAAAATTTGGTTTAGCAAAATAATCTTGCCAAGATCGCAGTCTTAGATTTTCTTGTGAAAGCGGTGCTTGAGTCCTATTTGACGCAGGGGAATCTACATATTTAGCGCAGGCATGGTGTTTACCTACTTGAGTGATTCGATTCAAATTCCAGTTGATAGAAGATGACCTGAGATTTGAGATGTGTTTCTAGAGATATTCTTAGCCACTTGTCAGTTTTACCTCAACATCTGTTCGGTTGTTTTAAAGGCCAACCCTTGATCACCGTAATATTCAGCTTGCTTAATGTAACCTACCATGAAGATTTTTTGAGCTTTACACATAGTCTATGTGAAAACCTTTTTGTTGTCCTTCTAAGACAACTACCATGTTCTTTTAATAAGATAAAAAGGGCATAGTAAATCTAGTTCCATGACATGAAAGGATAATATTTGACATTTTACTATATCGTAAGGATAAGATAAAGCTAGAAAAAGCAAACTATTTGTGCAGAAATAAGTGAGCATAATATCTGTCCGACTGGACTTTTTAAGCCTCTTGACCTTATATTTGCAAGAGAGCCAACCATTATGGCCTTATATTTGCAAAGTTTGCTAATCAGATTGCTACACCAGTTTCTTGTTTAAGCACAAAGAGAATCTCATTCATTTCTAGCTTGACCTACCCTTAATATGTCAGAATTACTAGAATACGGACTAATCCTATCCTACGAGGAAATCTTTGATATGGATTAAGTTTTCCTGTCCTCCAATGGTGTCCTCGTCCATATCCCATTTTTATTATATGTTACCATATACCAAAGGTTGACGCATACTAAGATCTTTTTATGCCTTTGCAGCATATGATTAGAGCTTTTACAGACGGGGACACAACTAGGACACGGAGAAACTTTGCTATTGATATCATACTATTGTCTTCTCAGGGCGAGTCATTTCTGTTTCTCTTTCAATAGTAGCACAATTGGATCCTTGTACTTGTACCACCTGGAACATAGTAGAAAATACCCCAAGTTCAGGACTCCCAATCCAGCAATCAGGTAGTAGAAATAGTCTAATCTCCCTTGTTAAGATCTTCTGGTAACCAGTTTCCAGTTTTTGCTCCAGAAGTTGTTTGATGCACAATTGTTATTAAGAGACTACTCAGGTAATTTGCTCCGGCTATTCCACAATAGAACAAAGATCCTGCAATGCTTCTCATATTCTCCGGAAACTGCTTGTAGTAGAATTCCACTTGTCCAATTGAAGCAAAAGCTTCTGCAAGTCCAGCCAGAGTGAACTGTGGAACCAACCATAAAGCTGACATCGATGAGATAGCACCTCTTCTTGGTTCAATACCTATTGGAGGTCTAGTTAAAGCAATGGTCCTGCGGCGTTCTTCAACTAGTGCGGATACCAGCATGGTGATTATGGAGATGGTAAAACCAATTCCCATCCTTTGGAGGATTGTGATGCCACCTTCTTTTCCTGTTAGCCTTTGCAGACAAGGGACAATGATTCTATCATAGATTGGTATGAACATTGTCAGGCTAAGCATCAGGAAGACAACGTACGATGCTGCTGGGATTTTGAAATTACTGCTTCCGAGGTGTCTATCAGCTTGAGTGGCCTGGAAAATTGCATAAGTGTGTTGCTGGACTATTACAACAAGTATAGTAGAGCTGATGCCCATATGGGAATCACCCTCACCAAGCACTTAACTTCTTCCACTTGCTGCAAGCTGCAGAGTCTCCATGGATTAGCTGGTGATCCATCTGGGTTTATCTTATCTTGCGTGGTCATGATTGCTGCTTTATCAAGGCACCTGATGAGAAAGGTTCTGTTAGTTCATGTTAGTACTAATCTCTTAAGATTTTTTTCCCCCAGAAATCTCTTAATTTGCCATGATAGTATTTAAAAAATTTATAACAACAGATTTCAAAAAATCTCTACAAAAGGTTCTTTGCAAAACAAACATACCCTGAATTCATTTGGCGAAATAAGTGTGAGGATGTAGTTACCTGAACTGATGTGTAGGGAAGCTTACAGTTGATGGAATTTGGTGGTATATAATTAAACAGAGAGATCCATGGCTGCTCAGGTTGCTTCAGTGATCTCTTTCTAATAGCAACCACTATGACCTGCACAACACTTGTCATAGGACTACCTGTGGCTTTCACTTTCACATAGATCTTTGAACCCATGAAGTAGATCCCACAAGAAACCAGCATCAGAATTGCTGGAATAGCCAAACCTATAGCCCAGCTCACATTGGATTGGATATATACAATGAGTGTCAAGGAAATCATCTGGGCGAAAGTGAAAGTGAAGAAATACCAATTGAAGAAGCTGTTGATTCCTTTCTTCCCTGATTCGGTGTTGGGATTAAACTGGTCAGCTCCAAAAGCTAGATTGCAAGGCCGGATTCCGGCTGCTCCAATAATAAGTAACCCAAATCCAAGTAACAGAAATGCCATTTGGCCTTTTGTCGGCTCGACACAGGTGCTGCTAGCTCCACAGTGTGGAGGATGCAGCTTCTTGATTGCTGCTGTCAACTGTATCACTTGGAGCCCCTTCAAAATGGAGGATGGTTAGTGGCATTTCATGGTAATACTTTTACAATGAATTGCAGTTGAGCCTCTTTAAATTTTTGAAAAAGATACGCTTATTTGAATAAAAAAGAGGGGCTCAATTCACATAACTAAGATTGTAAAAACAATCTGAATTGAGTCCAATGGCATTGAGCTTGTTAAATTTAAGATTTTTCTAAATACTCTTAGTGATGTATTAGTTGAAAATGTGTTTTGTATTTCTTTTGATTGACAAGGAATGGCAGCCAATACTTTTACTTTCTTGGTTTACCAACCGTTGATAGGATTAGCAATAGTGATGGAATTAGTTAATGCTTAAATTGTGACCTTTTCCTTATGTAAAAAGCTGTCATATAAGCTTTTATGTATATACTCTGTGATCTATGAAATAAATCTTAATGGATTTTATGAACTGAAAAATTCAGAGCAGAAACTCTTCTCATTTTTCTGCAAAAACTAATAGAGCTTGAGCTTGAGCTTGAGCTTGAGCCGAACTTGGAAATTTAAAGTTTAAGCTTTTTAGCATGTTAATCAATATATTCAAACTCGACTTGACTAAGCTTATTTAAACTCAATTTTTAAAACAAACTTGACTATCTTTTCAGCCCACTTGGTTTATTCACATCCCTGTCAACAACTGGCCTTTCCATTAAGGATTTTCACCCCTGAAATATTCGCATTTTACTTTATTTTGGGGTTGTCAATTTTTTCTCCTTTTTACTTAAAAAAAGCACAAAAGGCACATTACATAAAGTTAAAAGGGTGGAAGTGCAATTTTCCCTCGTATATACAATGGAGTTTCCTTCTCTTTCAATCAATAAGCAGAAAGGATGAAAAATACCATATATGAGGCAATAGTACAGAACGCCAGTGTTTTGTATCTGCCAAAGTATGTGTCGCAGAAGAAAGCACCTAGTAATGTACAGAAGTTGGTTGTTCCATTAAAGATGTTGATGATGTTTGCAGCTGTGTAGCTCTTCATGTTGAAAACTTTTGTGAGATAGATCAATAAGTTTGCTAAGGTGCCAATAGCTCCAAGCTTCTCAAATGTCTCATTCCCTGAAACACCGCTAAGGTAAGTGTGTCGCCTAGGAAAAGAAGATCACATGAGTATGTCTGTTCCATTCAAATTGTTCTTTGAACTTCCATATTCATTGTAGTCAAAACTTTAAAAACATCAGATAATATAACACTACTCTCAAGAGTTCATGGATATTGGAGGCTTTTAACAACAAATGGTTGTGCAAGACAAAAGTATATTGACTATTGTTGTCTTCCTCTTATTACTTCCAAAAAATCCACAGTAAACTTTTGAGATTATTATAATAATATTCGATAGTTAACAAATGTCCAAAGAAGTCTAAGATAGCATTTTCTAAGAGACAAGACATATGTTTCTCACCTATAATGAAGGGCATGGCTCTCCATCCCCTGTAATTGATCTTACGTCATCAGCTGTGGCGGTTTCCTTGACGGTTTCCAGTTCCACGCAGCAGCCTTTCGGCTCCCAAACTCCATTCATTCCGCCATTGCTTTCTTCCTTCTCCTTCTCCATAGTTGCTTCCATGTTCACACCCTGCACTATGGTTTCTCTACCACCACCTTTTCATGACTTACTTAACTAGTATCTCTTCCTAACTGTCAATACTCAATTATTTGCAGGACTAAGGAGTAGCGGGTCATAGAGGCAAGTTAGGCGTGAAAGGAGCACAACATGGGATATAAATGTACAGCCTTCAATTTTCAATGACCTTCCTAATGTCTAGTGGATAATATATCTATGACCATTCTAAGACTATGCTAAAAACAATTTCTCTTTTCATTACATTGGCCATTTACAGTAAGATGTGGTTGGCAGGCAGTGTTGAAAGGTCTTTTCTGGCATCAATGTTAAAAATATGTAAAAGTAATTATAAGTTGATAATCTGATTTATTTTTAGAGTGGTGTTACTTTTTTTCATGTTTTAGTCATATTTATATGGTGGTGCATTAATTCATTAACACGTAAAATGTGATTGGCAATTTAAATGGGTGGAAATAAGTGGGGGAAAAAATAAAGAAAGAAAAGAGTGGAGATAAAATGAAGTATAATGTTGATTTTGTGTTTAATAACATACCAAGGAATTGAAAGGAGACGTTTCATTTTTTTATTATTTGGCTTTTTTTCTTCAAAGTATATCAATAGAAATAAAGTAAGCAGTGTCCACTTTATTTTTTTATGAACATTTGGTAGAAAGGAAATTTTTGTAAATATATTCAATTTCCATTTTTTTAACCAAATTCTTTCCAATATTAAAGAGAAAATAAATGTGCTACAAAGTATAAATGTTGTTTCTTTTTTACTAATTTCCACTTTATACTTAAGTTAGCTAATACACATTTTTATCCCATTTCTATTGCTATGGTTTCTTTCCATTTTGTCTTACTTCTATCCGTCCAAAAAAGAGTAGTGGTTGAGTTTAAATAAGTCTGAATCTTTCAAACGAAAAAAAAAAAAAAATCAATATTTTAATCTATATTTAAATAAATAATAGTAGCTTTAACATAGCCGAATAAAATACCAATGCCTTCTAGTCGTAAAAGAGGTGGTAAATCAATTTTTCAGCCAAATTATGTGATATGACCTATTTGATGTATCTTTTGAGTTTTGATTATTTTACTTGCTTAGTTTGGAAAATTGACAACCTAATATCACCGAAATGTTTATGACCTCTAGTCTAGTTATCCCTTCCTATTTGGATTGAACTTATAGTCTATAGAGTTTATCAATTTCACATGTTGTTGTACTAAATCATACAATATAACTGATTTGGCCATAACATATTTGGATATAATAGTGTAATATGTGACTAGTTTAATAAAGTTGATTACATATTTAGATATAACTTTTTATGTTTATCACCTCTAATATAACTATCCGTCTAGACATCAACACGAGCCAGGGTCTGTCACATGACCCGGCAGGAAACACTACTAGCGGATGGATTCATAAGGCCAGCCTGGCTGTATGGGATCATGACTTGCCGCATAACCCAACGGGTAGTTGTGTTCTTAAGTGGTCAAACCCCAAACCCATCGACCCGATGGATTGGCCCGGGTCAACCCATTACAAAAAAGAAAAAAATTATGAAAATTTAATACTATTTGTAATATTAAATAAGTTGTTATTGTTAACAACACAAATAACTAATATGATTAAAATGAATGTGTGACTCTATTTATATAGTCTTCAATCATAAGATTTTTTTTGCTTTTAAATATACATGATTCATTTTTCACTTTATTTGTCTTAAGTGTATTCAAGTTGCATGTTGCTAACTTAACAAATATATTTGAATTTGTGTATAAATAAGTCTACATTTTTAACAATTCTTCTAATAAACGAGCTAAAGAATATTCCCCTCACAAGTATATTTGGATTTGTCCAATGGTCCAGACCGGTTTGGACACGTGTGGATGTACTGCATCAGCATTAGACATATACCACCAATTGATTATGAATTGGGTACTTTGATTATTTTGTTGTTAAATTGTTATGACTAGGAAATATTTTAGCATAATAGTTGGGAAATTACTTTTAGTAATATTACCAGTAATATCTATACATATAGATATTTAAATAGTATATTATTGCGAATGTTATTCATTTATCCAATATCTCCTCATTTTTTAATTTTTATTGTATTCTTCTCGATGTTTCAGAGACAAGACTTGGTAGTGGGGTACCCAGCATGGACCAGGATTTATAGTGGTTGACATCTGTATTTGCGTGTTGGACCACCTGGCGTCACTCATGACTTAGGTTTCCACTAGCAAATTGGTTCGTTCACTTGTGGTTAGAAAGGATTACAGCATTATATTGGCATTTAATATCGTCATTTAACAACAAAAGTAGTCAAAAGACTTCCAAAGAGGAAGAAGATTTACGACAAGGAGATAAGATTCCTGAGTATCTAATCTAACATCCCAAAGTGCTTGGGATGCAGCAATCAACTAGGTTCTTACTTGCACGTATTTCTATTATTTTTATATTAGTAATAAGATAATGATGTTTAACTATAAGATTTAATAAAGCCAAAATGAAAAAATAGAAAACTATAAGATTTAATCATGTTTAACTAATGTTGCTGCTAGAATGGTAGAACCTGAACTTTATTAGTGGAAAATCCTCTTTGTGTTTGTAAAGTCAGATAGAATATCAAACTGAGATATTTGTAAGCAGTAACCTTCGTCCATTTGTTGTCTTTGCTGTATTTATATTTCAACATTTCTCGTCAAAGATATGGAGAATTATTAATTTGCCATCACATATTACTAATATTTCACCTTAAATGAAATGTGCTTAGAGGAAAAAGAAAAAAAGAAAAAAAAAATGGAATGCCGTTGTATATAAATAAATACACACCCTTGATAATTTTATATGAAAATAGACTAATTATAATATACTTAGTCATAAATTTTATTTTAAGTTTAAATTTTTATTTTAAATAATATATTACTCTCTTTAATTTATTTAAAAAAATTAGACAAATAAACTGGAATTGAACCCGACACCAACTTGGCAAGTCCACTGTTTAGGACTCACTTCACCCTTGGCCAAGGCGGTCTCAGCCTCTCAGGTCCCAAATTTATGACTTTGGACCCGACAAGTTCAGGTCGAGTCTTGACCCAACCCAGTATTGGGGATGTCTAATCACAGCACTCAGCAGCAGCAGCAGATTGTATAATCTTTTATTTTAATTCTTTCCATAAAAAGCAAATTTCAAATAATATGACCAAGTGCTCTGCGGGGAAAGGAAATTAATATATATATATATATTTTTTTTTTTTTAAATTATAAAAATATCACTTAGATGAAAATAATTACAGAATTAGGTAAGTTAACCTCGTCTTTTGAAGATACGAGGTCGTAAGTGATCGATCTCGTCTCTTCAAAAGATGGGATTATTGTATTTTTACAGTAATTAAAAAACAAGATTGTTATAAATACAACAATCTCGTCTCTTGAAGAGACTAGGTCGGCTATTTATAACCTCTTCTTTCTAAGAGACGAGTTTATATTATCTATTTTTAGGATTTATTTTCATCTTGCACTATTTGTATAATTTTTTTTTTTCAAAATTAGCATTTTTTTTCCTTAATCTGTGCAATGCTATATCACCTTATCTAAGAATTAAAAAGAAATTTTGGAATGAAGTGGTTCAGTTTTTCTAATGGATGAAGGATAGGTATTAACTATTGATCTCCTAAACCTCAAACATCATCCCTACGTAAATTTTTGAGATCATGTTTTCATATTACTTTCTAGGCCTTTTTAAATTCTAAAAGTTAACAAAATTACTGTTGTTTGATTAAATAATTATTATCCAGTGACTTTCTAAAATTTGATAGCAGCCTAACTTGCTTTTATTTTTTAGGCTTATTTATGATGCTCATCATAAAACTTTGTAACATTTTAACGATATTTTAAGTTTATATTTAGGTTTCATACGTAGATATAGGTACAATTTGGTTCCAAAACGAAACTATTATCGACGGTTCTCGAACTAGAACCGGACCGGTTGATTGATTCTAGAAACGATTATAAAACCATTGGTTTCACTGTTCCTAAACAGTTCTTTGGTCTATAACCAATAGAATCGAGAGTTCCATCCGGTTCCATTAAAAAAATAAAAATATGTTAAATATATAATTATTAATATTTAAATTATTTCATATAAATAGTAAAATTTACTACTTATTCATAATATTTAATATGTTATTATCAATAACACAAATAAATATAGTTTAAAATTATATATAATTAATTTAAATAAACTTCTTCTAAAAGTAAAATTCATTTTCTTAATAATGTGAGATTAGATTTTGCATTGTAATTTTTTTTTTTTACCCTCTAGAGTATTTTGCAATCTCATATTACGAATTACAATTAATATTGGATATGTTTGCAAACAAATAAATGTGCATTCTAAACAAAATTTTAAAAAATTGGTTAAATAATTTAACATTTTAAGATCCAATAATTATTTTGAATATAAAATTTATTTTATTAAAAACAAAAATTCATTTTTTTATTTTTATTTAAAAAAAAAAGGCAGTTCTGTAGTTCCAAAATCGAAATTGAGAACTAGCGGTTCCATGGAACCAGACTAGAACCTTAGGAGACGATTCCGATTCCGATTCCGATTCCAAAATTTCAAGACCTAAAATTGGCGGTTCCGATTCCAATTTGGTTTGGTTCCAAAACTGCGCCCATTTCTATGCATATGCCTTTCTACAAATGACTCCTCGAATATAATAGAAAACTAGACGATAACCTTAGGAATGTAGATAATTTATTTAAGAAGGACTAGGTACTAAAATAGCTAATCCTCAACTTTCCAGCCCCTCAACTCCTTTACCATCCATAGTCAAATTGCTAGGTAACACACCTTTAAGGCATGATTAGCTAGCTCATTTTGTTGTACAGTCATTAAATAAGGTCAGCAGATGCTAATACTACATGAAAACAGAAAATTTTAAAAATGTTTAGATGGAAATTTTAGAAATATGAAGAGAAGACTTAGATATTGTTTTCAATAAGAAAGAAATATTCTAGGTTTTTTTATATATCTTTTCTTTTCTACATACATAGGTATTTATACATAATCAAGCTCTCATATTTTTGGTATACAAACTTGCTATAATGACAATTGATTTTGTTTCCAATAATTTTCATTGATCCTATAATACAGCCATAAACTCCTAATTTCTAGGAGTCCTTCACACCAACACTCCTCCTCAAGTTGGTGCATAGATATCTATCATGCCCAACTTGCTAAGTGAGTTATGAAAATTCTTACTACATATTGCTTTAGTTAAGATATTTGCTAATTAATCTTCTGATTTCACAAAGGGAAACCGGATTGTCTTTTCTTCAAGATTATGTTTGATGAAGTGTCGATCAACCTCCACATGCTTAGTTCAATCATGTTGTACCGGATTATGAGAAATACCAATAGCTGCTTTATTATCGCAAAATAAATCCATCTCGCATTTAGGAAGAAATCCAATCTCATACAATAAATCTCTAAGCCAAAGAAGTTCACATAACCCTTTTGCCATTCATCTAAATTCTGCTTCCGCACTTGATAATACCACTACCTTCTTCTTCTTACTTCTCCATGTAACAAGATTCTCACCGACAAATGTGAAATAGCCTAAAGTTGACTTTCTATCTAAAATATTTTCAGCCCAATCTGCATCTGTATACCCTTTAATATTTAAATAAAAATTCTTAGAGAACAAAATGCCTTTATTAGGCGATGATTTTAAATATCGAAGAATCTGAATGACCGCATTCATATGATTTTCGCTAGGGTAATACATGAATTGACTAACTACATTGACTACATAAGCAATATTAGGTCGGGTATGAGATAAATAAATCAACTTACCAACTAGTCTCTGGTATCTTCCTTTGTCTGTTGGCACTTGATTTGAGTATTCTCCAAGTTGGTGTTTTTGAATTATAGGTACATCAGCTGGTTTGCAGTCCAATAACCTAACTTCAGTTAATAAATCCAGCACATATTTCTGCTGAGAAAGAAATATTTCTTGATTGGATCTAGCAACTTCAATCCCCAAGAAGTATTTGAGTCCTCCTAAATTCTTCATCTCAAATTCTGATGCCAACCGAGATTGAAGTTTTGCTATCTCATCTATATCGTCTCCTATAATGATCATACCGTCAACATAGACGATTAGAGCTGTAGTCTTGCCTTGTTGGTGTTTCAAGAGTAAACCGTGGTCATAGTTACTTTGTCGATAGCCATATTTCTTCATTGCGACACTCAATCTTCCAAACCAAGCTCTAAGTGACTGTTTTAACCCATATAAAGCTCTTTGTAACTTGCAAACGACCTTATTGTCAGAGTCTGCCACATATCCAGGAGGGATATCCATATAAATTTCTTCATCAAGATCACCATGGAGAAAGGCATTTTTTTCTATCAAATTGATGTAAAGGGCAGTCAAGATTTGCTGCAAGGGACAATAAAACTCTTATTTTCCACTGAAGAGAAGGCTTCTTGATAATCGACTCTATATGTTTGTGTAACCCTTGGTAACCACTCTAGCTTTGTACCTTTCAACAGATCTATCTATTTTGTATTTAACTGAAAACACCCATTTGCACCCTACTGTCTTCTTCCCTTCTGGTAATGTAGTAAGAATCCATGTTTTATTTTTCAACAAGGCCTCCATCTCTTCCTTCATGGCTTGAGTCCATCTAGGGTCCTGTATTGCATCTTCTACATTAGTGGGAATGTGATGAGATGAGAGATCATTTACAAAGCTTTTCAAAGATTCAGATAGTAATCCAGTAGACATGTAATTGGCAATAAGATATTTAGATCGTCGTTCTTCCATCTCAGGAGAGTATTGTCTTGGGGGCACACCACGATTATGCCTATAAGGTAATCTATAACTAGGGATAGAAGCAACAGTATCTACGTCATTAGAGGGTTGATGATCAATAGGGGTTGATGGAGGACTTACCTCAGTGCTATTCTCAGGAGATGGACTAGTAATTATTGGAGAAAAAGGGGATGCATCATCATTTGAGGAAGTTGTCTCTGACTCATTCTGAATGTCATATTCATTAAAGCCTGGCTACTCATGTCTCATCCAATTCACCTCTTCACTAGAATCCATCCCCCCCCCCCCCCCCCCCCCCCCCCTCCCCCGACGAGGTGGAGTGGAGAGCTTAGTAGTAAAGAACATTTCAATTTCAAAAAATGTAGCATCTATAGTAACATATGTTCGCCTATGAATGGGGTCGAAGCAGCGATATCCTTTTTGGTGTAGGCCCTAGCCTAAGAAAATGCACCTCACAGCACGAGGATCGATTTTTGTGCATTGATCCTTTTAGACATGAACAAATACAACACACCCAAACACGCGTGGTGGCATCGTCAAGATTGAGGGCAGTGTTACAAAATGAGATAATGCTTGAAGAGGAGTTTTCATTTCAAGAACTTTCATTGGCATCCTATTGATAACATAAAATGCATGCATAATTGCCTCTGCCCAATATTGCCCAGTCATATTAGCCCCAACAAGAAGAGCTCTAGCAATCTTAAGAATATGCCGATTTTTCCGTTCGGCCACTCCATTTTATTGGGGAGTATGCGAACATGATTTCTCATGAATCATTCCATGTTGACGAAAAAAGTCATTAAATTGCTTGTTGACATGTTCTCTGCTATTATCGGAACGAAGAACCTATAATTTGGTGGAATATTGTGCATAAACCATGTTATAAAAGGACTGAAAGGTATTGAAAACCTCTTCCTTATGTTTCCACAAATATAACCACGTCATCCGTGTGTAATCATCAATAAAAATCACAAATCATCGATAGCCATGCATATTAGCTTTCGGGGATGGTCCCCATACATCAGTATGGATTAAAGAAAAAGGAATGGTACTTTTATTAAAACTCAAAGGATAAGTGGCCCGATGGCTTTTCGCAAAAATACAGGTTTCACATTTTAATTGAGAAATTGCTATATCTGAAAATAAATATGGAAGAACATTTTTCAAATATCCAAATGACGAATGACTTAACCGACGATGCCAAAGCCAAACTTGCTCCTCCTTAGACATATTCTGATGAGCGATGTGACATGCTTTACCGATCTTTACATCCATCAAATAATATAGTCCCCCCT
Organism: Combretum micranthum; assembly: GCA_024138025.1. Taxonomy (NCBI): domain Eukaryota; kingdom Viridiplantae; phylum Streptophyta; class Magnoliopsida; order Myrtales; family Combretaceae; genus Combretum; species Combretum micranthum. The sequence continues at coordinate 12,993 of JAMXBD010002515.1, forward strand.
TTTCAATACCACGTCCAATAATCTCCTTTGTTAGAATGTCTTGAAGAAGGAAAAGATTAGGATAAATAATTACGACATAATTCAAATCTTTGGTAAGTTGACTCACAGATACTAATTTGTGAGAAAGAGATGGAACAAGAAGAGTATTGAATAATGGCATATTAGCTGCCACTATTACTGTACCAGCCTCTGTTACTAGGGAAATTTTTCCATTGGCATTTTAATGTTGGTTCTTCTAGGCTTGGATCTTTGGGAGATACATTTTCATCATAGGTCATATGGTTAGAGGCTCCTGATCAAGAATCCATTGGCCATGAGCATTGTCTATTTTAAATTCATGTAGATTCATACATGTGACTGGTTTATGAATTTCAGTGGTGCTGACATTATGAGCTTAAGCTGGAATTAAGGAAAGAGTCATATCACTGATGGCATATGAGCCTTGACCTCTAGTCATCTGTTCATTCTTGCATGTGTCATTGGTTCCTTCAACGTTGCGCTTTTTCTTTGACTGTAATTCATGCCACCATTTAGGATATCCATGGGTTTTAAAACAGGTCTCCCAAGTATATTTAGTCCCTCCGCAATGAGAGCATTTCAGTCCATTAGATGCATTCTTTATAGAAGAGGAATTTGATTTTCCATTATGAAGGAAGCTATCGAAAGAGTTAGTAGTCAAACTCTTTGACGTAAATACGGAACCTAATGGTTCTTCAGTCGAAGTTCCTATCATGACTGCTTGTCATACCGCTTCTCGTCGAACATGGGCATAAGCCTGTTCCATTGTGGGGAATGGTTGCATCTGTAGAATATCTCTACGAATGTTGTCTAGTTGGTCATCTAGGCCATCCAAGAAAATGTAAACTCGATCGTCCTACAACATGTTGTTATAACGCTGAATATTAGCTTGGCATTGCATGGGATTTAGCCTTCGAAAGTCAATCTCTCTCCATAATCCTTGTAGACTGTTGTAATATTTTTCCAATGAACCACCTGCTTGCTTTAGCCATGATACTTTGCGTCGAAGGTCATACACTTGGGAGACATCACTCTCATCAAAATAAGTTGTTGCGATGGCATCCCATACCATTTTTTTCGAAAGAAATCTGATGAAATTCCAAATCAATGATGGGTCCATGGAGTTAATGAGCCATCCTTTTACTATGGCATCATCAGTACGCCATTTTCGGAAGGTTGGATCTATCATTGCAGGTTGGGGCAGATCACCATTGATATAACCCAATTTGTCTTTGCCAAAGATGTACATCTCCACCACTTGAGACCACAGTCCATAGTTGGTCCCATCCAATTGGATTTCTATTGGAGCAGCAGCTATGTCCATTGTTGAGGTTGTACAGAAATTCTTAGATAGGATTTCCATCATTCTTGTAATGAGTCTGATAAGATAGATGAAGAAGAGATTTCAAAGGTTTCTGGTGACTACAAATCTTCACCAGCCCTATAGGTGTTGTAGGATGTTATTTGCTTCAGTGTTGTCTATATAGAGGAGGATGGGAATTGAAAACTTATTCTCATACAATGTTTCAATAAGAAAGATATATTCTAGTTTTTTTATATATCTTTTATTTTCTACATACATGGGTATTTATACATAATCAAACTCTCCTATTTTTGGTATACAAATTTGCTATAATGATAATTGATTTTGTTTCCAATAATATTCATTGACCCTATAATACGGCCATAAACTCCTAATTATGGAAGACCTGTCTATTATACCTAGAAAAAAAATTATAAAAATACTAATTAAATAAAAAAATTACAAAATTGTCAATGCTATATCGCATTAAAGAGTCACAATACAAATACTTGCACAAGTATTACATAAAGAATATGGGACTTGTATTCACCTATGTCGTATATTAAGATTGCAGTACAGCTTAGTCACAGTGGTATCACATATTAGCAATGTATTATACTATTGGTACAATATTATGGCATAAGGAAAATGCATTGTATGTGAAAAATTTGTTATCATATCTTGCAAATGCGATATGATATTAATTCTTATAAATATTTCTTTTATCCAATTGGTGCTTGTGTAGTTTTTTTCTTTTAAATTAATTGGTAATAACCAATTGTCTATATATATAGTCCTTTATTTCGTGGAAAAAGTTCATCAAATTAAGCGGATGCAGCGGAAAGAGAAAGAGCTAAATGTATAGAACTGGACCACAGAGTGAATTATGTTATAGGGATTGTACGTCGGCGTGTTACACAAGAATCGTAGGAAGTCTAATTCAACGCACCTAGTTGGCTAGTTGTAGTTGAGCAAACCAAATGACATATGAAGTTCCACGTTCCATCACAAAGTTTCAGATCCGGCCGGTCCAGTGTTTTTACTACTTATATGTTGCTACGTGCCAGTTAAAATGCAAACTCAAAGTCCATCCCAAGTCCCAATAGTTGATTATAGTGTTTATTCGGATGGTGTATATTTTATTTGTATTTATATTTATATTAAAATAATAAGTATAAATATATCTGATTTATATTTATATTTATATTTATATTTTATTTTTATTTGATTTATTTGATATTTTTATGAAAAGTGCTATTTTTTTTTATCTGTATCTATTTCTTAATAGATAATTTATTAAAAAAAAAAAAATATTTGTACTTACTGAAAAAAGCTAGATCAATAAACCTATAGTCATACAAGCGGCGGCACAGGATATTATATGGATAGAAACATAATAATAGGATATTAAAGAAATCATAGCAAAAAAATAATACACACACACAAAAAACTCGCAGCATTTAAAAAATCCTTCCACACCCATAAGGATTTGAAAATGTGAGGTTTCTAACCTGAAAACCTTACGAAGGATCTCGGATGTAGATGGAGTATATCTGGTCCTCAAGACAATATAGTACATAATGCGCATTCAATATACGTTTTTGGAGAAAATAAAAGAATTACTTTTTGGAGAACATATATATGAATTCCATCTTTTTTTTTCTTTTATATCAATTACTATACGAAATAGAGGATTCGAACCTAGATCTCTTACACGAGAAATTAAAAGAGATACTACTAGACCATAAAACTAGAGATAGACTTCTCTTAGAGGTGGGTTCGAACCGAGACCCGACCCAGACCGCCACCGGCGGTTTTGAGAGGAGGAACCGCTCTAGCAGTTGGACCAGCTAGGGTGGCGGGGTCCTTGTTGGTTTGCTAATGCTATGTGGGACCTGTCAGAATTTGGGGTCCAAACCATTTGACTAAAAAAAAAAATCAAATAATTCCTATTTTGCATTGTTTTTTTTTTCTCAAAACACATGTAAGTGAGGTAAGGTATAATGTCCCCCTCACATCCGTAGATGTAATAAATTATAGGGAAACAAGTGTATTGTATATTTTCAAATGTATTCATATTATTTTTAGTGACTAATTAAGAAATTTTTTCTTAAGAAATAAGTATAATATAATAAGCTTTTTTTCCATATATTGTATTTGCATTGAGTAACTAAAATTTTTTAATAGGTTTTTTTTTTTAAAAAAAAAATTTGTATCGGTTCGAAACCGTGAGACCCGGCCCGTACTGCAGATAAGGCAATTAAGGGTCCATAAAAAGTGGAATCGGACCCGACAGTTCGAATCACTGTTTGGACCCGAACCGGAACTACGAGACGCTTATCTAGAGATATGTATTTAGTCCTTAAAAAGTTTTTTATCCACTATACATATTTTATTAACCGATATAGCTCTGCATATTCTTGTATGATTTCCATTTTAACACAGGAGGATTCCGATTTTGTCTATGAAACTAGTAATGACAACATTTAAGAAGCTACTGGCCATCCGAAATATTCATTACTTTCTGGACAGTGGACTTCAAAAAACTGGTGCTTGAGATATGAATAAATATTAATTTGCTATCACTGCAACAGATCCTATAGTCTTTTACTTCAATTCTAGATTCACATTTGATTATGCTCTGGAAAATGTTTCTTCAGCCAAAAATTAGTTGAGGAATTAGAATTTCTAATTGTTAGTGTTTTTACCCAAGGCCAAATATTTGATATTTTCATCTTATAATTTGTTAAGAACAATAAAATGATTATTCCCAATCGGATTAATAATTCTTATGTTTATAAATTATTTAATAATTTATTTCGCAAATTATTTTATAATTTATTATTATCCCTAATAAGATTAGGGGACTAAAGTTATTATTCGCATGAATAATAGACTTTAGTATAAATAGAACATAAGACGCTCTCCTAGGGAAAATGACATGTGTTGTCAAAAGAAATTTTCGAAACCTTAAAGAGAGTGTGAGAAATTCGTATCTCTAGGAGCCCCTTCGAAACCAAATCTAGAAGCGTTCTAGATTGCACTAGCACGCAAGAGGAGAATTCAAATCAAGGTCATTCTCGTGTGGATACCGTAGAGGGCGTTCGCAACGTGACAACGTCTACAGATCCGTATCATCAAATAGCTTTTTGAAATCAAAAAAGGTATTAAAACTTGAACTTTTATTTTCGTTTTTGTATCTAATCAAAAACACATGGATACTAGGGATGCAACTGGGTCGGGTTTCGGGTGGATCAAATGAACCCGAAACCCGACCCGCTACCCTATAGGGCCTACCAGACCTGACCCTATAACCCTACAGGGTTTTGATGCTATATCCAAACCCGCCCTATAGGGTTTGATTTAAAACCCGAAACCCGACCCTATAACCCTATAACCCTTTTAAAAAAAAAACTTATTTTCAAATTTTAACAATAAATTTAAGAAAAGCCGGTACTTCTGGCATAAGTTTCCTATACATTCAAAAAATGAAATGATGTATGTAGAATTGATAGAAAATGTTATAGTTCACATTCATTGTATAACATTTAAACACATTAATATATTACTTTTGTCATTGTATAATATTTTAAAAATATGGTTAAATTAAATTTCATGTTCAGACTAAAATATAACGGACAACAAATAATATTAATTTCTATAGCAAACATGACTTGAGCAAAATTTAATAAAATGTTATAAATCCGTAACTAATCCATAAATATAAAAAAAAAAAATCGTTGGAGACAAAAAAGATAGAAGTTCCTTCATATCTTTTTTTTCTCTCTTTGCTCATTTAGTAATGTTTTTATTTATTTATTAATTATAATACTGGGTTATCGGGTATCCATCAGGTTTGTTATATGATCCAAACCCGACCCTATAACCCTATAGGGTTTTTACTATATATCCAAACCCGACCCTATAATCCTATAGGGTTTTTAACGGGTCGGGTGGGTCGGAAACCCTATAAGAGTCAACCCATTTACATCCCTAATGGATACTGGAATTAGGGTTTTAATTTTAAAGAAAAATTCCGCTGCAAAACTAATAATAAAACCCAACACTAATGACATACCAAAAATTATCATCGTATCTTGAAAATGAAAAGGAAATATTAGAAATTGGGGGCTGCTTTTTCCTAATGGAAAGGGCTAAGCATTGACTATTAGTCTTAAACCTCAGACACGATTTGTACTTGAATAGTTTGAATCATGTTTTCATATTCACATTTTAGTCCTTTCCAAATTCTAAAGGTTAATAAAATAAGTATAGTTTGCTTAAATAAAATTGAGTAAATTACATTAAAAAATATCAATGTTTAGTGTTAATAATATTCAAATTTAATGTTCTAATGTTTCAAATGTCTGAAAAGATGAATCAACATTATCAAAATGAATCAAATGTAGTATTAACATTTTAAAAAAGTCTATTTAATATTCGATTACTTTTCTCTTATTTTCTTCAAAAATCAATTATAAATGCCTTGTTTGACTCTGTTTATTTTTACTTTTTAATCACTTCAAATATTGATGCTATAATGAATTTATCTTAAATATTGATCCATTCTTTTAAATACTAAAAAATATTTACTCTAAATGATCTTACTTTAAGTGAATTTATCCTCAAACATTAATTCTTCCTTTCAACGACTCGAAACATTAATACTCTTAATGAATCATCCTCAAAGTTACTACGTTTAGGTATAATTTATCCTATAATTATTATCACGTTTAACTTTAGCAAATGATATATTTCTAGTAAAATGGCTAATATTCTATAATATTGAGAAAGAGGGTTATTATGACTTGATTTTCTGATATCTGAATGCAGTGTAACTTGACTTTATTTTCTAGGCTTATTTATGAATCATCATAAAAATATGTAATATTGTAATTATATTTGAATTATTATTCCAGATCACATACGCCTTTTGTATATCCTGCTACTCTTATAGAGTGGAGAACTAACCAAAAACCATATTTCCATTTAACTCACATGATAACTTGTTTAAGAAGGCGTAAGCCGTACTCTATTGCCATTGATAACCAAATAGCTATAGAGTAACACACCTTTAGGAGCATGATTAGCTATCTAATTATGCTATACAGTAATTAATCAAGGTCAGCAGATGCTAATACTACATTGAAACAGAAATTAAAAAAATATTTAGACGCAGATTTAAGAATGATGAAGAAGATGTCATGTACATCCACTTGTTACACAAAAAATTGTAGGATTCCTTAGTCAGCGGAACATGAAGGTACGGCTTTTCACGTTCCCGTTACAATTTTCCAGAAAAAGTTTTGCTGTTTCAACGTTATATTCCAATTCTGTTCCATAAAAATATGATACATATATATATCAAGTGATAATAATTTTTTATTTTATTTTAAAAATATTTTTATTATTTAACATTTGTCAAATCACAAAAAAAAAAAAATATTTTTCCCAATTTTCCAGTCTGATTTTACTAGTAATATGTTGCCACGCGCAAGTTAAAATTCAAACTCAAGGTTCCGCTTTCACATTGGCTGTATGTCGTCGTACAAGCGGCACATGACATTACGCGGATATGGACGGAATCGCAGGATAGATATTTAGGCAACATTTCGTTATCAGGAAAATACCATGAAACGCAGTTAACACGACCAGACCAGTTGTGTTTAAAATTTTAATCTGCTGTTATTATCATTATTTAATATGTTACCGTGCTCATCTCAACAGACAGAATATTAGCATTGGTAAATTTTCCACACTTCTATGCCAATTTCTATTTTTTTTTTAATAAAATATCCGAATAACTTCAACTTCTATTACCACCAGGCACCAAAGGTTCCACAAATATAATCTTTACGTTGGCAGTAAAAATTAAACCATACTCTTTTGATGGACGGCGGTAGATCTATACCAATGTCCTTAGCTTGTGTTAGCACTTAGTGCCATGGTATTTTTCATTTTTTGTTTTTTTTTTTTTTTTTTAAATCGTACCCCATGGTAAACTTTTGCGGACTTTCATTTCACTTATTCAGGCTCTGAAAGTCAGCGAGTAATAACAACATTTAAGAAGCTACTGGCCAACCGAAGTATTCATTATTTGGTGGATACCTCATTATTTGTTTCTCTTGGGCCAGCAAAGACTTGGTTGAGGATATAAATCCGTTCGTCGCTGCTTTTAATTATTAAACATAACTAAAGAAATTTGACTGACGATTCTCTTTTACCTTTTTCTCAATCGAAAAGATTCGTGACTTAAATACCTCATTTTTATTTGTGTAAGGCTTCAATTTATAATAAAAATATATATTATATTAAGCTTATAAATCATAACGAAAATTTAAAAAAATATTATTAAAAAATAAAAATAATAATATAAATAGAAAAAATAACAAATATAGTAAGTTTATGATAATAAAAATAATATGGACTTGATATAGTATTGATTTTAATTATAAATTTTCTTGGATCCAATTATAGTTCACAATGGGTTGGTTTATTTAATTGGGTCTAGTTTAGAAGCCTTAAATTTCATTTTTGTGCAAACCATGACTGAGGTATAGGCCAACGACCTATTGGAAATAACACACGCGATCACAAAGGCAACCCAGATTCGGTTCCGTGCAGGAGCATGAAAATTTTCTTCTGCTAAGCACGTGCAATGCACATGCCCGCACATGTTCCACACGCCCATCATCTTCCCACCAAAGCCTAGTCGTTTCTTATGCAATGGAGCTATTTTGAGCTCATTTTTTACCCATTTCCCCTTCGTTTTTCACTAAATTGAGGGAAGGGAATTGAAGAGGATATGGGATACCACTAATTCAAATAAAAAACAAGTCCAAAAACTTGTGATTTGGCATTCAATTTTTTATCGAAAGTTTAGAAAAAAAAAACTGGTTTCACGCATAAGGAAGAATTGAATTTCAAGTTAATTTTCCATGTTAGTTTTCAAAAGCACATGTTTAATTTAATTTAAGCACGTTGGTTCCTTTCCTAATGTTTATTAAGCTTAAAAGCTTCAAAACGTGTTCAATCAAGCTTGGAAAACTCTAACTCATGCATGCTTCATCTTCGTTATTAATGGCTGTTTCTCACTTAATTCGACCCCAAACTAGTATAAATAGGGGTCAAACCCTTCATCTATGGTATTAGAAAACATCAATAATCACAAAAAAAATCCACTCAAATAGCTCAAATTCGAAGTCCATAGGAAGTACTAGGTTTTGATTTAAATATATCGAATATGAAGCTTTCAAGGTGTTTTTTATTGTTTTGGGTATTCCAAAAAACTTCAGGTAAGCCTGAGCTTTGATTTGATACTTTAAATTAACCCCAGAACATCACCACCATCTCCAATGAAGTTCAGCTATGAGCCACCACCAATTGGAGCTAAAACCACCGTCTAGGTTGGTTTTCAGCAAAGTTCAAGCTACTAGAGTTTTTAGCTCGTCCTATCGGCCCTGTCCGACAGCCTCATTAGTTTTGAACACTGCCAGATCAACAACTTCGCTCTCCATCGGTCGCCTACATTTTCCAGACCCGAAATCTGGCCTGATCCCCCAGAGTTCAACCCACGCATGCTTCAGGTAAGTTCATTTCCCATTTTTTTTCTTTTAATTTACTATTTTTAAAAATATATAATATGTAAAAAAATAAAGAAATAATGTCACTTAGGAAAATTCTGTTTTCTAAAAAAATATATATGTATATAGCATTAGTACATCAACGATTTTATATAATAAAGAAATAATAAATAAGTGTATATATATATTATATGAAGTTCTATCACATATAAAATCTCTATTTTCCTAAATAAAAAATGAAATTAGTAGCTTTTAGGATTTCATTACTTGAAATGCGAATTTTGCCAAAATATCAAGACTTGATACATTTAAATTAAAAGAGTTTGAAATATCAAAAAGAACCGACCAACTAATGTTTTCTTAAAAAGAACTACGTTCTGTCTAATTTCGATTAATGAACACGTAGAGACCTATGGGGCGACATAAAAATGAAAAAGCTTTTGTTTTTGTAAATATTAAATTGATTCATTATAAATATAGTAATTATATTGTCTTGATTTGTAAATTGTGATGATAATTGAAAATATCACATTTTGTAATTATGATATATTTTGAGCATTAAAAAGAATGGACTTTAATTTTACAATTTTAAAATGGTAACCACATGGTTTTAATAGGATAGCTTCCAAATCCAAAAATCTTTAGTTTATCAAAGTTGATTTTGAATCAATTTTTTCAAAGGCTAGTGGTTGAGATAGGATCAACCAACCCATTAATCTTAACTTACAAATTTTTCTTGATTTCGAATGGATGGCGACTCCTAAATTTTTTTTATAAAAATCAAAATTTTTTTAATTCCTAGTCGAAGGTTTGATACGGATCGAATTAAAAGAAATTAGACCAAATAACGAAAAATCCAGGCTCGTCATTGACACATACATAGAGATTCTCACAAATAAAATAAGGTTTTCAATTATGAGCTGCTCCTCTCATAAGAACTGATAGTTCTTTATAATATTAGTTTTCGACTCTGTTGTCTTAATTAGAAAGAAGAAACTTACATTTGAGGTCTACTATGAAATGCTTTATGTGGATGGTTGTCGTTGATGATTAATCACATGCGATGCATGAAGAAGTCGATCACAAAGAAGTTTTAATCTCATGACATATGAAGGAAAGTCAAGGGAAACACCATGAGAGAGGAATATGCAATCTTAGATTTTCACTGTATCATATGACAACAAATTGAAATAGATGTTCTTGCTACATTCTTGATGAAACATGTTATTTGGTCTTCTATGGAGCCATTCTAATAGAGTAATGACATTGAAAAACTTGCTAATGCTTTCAAAGTTGCAAATAAGGAGAAAGCTTCTATATATAGATTTTGACAAATGATCTTAACCAATGAATGAATCTAATCGATGGATGAATGAAATGAGTTGGTGCTGAGAATTGTTGGATTCTTTGTAATGAATGATGATCTAGATTAAAGCTTGTTTCATGGGCTTCTGACTTGATAATGGGCTTGATTAAGCCTAGTTTTTTATAAAATGAGTTCATCTTTAATATAAAAAGAAATCCATCTTATTTTAAAACAAGTTTGAAGCTTATTAAGGCCACATAAAGCATAATTAAATTAACTCAACATAGCATCTTTTAAGTCAATTTTCGCTTATGAGAAAACCAAGTAAGTCTAAGAGTGGATAAATCAGTTCAATGATCCCTAATCCTAACCTATCAAGCAAAATCTCTATAAGACATATCAATTAGATCCAATTTAGACCTTACTAGTAGCCTAATAAACTAGTTTATAATTGGGCTAAAAGTCCAATTATTGAAATAGTTCTCTACGTATTTTTTTTATTATCTCATATATATACATACACACACCTTAAGCCACCTTTTTTTCGAGAACCTCAATAATAAACTAGAGATGCATAAATTTTCATGTCACTTGAAATATTTTATTGATGTTCATTGCAATAAAGATAATCTAAAATAATATATTTTGCGTTTTTGTTTTAAGAGTGCTGCTCAAGCTTAATGTTCTTGTTTATGACCTTTACTACTGCCTTGGCTTTTACCCACTTGGTAAATGTAATGCCCTAAATTTAATTAAGGCATTACTACCACGTATAATACTTAAGTGTATTATATGCTCAGGCTTCCTAGAATGATATGTTTATTTGAAACATTTGCTACTCGATTTTAAGTTATAAAATCGTTTAGTTAGATTCACAAAACAACTAGATTTAAACTTTCATAATAAACTTTTTATTAAAAAAATACATACATCTACTCACTTGAGTAGATCATCTTTCATAAAACAAAGCTCTATCATCAGATATCTCCAACATTATATAGGATGGTAGATTAGAGCTTTAAGACTTTAGATTACAAAATACAAACTCTAACCAGTCTCTTTAAAAGAATATTACAAGCATAAAAGAACAAATCAGTCCTTTATACAAAAACAAATAAAATAAAATCCATGGTCTTACTTCAATTAACTTCTCCGACATCGCCCAAAACCCGAGCCAAATATCATCAGCATCAATCATCAACAACAAAAACTCCATCATCATCTTCATCACATTCATCCTCATCATCATCAAATAATTATCAACATCATCATCACCATCATAATCATCAATTCAGTAAGACACTTGGAAAATTATCAACAACAACAACAAATAATGAGCCGAAGCCAGTACATAGCAACACCAACACACATCGAATAACACACAAACCTAGCTAAATGTAATGTAACAAATAACAATTTATTATATTTTCTTTTAATAAAACAAGCAGCATGGGATCACTCACACTCCGAAACAAGCCTTTGAGAATTTGGGGGTCCTGAGTAATCACACGATGTTTAGCAGGTTGATATAAGCAACCTGAATACCTATATTTCTAGATGATATAACCGAAAAAGAATAGAAGCATCATCTAGGATCTACAGCCGTTACACGCACTCTACCCATCTCGGTCCATAATATCAAAGGGTTCAACTGGTCCCATAATCGTGAGCCTAATTATTACTTATCAATCAAGATAGATGTTACACTGATATTGTTTATCCCATTGGCTACTCATCGAGCCACCTACAAATGTCATTGCATCATGACGGGGGTGGTCTAAGCACCTAAACTCTATGTCCGCTTGGACAAGGTTGCGCTTCTGGACTGAATTCAACGGTGAAAAAAAACAATCAATTCAAACAATTTATAATTCCTCTTTGATTAGAATTGATTTAAAATATGCTTATCCTAATCAAACCACAGTCAAAGTTACTGTGTACCTTTTATATCATTTCCAATTGTACCACCCGTGAATCCCAGAGATGGTCGAAAATGGCCATGTTTGGAAAATTACATGGAATGCAATGGCTAAAAATGTGATTATCGAAAATGCTCTTAGTAATAAATACAAAATATTAATACATGATAAGACAAAAAGTAATTACATTTGTATAATTAATAAGAGTGGAATAGAATCACGATTCCGCCTTCTCAAAGGTGGAATCAAATTCCCCTTTAAAATCGGAATCGTCAATTCTAAGGAATAGTGAATTCAGCTTCTAAAAACGTTTCCAAACACTGGGAAAGGGAATGGAAATCGGAATCACAATTTCATTTCGATCCATTCCTGCGTACCAAACGTGAAATTAAGGAATGAAACATTATTCTATTATTATGAGAAACCTCTAGCATTTATGTACAACCTATTGCTTTACATAATGTACAGTAGCAAAAGTAAACATTGGCACTGGTTTCGAATTGAACCAAATCGGAATAGCCATTTTCTAATTTGAGATATGGAGAATCGAGGAACTTGAAGTTTTTTTTCTTTTTTTTTTAATTTTTTTCATTAGAAGGAAGAAGAAAAAGAAGAAATTGTATGTCCTCATGCTTAACATTGGAAATTACTCGTGAAGAAATGAGGTTATAACAAGGAAGACGAAGATCCTTGATATGGTGTACAATGCATTGAATAATGATCTAGTTTGTACTCAAACATTGGTGAAGAGTGTTGTACTTTAGATTCATGTAACCTTGTAGTATCTTCAAAATTTTGGTGTTGATATTGGCCACAAGAAGTAAGTCCAAGTCGCGAGACTCACAACCATGAGCTAAGAAAGAAGCGAGTAAATTTCCTTTCTTTCCTTCATTCAACGAGTTATATCAATGGGTTCTCTAGCTTAAATCCTACCTAATTTGACTAACATGCATCATTATTTAAGACACACACACATACAGGCTCCCTTCTTCCAACACCTCCCTCCCTAAAAATCTCCTAAAACACTAGTTAAAATACTTAAGAGGGGATAAATTGAGTATATATGCAATTCTTTTCAAAAACAAGGATCAAGAACCATCCTACTAAACACAATCAAACAAATTAGCAATATATGATGTAATGAGTAAAGAGAGTGAGGTTGAGAGAAACAAGCTCGGGATTTTAATGTAGAGTTTGTCTCACTTCTAATCTCCACAATCACACCAATGCCTCTAAAGAGGTCTTCACACTCTTTATTAATAAAAAAAATAACCAATGCTCAAATGAGCTACACCCAACCAACAATACTTAATAAACTCATTTGAGCAATACTCTTTTACAAGATGCAAATAATACTCAAAAGTATTACTTACTTTTGTCACTCACAATTTAAAGCAAATTTAAAAACTAAAGACAAATACAATGATTTTAGAGAGTACAAGATTGTGATAGCAACTTCTAAGCTCAACTACTAGTCTTCATCTCATAGAAAACTTGTACAAATATGCTTCTCATTTTTCTTGCTCGTTATGCCTTAGACCAATAACTTTCGTATGCAATTAATGATGCAACGGTTACTTTTTTTGAGTTTACCATCCGAACAGTAAGTGCCGTCTTCACATGGCATCCAAACGATACTTGAAACCCTGTAGGAAAAACATATATCGATGGAACACCAAGCATTACCATCTAACCGATAGTGATAGGAATTACACAACCTTGCTCTTGACAAGAATTAAATTGAATAGCATCCGGACACTAAGTGTCTGCTATCACACTTATTAACATGGCATGCAAACATTTGTCCAATTGTGAAAATAAAATATATACTTGGTATATTTCAAAGATTTGTCACATTTTCAAGATATTAAACTCTATAATATTTGTCTCATTAAAATTTGTGTTGATTTGATTCAACTCCCTAACCAACCCAAACCCAAACCCAAACCCAAATCCAAACCCCAACCATCCACCTCCAGGTTTTGAAATTTCACATTGGCATTGCCCATGCTTTTCAAAAGGACCCAACATGGTCCACAACTGCAATCATGTTTTCTTTTCCTTTCTTTTTTTTTTTTTTAATTTGCTTGCATTTTCTTGAGGCACGTCAACTTTGTTGGCAAATTGTTTTTTTTTTTTTTTTTTTTGGAAGAAACCAAATAGGAGCCACCGGTTCCCATAACTAACGGCTCGTTCACTTCATTGAATGAATAAGGCTGTGATGGAATTCATATTATGAAGGAATGGAATAGAGCTGTAATAAGATTTTTCTTTATCAATATTTTATTTAAATGGTGGTATTTTAAAGAAAAGATGGTTCCAGCATTGAATTGGTATTCATAGGTTTGGATAAAGATTGACTATTCAATGTTTTGTATAATAGGGATTCATTGTGGATTCGCTATTCGGTGAACTAAACGGCGTAATAGCTATTCATAAGGCTGTGATGGAATTGTAATTATAGCGAAGTAAACGAGCAGTAAGTGTATAAATAAAACAAGTCTATTCAGGTATTTATTTGAGCTCATTTCCAATATGGCTAAGCCAAAACTTGAGTGCAAGTTATTCAAGTAACTTATTAAGTTGAGTTTGAGCATAAACCTAGTTTAGCTTGATGAGCTTGTAAAGTAAATCAATTGAAGGTAAATACATATTCGGTTTTATTATATAGTCTTAATTTAATTGTTAAAAATATAAAATTTTTTGAGTTGATCGGGCTTAATTGATTAGAGCTCCGACTTATCAAACAATACTTCAAGTTAAATTTGATCAAGTTTGAGATTTAAATTTTCAAATCAAGCTAAAAGTAGGATCTAATTATATTTGATTCAACTCGATCATTCGTCAGCAAACATAGTAAAGGTTTGTCTAGTGAAATTTACCAATTGGAAAATTATATGATGACGCGAGGATTTAGACTATATTGGCACTGGTGCCTAAGCAATTGCTTGCTTCCTTATCAACAATAGCTGAAACTCATTTATTTGTTCATTTGAAAGTTGATTAAAGTATTGATTTGATTGGCTTATATGTCAAGCATATTATTCTGAACGAGTGACAATGATGTTGGATATCGGGTCAACACCTGTTTGCCACAATTTGAAAAAAAAAAAAAAGCATTATATATCCCATATAAATTTAACTACCGATTTAACATCGTAAAGTCGCAGTTTGAGCATGTAATATTGGAAAATACACAAAACTCTCATGTAGCACTTATAATCCATGCAAACTTTTACTGTTATAAAATTGCATCTTCAATATGTGATTCAACATGCAATTTCTTTAAAAATGTTGCCACATAAAATCACATCTTCAACCAACGATTTTTTAGTCAATAGTTTTATCACATAATGGCATCATCCATGATCTCTCAAGTGAGAGATACTAAGTTTAAATCCTTACTTTATAATAGTTAAAAAAAAAAAACCGATTATTTCTTAATAAACTCGAGTTGCATCTTTACTATGTAATTTTACAATAGTATTATGATATTTAATCTTATATAAATGTTATTATGGTAATTAATTTCTTCAAGGGCTGAAAAAAATGAATCTTACTTAGGAAATATCATCTCGGATACAAGAAAACAAATCAAACACAGGAGTAAATAAGTAATTATATACTCCTTTTTTTTATAAATAAACAGCTATTCTCGCATTATTTAATCAGAATCTTATTATAACTGGGAAACAAAAACAAATTATATAGAAATAAAAAAAATATATATATATATATATATATAAGGATATTCTAAACAGGTCCTAACTATTTGCAATTTCTGTTCTTTTGGGAAGAAGAAAAAGATTAACTATATGTCAAATAATCGAATTTTCGTTATGGCCAAAAGATAAAATTCCCATGGCGCATATATACATTTATACGTATGTGTGTGTGTATAAATTCTATTCTCTCCGAATTAGAGGTGTGCTGTACTGCTGTGTGGTTAAATGCAAATTTTTTTCCGGATTCTTCTTCTCTATACATAAACTAATGGATAAATTATAAAAGTATCCTCGAAATGTAACTAAAATATATGTATATATAACGTATATAAATAATAAAAAACAATTAATTTATTTCTTTTATTTAATGACAAGGCTTGGATTTGACTGTTGGGACTAAAATTTCTGACCAATTCTGTATATACAACTTCCGACCTTGCAAGGCCAAGAGATTTGAGCCTTCAGGAGAATTCCTAGGTTTTTTTTTTTTGTTTTGTTTCTATTCTTTTTTCCCTTCTCCTTATTTATTTGAAAGGGTTAATTCTGCGAATGGTATCTAAATTTAAAAAAATATGTTATTAGGTACCTAAATTTTAAAAATTGATTAGTTTGATACCAATACTTTAAAAACGATCAATTTAATACTAAAATAACTTTACGTACGTTCTAATATAGTACCCTTGTGATATTGGTTGGCATACATAAAAAGTAATTATGGATTTGTAATTTGATTAATTCCAAAATTCAAGTGTTTAATTGTATATTTTTTTATCAAAGTTCATATACCTTTTGCAACATTTACAGTATTTTTAATTTTGCAAACACTGGCAGCAGGACAATAAGCCAAAATTATCTAATGTCTATTATAGCAAGGGAATGAGAGTATTATATTAAGAAAAACATCCTTTATAATAAATAAGTTCTAAACAGTCTCATACATAAAATATTTATTTATTTATTGACAATTTTTATTATAATGCCGAAGCTGGTTTTTAATAGAGTTAAGTAATTCAACTAAAGCACCTTAACCGTATCATTGGGGTTGAAACTATTTATTTTTTTGTTACACATTCAAATTCACAACGTAGTAGTACATATTGGTCTATAATATTACTATAACTTTTGTTTTGTCCATAGTAGTGTAAAATTTGTCTATATCATGGTATTACCATTTTTTCCCTTTCCTATGATATTATTTTTCTTAGATTCTTATCTGAATGCAATATGTAGTTCATCATTTATGGGTCTATTTATTTGTTGGCAGATTACAGATACAGACATTTTTTTCAAACTTTTTTCTAACAAATTATTTATAAAGAGTTAGATATAAATAAAAAAGTCAACAGTTCTCATTAAAAGATCCAATATAAATAAAATATAAATATAAATCGGATATATTTATACATGTTATTTTAAAAAAAGATACAGATATAAATAAAAAAATAGACCATCCAGTCATATATTATATATATATATATTATATCTTTATCTCTATGTTTCACGAATCATATCAAGTTAGGTTCTGATACTCCTTTTCACTTTGTCCAAGCCCATTGAAATATTAATCTATGGATTTTTTAACCGAGGTGGCCCATCAAAACTATGTTCGACCTCAGCCTTTTTTGAAGTGAGTGCCCATGACTTCTATTTGCCAATAATTTACCCATCCATTCAGTTATCTCTGCTTGTCTATAGTTCTATCTAAGACAACTATGGTCTATTAGGCATGTTTGACAGCGTAACCCAGATTAATTGAGAAGTTATAGGAATAAATCCAAATTTCAAAATTAATGTTAGGTCAGGAAATTCATCCTTGTATTGTGATTTCAACGCAATTGGATTAATTCTAATTACTTGGTAATACGTTAGTTGGTTCATCATTTTAAATTACGAGAATTGAAATATTTGTATGTCATGAATAAGGAATGAAATAAATGTAATTTTTTTCTGATAAAGTTTAAATAAATGAATATTTATGCTCGTGTCAGAAAATAGTCTCCTATAATTTACTCTATTTTAAGATTTGATTGTAAAGATTCATAAGGATTTAAGATTTTCAGTTGGTTTTTTCCTCCATCATGTTGAACTTTTATTTCTCTTTCTTGATAAACGCTTAAGGTCTTCGCTCTTTTTACTGCTAGATATGAAATGAATTTTATCTCAAGTATGTAACTGAGTTCATCTTACGGGGAGTAGCATGTCCACATAAGCAAAGCTGCGAAATAACTCTCTCTTGTGGAGCATGGTTAGCTATTCCCAAACAGATCTTAAACCGCAAAGGGGTAAATATGTGAATGTCAATTTTAGTAAATATACAATGCGATAGTTGAATATTGGAATTAATCAATTTAATATTTAGATTTTGAAATTGATCAATTTCATATTTAAAAATTTTTCATATACATCAAAAGTTCTTTTATCATATTGATTAAAAATATCATGTAGGACGAGTGTTAGCCAATATAATAGAAATCTACACAAAAGTTTTTTAGATATTAAATTTGATTAATTTCAAATTTTGAATATCTAATTATATATTTTACTAAAGTTTCTACACCATTTATCATGCCCCAAATAGGATCAGGGTATACTCAATTCCACCATGTACAACATTTAGGTGCTATATGTTAAGGCTGCCCCAAACTATATGTTTAGCGTGACCGTTTGCTATGAAATTTTAGATTCAAAAATCATTTGATTATGTTTTGAAAACATTTGAGATGCAGCTGAAGAGTAAAAGATTTACAAAAATTTTCACAAAAAGGTTACTCCCTTGAGTAACCTATACATATATAATAAGTATAAGATAAAACAGTATCAATAATCATCTTAGGGTATCCTGTGATACCCAAACCAAAAGCATCAAAAGTAAAAGAAGGGTCTAAATATCTCATATAACATGGGTCAAATCGAAATACCAAAAATCATGATAAAGTGCCTAGACTCATCAGGAGACTCTCTAACTCTATACAAATCATAGTATATGTGGTCCACATCTAGTGTATCCATCAAATCATGTGCTAAAGTCATCATCATACTCCTCAATTCGATATCAGTACCGTAACCCTCATCGTCATAACAGTCACCATCGTCATTGTCACCTGAAAACGAAAAAGAGTTAGTCAAAGTCCGGTACACAGCAACTCAAGCACACATGTAATGATTCACACGTACGTATTCTAAATGCAATGCAACAATTAACAATTTATATATTTTTAATTTAAGTGTAGTAAGTCATCAATGAAGTACTCTCACTCCAGCCACACGTTGAGAACCTAGGTATCCTGAGCAGCAACAATTATTTAAGGAGTTGATATAGATAGGTCGAACATCTATATCTCATATCTCTAACTGGTAATAACTTCATCTAGGGGTTATAACAGTTACGCGACTCTACTTATTTTAGTTCATTATATTGTTCGATTTAACGGAGACCATAATCATAAATAAAACAAATGCAACTTCTTTCTAAATGTAAGTAGATGTTATCCTGCTACCACTCCCCTATCGACTACCTACCGAGCCATCCTTGATGGCTTAAGTATCTAACTACCGTGCTGGCATTGCCTAGCACATTTGTTGCCCATCTACCCAGATCTAAGAACGACCAAGCACAAACAACACTTAATTATTAGCCGTCTTTAATTATTGGTTTATTTTGGATGCCTATCCTAAGAAGCGACACGTATACCCCTGCGTACCTGATACTAAATTGGTGGATAATAATAGATCACCGTAAGTTGATCGAATATCTGTTCAAGGAAATTAAGTGTATAAGAATTGAGTATACAAACCAATTATTCATATCATATTGATTAATTAATCAACATAAGGTTTTATGTAATATAAGGCCTTTAGGTTATCATTGAATTGAGTCCATTTAGAGTAATTGGGCTCAGGTGGTTTGGACTAAGCCCATTAAATTTGGAAATTGAATTTATTATTTGGATGTATTAAGCCTTTAGAGATCATAAGTTAAGCCCAATAGAAAATTCTCTAAATGTTTCACTTTTTAGGGTATTGGACTATAAGATTTAAGAATTGAACCCATTAAGAAGTACGGATATTAAATTAGGTAGATTTAGGCTTTATTTTAAATTTAGATCCAACTAGAATAATATTGGTTATTGGACCTAATAATTGGGTTTAAAAGCCCAATGGAATTTAATTTAGATTCTAACTTTCTACTTAGGCCTATTAAGAGTACTTTAGGGCTTTCGAAATCATAACGAAACTTTGAACCCAATTAGGTATTTCAATACTCGGAATTGATAATGGATTTAAATATTTTAGGAATAGACCCAATTTGAGTAGGTAAGGTTATTAGGCGCATTATTATGGAATTTAAGTCCATAAGGTATAGGTTTAGGCATATGTTTTATTTTATAGGTTTAGGCCCTAATTGAGTAAAAAATTCATGACAAAATTTGATTTAGCCCATTTAGGTATAAATAGACCCGAATTGCTAGAATCAAGTTATTGATCCTAAGGTTATGTTTCTATGCCAATTTTATTTATTTAAGCTCATTTATATTTACTTAATCAAATTGGATCCTAATTTGTTATTTAAGCCCATATTTAGTTATCAAAATCTATATTTACTAATCATATTGATCTAAATTTAGTTTCTAAGTCCATTTTAACTCATTTAAGTCATGTTAAACCCATTTTAACCATTTGGCCTCTTTAAGCTATTTATGCCATAAAGATCCTATTTTCACTACTTAGGCTAATTTAGGTCATTATAGCCCACTTAATCCTAAGTGAATTGCAAATTCAATTTTTATAGGCCATTGTATCTATAAAAGCCCATTTTATTGTTTTTCGCCTATTTTAAGCCCATTTAGTTAATTAAAACCTATTATAACTAGGTTTGTCATAATTAATCCAATTAAACCCATATAATTGATTTGAGCACTAAATCATTCTCTAAGTCTAATTGAGCTACTAAACCCTATAATAATTTATTTATATTGATTTAGGCCCATACCACATTTATTTAGCCAATTTTATAAGTAAAAGTCCTTTTGTACCTAATTTAGCCCATTAACCTATATATATCTAATTTTAAATTGACAAAAAGCCTAATAAATCAAAATATGCCTAGCTTGACTAATTATAACTAATTACACTTTAATCAAGCTAGTTTAATAATTATTAAATTTAATTAAAATCGAATTATACAAATTAACAAAAGAAACAGGACTGGGAACAGGGGAGGGTTTGTGCACCAATTCATTTTTTGGACCGGTTCACCAATGTTGTGCATGATTCTAGTCCAATTCAGTTCACCAAACTATACTAGAAATCCTAAGCTATTGATCCGACCAAGATTTGTTCGCAAAGGAGGAGAAAAAACCAACTGGTTTTGCCTCTATACTAGGTTCGATTTAAACAACATTTTACACAATACACTTGAGAAAGAAAAATATAAAAAAAACTATTAAAAGATCTTCAAAAATTCTAAAACTTTCCAGATCCAATATAAACTTATTAAAAATCATTTCCTCAACATTTTGTGCAAAAATAAAATCATTTAATAATATTTCTAGATTTTTATAAACCAAGCAAAACAAGGACTTACAAGGCAAATTTCATAACTCTAAAACCATCATAGGTTGGGTAAATCATATTAAACACATTTACAACATAATATATGAAGATTCTAACATTTTTTTCATAGTTTTAAATATTATTATATGTTTCTAGTGCATAAATGATAGGCACAGTTTATCATCATTTTAATTGGCAAATTGGGTCTATTTTATGGTATATTGATGGGATTCTTAACAGATTAGGTACTTAATTAGTATATATATATATATATATTTCAGGTCAATTTTGAACACATTTGTAATACAAGGAAGAAATATGTGGAGAATCCAATCAAATTCAAGCAAAGGAGCAAGGAGCACAAAAGGAGTCCAGATGTACAGCCGTACAATTATCAAAATGGAGAAAATACGAAGGCAGTGGCTAGTACGGGGTCTTATACGCCGGTACATGAAGTGATGAGGAAGGAAAATGAAGGAGATTCAACTTGTACGCCCGTACACACTTGAAGAATGATTCCAATACTTAGTACTCCCTTTTGTACGGGCGTACAAGATGCAAATTGTCAAAGAAAATGTGCATTGTACGGTCGTGACTTTAAGAAATGGGTCATTAATATTTTCTTACGTGTTCTTGAAACAGTATGACTGTTGAACACTAGAAAGAAAAGTCATTTGTTTTAGTAAAAAGTCATGTTTTTAGACACCACACCCATTGAATATAAAGGAGGGGGGATTCATTCTGAAAAAAGATATCATTTACATTAGCAGAAGAAAATCTGGGAGTAAGTGGAAGTATAGTTGGGATTCCAAGAAGAACTCGAGAGAGAGACATTGGATCCAAGTGTTCGTGTGTGTACAAATATCTACGTTATCATAATTCAAAGGGGTTTTCATTTTCTTTTCTGATCTTATTCTTATTGTATGTGCATTCCATTATCGTTATGTTTGTTCCATATTGGTGTTCGTATCCCAACATGCATGAATAGTAATTAGGGTGTTACGAAGTCATATTAACATGAATTGTATATGTATTTGTTATTAATCTTTTTAATTACGAATTTCTAGTGATGGTCTTCAATAAAGTTAGGAAATTGTAGTGCACGACATGATCCTACATCAGATCTTGATGGAAAATGTTGAGAAACAATTCCATCGAGTATATCTAAATCACTAGAACAAATTACTCCTGGTAATAGAGATATTATTAGGAAATTTGCTGCATGTTTAAGGAGATTTTAGGATAATTAGAATAATCTAAATGCAATTCTGCTTTGTCATCTATTTAAGAGAGATTTTAATAGATGCAAACGGAATTATAATTGGTTTATTATGAGAATAAGAATCATGAATTGAGAATCTTTGCAGATAAGTACTTAAAAGGACGATTTGTATTGTAGTTCATGTTGATATGATGGAGTAACCTGCTTTATTGTGAATTAAATTGTATTAAAGTTCTGTTTGTATAATAATTTAGTGAACCGTGTAATTAATATCGTTAAATTGTTAATTATAGATTAAATTTAGATAATCCAATCATACTTGATCGCTAGATAATAATAAGAGGGCGAGTAGTAGTACTTGTCAGGGCCCCGAAGAATACGACCCATAAGCCATTCCTATACTACAATTGATAGGTGCACTTGCTTACTGTTGATCTGATATTAGGAAAGGATTATTGGAAATTAATTGTTAAACTCAGATCTGAACACATCACTAAACATCAATTTCCAAGCTTTTTTAAAATTTTAGTTATAAACATAAATTTCTAAATTACACAATATATTTATACTATATAAAAATGTCACGAAAACATTTATGAATTTAGATCTATGAACATAAAATGTTTCTTATTTTATTTATCAAATAAAACCAAGTTTACCCATATACTATGCATAAATCATATCATCGAGGCATCAATTTATAAAAATCATCTCATAAATATATTTAATCTAAAATTTTAGATTTGAGAAATTATCAATATCATAAAAAATAAGCAATTTCAACATGATCTAAAATTTACTTATTAGAAAAAAACAAAGGTAGAATCAATAATTTCTTCAACCCCAGCAACCATTATTGCAAAATTGTTGTTGAAGCTCCTAATCCTACCAACTCAAATCTTAATACTCTTTAAACTTTAAGAACACTTGATGATAACAAGAAAATTTACAGAGGTTAGTACGGTTTAATAAGGGTATAAGAGTAGATATGGTTTGTAGAAATGAATTACTTATTTTCCTCTTGTAGTTAATATGGGTTTTTATGAGTTTTAAGGAGTTAAAGATGAAAATAAGAGGTTTATTTTTTTTGCTGAAAAAAGAGTATAAAAGTGGGTTTTTATAATGTTACAATGTTGTTTTACATATAAAGAATGTAAAGAATTGTAAGGGTAGCTTTTGTTGGGTTTAACTAGGGTTTTAGCTGAAAAGAAAGTGTATTTACTTTACTAAAGTTTCATCTTATTTACTAATAATGCCACCTAGTTAAAGAAACCCACTTTTCCTAAAAGTTAGTTCCTTACTAACTATCTAGCTAGCTCTTGATGATGAACATGATATAATTAGGGATTTAATTTAATTATGATTAGACAAATTAATAAGAAATTAGAAAGTTTGATTTATAAATATTCAATTTATCTTAATGATTTATCAAATTAAGTATTTAGCTCAAATTGGTGAAATTAAAATTTGTAGTGTCTACATTAATTGATCTACTAATTTATCAGTCAATTTGCATTTTTATTGTAACTAAACCATATAACTTGATTATTGTCTTAAATTAAATTTTAAAGTTCAAATTTACCCATAATTATATACAGCCTAATTGTATTTTTCCCATTTTAATTTTATGTATTAAGGGATTTTTCATCATCAGCCATATTAACCCTAATTGCAAATCATCACACAAGCCACCATTTCCAGAAGATAACTGTATTTTCATCGAATAAGATGCATTGCGTCTGTTTTATTATTGTTGTTATTCAGATCAAACCGGAAGAGATAGCCATGAAATATTAATTTTACGTGTGCGATTCAGAGCCACACGTGTGTCGTGTGTCTTGGTGTTATTTATTTACTTTTACTTTTATTTGAATGGCAGACAGAGGTAAATACAAAAATATTCAACAATTTGTCATTAATTCCAGGCACATAGGGGTTCTTTGTGGCTGATTGGATTCCTTGTGGTGTTGGTGTTGGTGTTGGTGTTGGTGTTGGGGATCTACGCATGCGATGGGCCAAGGATTTTGTCGGAGAGAGCACACAAAGATACAGAGAAACTCTAGGAAATGTAATTTACAATCTTAAAAAGGATTTTTACTTTTTTGGGGGGCAAAAAAAAAAGGATTTTTTTTCTGTTTTTTTTTTTTTCAAGACATGGACAATTATTGAATCAAAATTAATGATAGAACTAGAATTCGTTTTGAAATTCCACAACCAATATTATTGAACAATTCGTGAATCCTGGAGATTTAATTAAAATAATTAATATGCCATACAGTTTTTTTTCCTCCGCCATAATCAAAATAAGAGATTTAATTGATAATAGAAAACACCTCTAATATATGCATTAAAAACTAATTTGAAATCAATTTTCAATTATCAGAATTATTGGATTCAAGATTATTATATTAAGACCCTATCCTCACCATCTCAAATTCATTAATTAAATTTGTCCTTTTAATCCCTAAAGTTATTTAAGTCTAGGAATATTTAAAAGTAACAGTTTTACAAATAACTATTAATTGAAGTAGTATTTACATGTAAACTATCAATCATATTTACAAATTAATAGAATTCATGAGTAATTTCCAATTGAAAAATATTTACAAAAGGAGATTTTTTTTTTTTCATTGTTTAAGTTGCCCTAAATTTCTACATACCCTCTAATCAAGATCAAATATCATGTAACTTTTTTTTAGAAAACTTTAGTATATTGGTTGTTTTTATCTCTCGAACTCTTTTCCTGTAAATTGACCAATTTTTATGACTTTGCTAAAAAGATAAACTTTTAAGTAACTATCAAGTTTATTTGTTTTATTTAGAAATGGTTAATTATAATTACATGATCTATGTTTTAGTACTTTTACAGATAAGTGATCTAAATTTTGATTTTTAATAAATACATAATATGTGTTTTGATATTTTGACAATAAAGTGACCAAGGTTTTTTTTTGACAAATATATGAACTATATTTTATATTTTTGGAAATAAGTGACCTAAATTTTTATTTTTGACAAATACATTACTTGCATTTTTTTACATATCTCTTATCTTATTAATATATAAAGTGAAAAAATAGAGGCATTGTAATTGTCAAAAAATAAAACCGAGTCACTTTTTTGCAAAAGCACAAAACACAAGTCATATATTTGTCAATAATATAACTCAGGTTACTTTTTAGCTAAAATATCAATATATGACTCATATATTTGTCAAAAATGAAAATTCAAATCGCTTGTTTGTAAATATACTAAAACACAGGCATGTTCTTATAATTAATCCTTTTAGAAAATAGGTTTTTCTAAGTGACAAAAATTTATTCTATATTTAGCATTTATACATTAGGTTTACCATCTTTCTTCTTTTATTATTTTTTATTTTTTTTTTCTCTCTATACATATATATTTTAACCAAAAAATTATACTACTAATTTTTTTTTAACTAAATGATCCATATTCCATATGCCTCTATGCATATATATATATATATATATATTTCACTGATTTATAATTTCTATTTTTACTTTTCCTTATTTATTTCATTTACAATTATTTTATTATTAAACTAATAAACTAGTTGATTAACTAAATAAAAAAAATGAAATAAATTATTAAATTACACGGACTGGAAAGGACGAGTAGGTCGAATGTGCACGGATCTATGAGTCGAACATCGGGTCAAGCGGAACGGAGGAGACCGGCGGCGATGAATCTGGCAGTTTCGATGGCTGTTAATGGTGGCGACTTGGTCAGACAAGGTGATTTCGACACCCTAAACACCTCGCTGAGTTCAGTTCGTCCTAGAAGCGACTGTTCGTGGCAATTTCAAAGACTATAGCCGGTGGTCTCGGCGCTCACTGCGACAGCGGCGGCTAGGCTTCTTCGGAATGAATCGAAGCTACCAACTTGAAGTTTGCAACCCGCTGAAGCATCCTATTTCCTCCCATTACTCCAAAAACACCACCAAGAGTTCAATTTTGAAGAAATTTCTTCGAAGTCCTAGATGCTAAAATCTACTTTGATTCGAACTTTACAGTGAATTTGTGTATATTGCTTGATGTATATAGTTTTGTTCGAGCTCCTGTTTATATTGCAGGTGCTCGAAACAAGCTTGACAAGAATATCAAAAGTGATCAGGAAGCTTTGATTCTTTCCAGAATCACTCAAATCGCATTTGCATGGTGCGAAGCAAAATCTGCGATTTTCATTTAGTTCCAACTTTAATATGTGATTCTCATTTTTTTTTTCCAACTTTTCGATCAGATTTGATGCCCTAAAACTATGAAGGTCCGATTCATAGTACTTCATTTTTATTCCTTAATCTAAGCTCCAACCCGGGATCTCTTGATTGCGCGTTCATATAAGCTATTAGTATGTGTCTTGATTTGTTGTGCAAACAAATTTATTATAAAGCTTTAAGTGAATGCCTAATTAAATAGGTCCAAGCACCGTGAGTCCTTGATTGGGTTTAGGCTTTTTATATAATAAAATCGCACATTATATTTTGCCTAAATAATTAATTATTAATCCATTAGACATTTACATATATTATTTATTTACACAAATATATATGTTAGTATATTTATTTATTATTATTACTATTATATATAATTTTTATTTTGTTTTTGTTTTTGGGTATGATATAAATTTTTTCTTATTATACAATTATGACCTTAAACGAAAAAAATTAAGGTGTCTACAATCATTCGTCGAGTCAACTCCCCAATTGCCAAGCCATTTCATCCATGCCGCTGACTGCATCCTTCTCAAACTATTAAGCCTATTATAGAGGCCCGGTCCACACAGACAAAAGAAGTCCTCGTGTTAGGGTTTCCACAATCAGAATTCTCACTCAGGTAATTTGCTACTCACTTTCCCTCTCGTTTTTCTTTACTTACGATCTCAAACTTAGGGTTTTTCACTTTCTACTAATCTCCTTTGTAAATCACAATGATATGTTTTTTTACGAATTTCTTTACAATATCTCTTCCTGCATGTTTGTTAACTGGCTAATGGATTGCTTTGTTTTGCAGGTTGACATGGGAACTAGGGTTTCGAGAATTTTGGGGCTTTCACTGGATTCGAGTTCCAGGAGACTCCTAAACACTTGATTGTTTAATTTGGGGTAAAGAATGATCCCCTTACTGTTGTATTCTTCTATTTATACTTTCTCATGTGTATACATGCTATTCTGTTACAAATCATTGCTTTCTAACTACTATTCTGTTTGTAACTATTTATTCTGTTAAAACTAACACGCTAGTTACAATACATGAATCTACTTTATTTTCCTTATGCATCATACTGTGGAATCTTCAAGTGACATAGTCTTGCAAATATTTAGGCTTCTTGTGTGTTCTACCATCTCGGTCATAACACGTTGCTCCTCTGTTGAAAAATCCACCTTGTCCTCAAGGTGATAATCTGGAAAGTCCCTATGAAAATCCTGCCAATCGACCCATGTTGCCTCTTCTGTGGGTAAAGATTCCCACTGAACCAAAACTTGCAAAAACTCTTTGCCCTGTCGTAACACCGTCTTGAATCTATAATAGCTAAAGGTTGAACAATAGGACAATTGTCCACAGATTGCAAGGGAAGGGGTACCTCAGTACATGTTCTACCTTCAGCTTTTTTAAGAACTGAAATATGAAAGACAGGGTGTATACGAGAAGTACTAGGAAGATCTAATTTGTATGCCACTGCTCCAATCTTCTGTAGTACCTTATAGGGCCAAAATATCGTCGAGACAGCTTATAAGATAACCTATTGGCAAGAGATGTTTGCCTATAAGGCTGAAGCTTGACATACACCCAATCGCCAATGCTAAATTCTTTATCAATCCTCTGCTTATCAGCTTGAAGTTTCATTTTCTCTGCTGTGCTTGCAGTAAATGAGACTTAAGCTGTCTTAAAACCTCATCTCTAGTCCTCAATTCATGATCCACAGCCTCATTGGAGCTTGTCCCTTGTACATAAGATGGTACAGTAGGAGGTTCTCTTCCATATAAAGCTTGAAAAGGTGTCATCTGAGAACTGGTATGGAAACTGGTATTAAATGAAAATTCTGCCCAAGGTAGAAATTTTGGCCATTGCTTAGGATTATCCATAACAAATGACCGGAGGTATTGTTCCAAACATCTGTTAAATACCTCAGTCTGACCGTCTGTCTGGGGATGGTAAGCAGAGCTCATCTTCAATGTAGTCCCACTGAGTCTGAATAAGTCTCCCCAAAATCTGCTCATAAAAACTCTGTCTCGATCAGATATAATGGTCTTTGGTATGCCATGTAACTTGACCACCATGTCTACAAATAGCTTGGCCACTGAAAAAGTGTGAAATGAGCTGAAAGACACCCAAAATGGCAGTACTTGGTTAAACGATCAACCACCACTAGTACAACAGAATATCCATTTGATAGTGGTAATCCAATAATGAAATCCATGGAAATATCCTCAAACACATTCTGTGGAATGGGTAGAGGCTGAAGCAACCCGGATGGGCATGTTGTCAAATATTTCACTTGTTGACAAACATGACAAAGCTTCACAAATTCTTCCACGTCCTTCTTCATTCCTTTCCAATAAAAGGAGGCACTTATCTCTTAACAGTCTTCAGAATGCCCAAATGCCCTCCAATTGGTGTTGAATGGAATTCCATTATTAATGAATTAATAATGGAAGAATGAGAAGGAATATAGATTCGACTTCCATAATAATAGTCCCTCCCGATGAATAAGTGGTACAGGTCCCACTATCCCTTGTTGTACATCAGTTAACAATTTGTTCCAATCTTTATTCTCTTGATACTCTGTTTTAAGTAGTGTAACAAAGTCCAAAGAGATTAAAGATATAGCAAAACACTGAGATTGATCTGAAAAACGTCTAGAGAGTGCATCAGCCACCACATTCTGTGCACCTGGTTTGTAGATAATCTCATAATCATATCCCAATAATTTGACCAAGTATTGCTGTTGTTCAGGAGTCTGAATGACTTGATTCAAAGCTTCCTTGAGGCTTTTCTGATCTGTACGAATGATAAAATGGTTGCCTAATAAGTATTGGCGCCATTTTTTAACTGCTTCCACAACAGCTACCAATTCTCTCACATAAGCACTCTGTTTCTGCATTCTTAAGGAAATTTTTTACTGAAGAATGCAATTGGTTGTTTGCCTTGATGCAAAACCGCTCCCAATCCTAAGCCAGATGCATCAGTATCAACAATAAACTGCTGTGAAAAATTAGGCAAAGCCAAAACTGGAGTCTGAGTCATAGCTTGCTTCAACTGATCAAATGCTTGAGTGGCTGCATCATTCCACTCAAAAGCATGCTTTCTTAACAGATTTGTCAATGGTGCAGCAATGGTAGCATATCCCCTGACAAACTTCGATAATACCCTGTTAATCCCAGAAATCCCCTCAACTGTTTTGGATTTTCTGGTGTAGGCCAATCCAACACAGCTTGTATTTTAGTTGGATCAGGACTGACTCCTGTTGCATCCACAAAGTGTCCAAGATATTCAACTCTATCTTGAGCAAATGAACATTTAGATTGCTTTAAATAAAATTGGTTATCTTGTAAACACTTCAAAGCAATTTCCAAATGCTGCCAATGGTCTTCTAGTGTCCTGCTATATATCAATATATCATCAAAGAACACAATGATAAATTTTCGCAAATAAGGTCGAAAAAGAGTGTTCATAATTGCTTGAAATGTAGCCGGTGCATTGGACAAACCAAAAGGCATAACCACGAATTCATAATGCCCTTCATGAGTCCTGAATGCTGTTTTGTGAATATCCTCAGCAGCATTCTGATTTGATGATATCCTGCTCGTAAATCCAATTTTGAAAAAACTGTTGCCCCATAAAGCTCATCCAACAATTCATCCACTGTTGGAATAGGAAATTTGTCCAACACAGTGGCCTGATTTAATGCTCTATAGTCCACACAAAAACGCCAAGATCCATCTTTTTTCTTTACCAATAATACTGGAGAAGAAAAAGGACTTGTGCTCGGTCTGATCACCCCTGAATGCAACATTTCCGCAACCAATTTCTCAATTTCTGCTTTCTGATAATGTGGGTATCTATATGGACGAACATTCACTGGTTCAGTCTCATTTTTAAGATGGATGCAGTGTTGAACATCCCTTAATGGTGGCAGTGATGATGGAGCTTCAAACACATCATGAAATCTGCCCAATAATGATTGTAAATCATTACTGCTGGTGGTATCAATAGGTGAATCTTGTTTCTGAGCCATCAAACTAAACATACAAGCTACATTGTCAGATTGCACCAATTTATGTAATTGGTGATGTTGAATCTGTTGGACCTCCACTGTTGAATCTCCTGTCAGTTTCAATCTTTTGCCCTTATACCCAAATTCCATGGTCAAAGCAGCATAATCCACTGTGATAGGTCCCAAAGTAGTCAACCATTGAATACCCAATACTAATTCAGCCCCTTGAATCGGAAGGACATAGAAATCCACTAAAAAACACTCATTATTCAACCGTAATTGCACCTTCTGACACATAGCCTGACAAGTGAGACGTTCCCCATTGCCAATCATAACAGGAAATGAAGTAACAGCAACCATTGGTAAATTCAACTGTTTGGCAACTTCTCTCTTGCATGAAATTATGTGTACTCCCAGAGTCAACCAGAATAGAAACAGATTTGGCTTTAATAATCCCTTTTAAACGGTGTCTTAGGTGCAAAAGCACCAGATAAAGCATGAAAGCTAATTTCAACATTCGAATCATGTGCTGTTTCTATTTGCTCATGCAAAAGATCCTAATCTCATCTTCATTATCTTCATGTGTATCCGGTTGAATCAGCATAAGAAACTTAGCTTTACAAATGTGATCTTTATTAAATTTTTCATCACAATTGTAACAAAGTCCCTGTTCCCTTCGAATGGCCATTTCAGATTGTGACAATTTTTTGAAAGGTAAAGTTTTTTAGAATTATAGGTTGGTTTAGAAGAGATGTCTCTGAATTTTTGTAAACAGGTTTGTTGTGTTTAGAAGGAATAAAATTGGACTGAATAGATTGTGTGGAAGAATTGGATGGAGTTGTAGGGTTGACAGTAGATGATTTTGTTGTTAAAGAGAGGAGACTGGAAAGTTTAGATTCATGTAGTTTGGCTAAACTCATTGCATCAAGAAGACTGATAGGTTTGGATGCTTGAACTTCATGTTTGATTAAGGGTTTAAGACCCGAAATGAAACAACTTTGTAAAAATGGTTCTGAAAGGCCAGTTACTCTATTAGAAAGAGTTTCAAAATCATGTTGATACTGAGATACAGATCCAGTTTGCATTAACTTGCTGAGTTGTCCTTGGAAATCCTCAAAAAGAGAAGGTCCAAAGCGCAATTCTAGAGCCTTAAGAAAAGCAGGCCAGGAGGTAAGCAATTTATTTCTATCTAACCATTCATACCACTGTTCGGCTTCATCTTCCATTGCAAACGCAGCTAGTTCTAACCTCTCATTTTCAGGTATGTGATGAAAATTGAAAAAGCGATTCGCTTTAAAGATCCATGGTAACGGATTCTGACCTGAAAACTTTGGAAGCTCCAATTTGATGTTGGCTAGAAAATTAACACGTGATTCTTGAGAATGTTGGTCGGAATATGATGTCACCATTCCCCCTGATGCAGGCGGTGAATTGGTCTGATTCCTCATTTGCAATCTGACATATCGTAACATTTCTTCCAAATCCGTTCCCATCTTTTCCAAATCCGCTCCCATCTTTTCTTGCTGTTTTTGCATTTGTGATTGTTGTTGTTGCAGATCAGCAATCCTGGTATCATGATTCTGCAATTCTTCCAACATACGATTGCTACGAGTGCCATCCGCCATGATCAAATCAAGACAGCAAAAAGAAAATCAACGAGAGCACCAAATGTTAAGCCTATTATAGAGGCCCGATCCACACAGATAAAAGAAGTCCTCGTGTTAGGGTTTCCACAATCAGAATTCTCACTCAGGTAATTTGCTACTCACTTTCCTCTCGTATTTTCTTTACTTACGATCTCAAACTTAGGGTTTTTCACTTTCTACTAATCTCCTTCGTAAATCACAATGATATGTTTTCTTTACGAATTTCTTCTTACAATATCTCTTCCTGTATGTTTGTTAACTGGCTAATGGATTGCTTTGTTTTGCGAGGTTGACATGGGAACTAGGGTTTCGAGAATTTTGGGGCTTTCACTGGATTCGAGTTCCAGGAGACTCCTAAACACTTGATTGTTTAATTTGGGGTAAAAGAATGATCCCCTTACTGTTGTATTCTTCTATTTATACTTTCTCATGTGTATACATGCTATTCTGTTACAAATCATTGCTTTCTAACTACTATTCTGTTTGTAACTATTTATTCTGTTAAAACTAACACGCTAGTTACAATATATGAATCTACTTTATTTTCCTTATGCATCATACTGTGGAATCTTCAAGTGACATAGTCTTGCAAATATTTAGGCTTCTTGTGTGTTCTACCATCTCGGGTCATAACACAAACCTACTGATTTTAACCATCCAAGCCAACAACCAAAACTGTCAAACCCATTTATGACAACATCTTCATTGAGTTAAGACTTGGAACTTGGCAAGCATAGCTAAACATCGAGTCAACTTGAACCTTCTAATTTGTAACTCAGCGTCCACCAAAACTCATATGCACTAATCACTAAGCCAAAACCAAATGTACTATCAATGCTTCACTAAACACCAAACATGAACCTAAACCAGCCACAACACCACACAACCGATAGAAGTCACCATCACTGAAACTCAAGTGTTACTACAACTGACCTCCATTAAGATTGAACTATACCTATACTTGTGAGGAAAAAGAGGGAGACGACCTCACATCGGTTGGTTTGAGACTCGGTCAAACTCAATTAGAAGAAGAATACTTTCATTTTTTTTTTAAACTATGACCCATGATTGAACTGATTCGAGTCGAAAATTTGACCTGACCCACACTTGTGACTTGCCCAATGTCCAAGACCCTGTATGAGATGCCAAATTGAGTCTGTGTGTTTATTCCCTTAAACCGGAACTGTATTAGGATGAGTCTTCCTTATGACTAGAACAAGTTTAAGTGTTTTTTCTGCTTGAGTTATTGTTGTTGCATTTTATGAAGGATTGGTGTTAAAAATCACTTTTGCATGCCCACTGACTTTGTACTTTTACTTTACAAGTGTGGAAAAGTACAGATAATTTATATTAGCTTCCCTCATATGACGTTTTTCGAGCTTTCATTTAATTAGTAGTAGAGAGAGAGTTTTTTTTTTTTAGGCGAGAAAATGTGTGAACGTCGGCATCTTGCCCGAAAAACTGGTTATATTCCAGCGATAAGTACAATGGGTGCAAGTTTCTAAAAGTTAAAAGTATTTTGTAGGCAAATTTTTTTTTTAGATACCATTCTATTTTATGACAAAAAGTTCAATATAATAAGTGAAATTAACCCACTTTTCTTTTATTGACATTCTTCATTGTCCATCAATGATTAATTAAAAATCTTGGATAACTTTGATGGATGATAATGAAAGTAAAAATTTCACTAATTTTATCAAATTCAAAATCCTCCCTCGGGTGTTGTAACCGTTACTAATGAAATATCCAAAATTTTAAATGCTTAATTTATTTGAATACATATGTAATCTGTTTGTTTGAGAGATAGAATTGTAGTGGATAATTAGATAATAGAATATAATGTGTTAGC
Organism: Combretum micranthum; assembly: GCA_024138025.1. Taxonomy (NCBI): domain Eukaryota; kingdom Viridiplantae; phylum Streptophyta; class Magnoliopsida; order Myrtales; family Combretaceae; genus Combretum; species Combretum micranthum. The sequence continues at coordinate 47,355 of JAMXBD010002515.1, forward strand.
ATAATTTATTAATTGTGATAAATTATATGTTTGGATAAGTTAACATAAATTAGAAATTATGTAGTATTGTATGTTGTGTGTGTTAGTGTAATTTGATAAATTATTTTGCTTGTTAATTTTTTTTATGCATGTTAAAGCTTGACTTTGCAAAAAAAAAAAAAAAAAAAACAAAATCAAAACCAAACCAAACTTAGTAGAATTTTTTGGCTCATTTCAAGACCAAACCAAGCTAAAATCAAAGTCTAAAGCCCACTTATCATTTTTCCAAAATCTGCCATAAAATAAAGTCAAAGTTGATGATAAATATCAACTCTTTTTAATAAAATTAGACATCCAAAATAGACCCAAAATATACCCCGAAATTCATAAGATTTTTCAAGCTCAATTCTCCAACTTCTTGATCAAAATTTTCTTACACAAATCACCAAGAATTCTCTTCCATTCATAATCTACAAGCTAAAGTCCTTTAAGGTAAGCTTTATATGCTTTTATAGTTAGTTATTTCTTTGTTTTTCATGTAAGAATGATTTTTTTTTTTTTTTGTTTAGTGGGATTCAATGGTTTAAATGTGATTTTGATGAATCTCTTTTGTTTGGTATATGATATTGGTGCTATAAGTTGGCTGATAGGATTTGATAAGTTCTAAACTGTGTTGTTGAGTATAGGGAAGAGTTGATATTGTTTTGAAGTTGAATGTTGGATGTAGATTATAGAAGTTGTTTGAGTTTAATGATGTGAACGATGAGGAGTAATCATGTTTTTGGTGTTGTTGGGAGTATATGATGGATTGTATATGGTTTCTGTTGAGTTTTGGTTGTATTAGAACAAGTAAAAAGTGCTAAAATGATGCCAAAAACAGGGGATTCATTTTTCAAAATTCATCAAAATTTGTGTTCCAAGGTGCATGGGCCGTGTAGGCACCTATGTTGATCCATATAAGAGTGTGGCAAGACCCGTAGTAGCTATTGGATGTTTGTTCCCAATGTGCACGGCCACGAACATGGACCGTGCAGCAGGCCATATTGGGAACATACTAGAGAACAACCTTGGCCTTCTTGCTTCATATGGTCGGCATGACCACGAGCATGGTCCGTGCTTTAGACCATGATGGGCCCTGTTTCTCTACAATATATAAATATATATATATTTCAAAATTTAAAATAAAGGTATATGTTATATATGTATATGTTATAATATTTATATAAATATAAACGAAGTATTTGAATTTAGTTTATTCAAGTTTATCTTTGAATCAAGAATTTAGAACTTGCTTAAAGTTTAATATTGTACTTTATATGAATTGAATTCATTTATTTTAGATAATTCACTTCAGTTGAAAGAGTTTACAAGTCTTTTATCAAATATTCCAGGTACACAGTAACTTTGATTATTATAAGGATAAGCATAATTTAAATCAATTCTAATCAAAGAGAAATTATAAGTTGTTTGAATTGGTTTGTTTTTGACCGTTTAATCTGGTCCGGAGAGTCGCAACCTTGTCCGAGCAAACACGGTAGTTAGGCACTTAGGCCACCTCTGTCATGGTGTCATGACTTTTATAAGTGGCTCGGTAGGTAATTGATAGGAAGAATAGTATCGATGTAACATTTGCTTATTCTTAACAAGAATTAACATGATTTAGTTCACGTTTATGGGACTAGCTGAACTAAGTGATATTATTGATTAAGTTAAGTAAAGTTGAGTGACGGCTATTAACCCTAGATAAAATTACTTTTCTCTTAATTTGTTGTATCATCTAGATGATATAGATATTCGGGCTGCCTATATCAACCCTCTGAGCGTTATGTCATTACTGAGGACCCCCAGATTCCCAATGGCTTGTGTCTGAAGTTTGAATAGTCCTCTGTTGCTTGAAAAATTTAATTGTAGATAAGAAAATGGAGAGTTGATGCATTGCATTTAGTCTAAGAGTGCTTGTCTTTAATCCCCCTAATTTTTACTAACCTGATTTTAACAAATACTAAAAATGTAATATAGAATTAATATAGAATATTTGGGACAATTAGTAAAAATCACTCCAAATTTTTCTCGATATAAAAATGTTAAAGTGTGAATGAATTCAATTATATATTAGAAAGATTAATCGTTACCAATAAAAATTTTTCAAAATACAACTTACAAATAATCTCAAATAATTTATAAAAAACAACGATAACTCAATCGTTAATATAAATTCCTGAATCTTTTCCTTAAGTTCAATACTTAGGAAATAAATCCTACACTTGTTAAATAATGAAATTATGGTGTTTAAACTATTTTTAATATGTTAACATTATTAAGTAGCACTAGATAAAAATGTTGTTAATTACAAATTAGTATAAATAACTCCTATACAGTAAAACATAATATTTAGTAAAATGATCAGCAGTCCAACAAGAAATCATAATTTTAAATTACAATAAAAGACGATTAATTTTTAGAACCTACAAGTTATAAAAATATAGACTAAAGATAAATTACTAGAATTACAAAAGATACGATAAGATCACAAATAAATTAATATCTAGGAATCTAGATCTTAAATAAATATTTAAATTACACTAATATTTTAATTAAAAGATTTAGAGATTTTAGAAATTAAAATCCTGAATTGTCAATGCAACCTTCAATAATTTTTCATAACTAGAAAATGAACAAATTAGCAAATGTGAAACTAATATCAAATATATCATTCAACAAAAATCTTAGAATAGATTTATGAGTTGTAATAAACTCATTCCTAATTTGAAAAACCTGAATAAAAATTTCTTTCACCTTAATAGATACAAAAATGAGATTTCGTATCTTGAACGAATAATTCAAGATATAATTAGAAGTAGCTCTAAATTTCAAAACCAATAAGATATATTCTATTAATAAACTTATTGGTACAAAACCATAATCTAAAGATGAATTACTAGGATTATAAATACATAATAGATACCAATACCGATCAATAATTACTAATATAAATTTAAAATAAAAATTTTTCAAAACCCATCTGTTATACTTGTAAAGGAATTCTGAATTCATTAAGACTTATTCCTAATTCGATTTATTGAACTTGAAAAATTTAATCGCATAAGTTAAAATATTAAAAATAATTAATTATGTAAACTTGAAACTAAAAATTTGTACGTATAAACAACTTAGAGTTTTGTAGTAACTTAGGAAAATTCTACTTCGATAAAACTTGTACATAACGGTTATAAATATACGTTTATAAATCAATATTGGTTAAAATATTTGAGTTAACTATTAATCAAATAATAAACAAATCAATAAAAAAAATATATGAAACAGACCCGCTGAATTGTAAATCACGTGAAATAGGGGAATATGTGCAGATTTCACCACGGAACAGCGGAAGGGGATTTAGCTATTGAGGGAGGTTCACGTCCAGCATTTTTGCACAAATTTAAACACACAATTTCAACTTGATAATGACACTCCAACCAATCTCAAAACTCCACATATAATCCTTATTAAATGCAGTGAAATTTCAGTTCAAAACAAGTTGTAAAACAGCTGCAATTGGAGCTTGAATTACCGTGGAATAGAGTTTGAAATTCTCAACTACAGCAAACTCCATTTTACATCCAGCATTGATCCTTTTTTTTTTTTACCCAAAGTTCAACTTGAAAATGACAATTACTCCAACCAAAACACTCCACTTGTGATAAATATTAAATGCAATAGAATTTCCAGCCAAAGCAACTTGTATGCAGCTGCAATGGAGGCATGAAATTCCAGTGAAAACTGCAGCAAGAAGAGAACAAAACAGCCCCCATTTCATATGCAAATTGCAGCTCTGTTTTGGAGAAAAATATAGGCTTAGTTGAGTTGATTTTTTTGACCAAAAGAGAACCACTTATAAGCCTTCAAATGTATACTTCCAACACCAATTATTGGCTAGAAAATAACAACAGAAATTTGATAAAAAATCCATGTAAATCAACTTGGAAAAACAGCAAATAAAATTGTAGCAAAAATTTCAATATCCAACCTCAGATTTTAGCTCGATTTGGACATGATTTTTCTTACAACTTGAGCCTCCAAGTTACACCCATAAATGACCTTAATTAACTAGCAAAAAAACACAATTAATGCTCTTAAAAAACAACCACAAATTTTGTACAAATTCATCAAAAGTCGACCTCAGATTCGCACCATAATTCCCACTCGAGAACAACAGCTGGAACTTGTGTTTATCAAGTCCAAAACACCCTCTTTTGTGTCCTAATTCTAGTCTAACCTTAGTAAATACATATAAGCTTAAGTTAGCTAGAAAACCAACTCAAAAACTCCCCAAACACAATCCAAAAATTCTCCCCAAACAGCCGCTACGAATTTAATATACTCCTCTTCCTTGCTCACTTGTTCAACCTTGTTTAAACACTTCAAAAATAAAAGTGTATCCTTTTTTTTTTATCCTATAGCATTATCTAAACATCAATCCTTATTAACTATAATAAAAACCCCACTTTAACTACTCCAAATAACAACAAGAAACTAATCCAAATAGCCCTTGAATCCATCAATATACCAGCTGTAAACTTAAGTGAAATAACAAGTCCTTAAGGTAAGATAATATTACTTAGCTAGGTTAATTTTTTTCCTTAGTTTCTAATCCTCTTATCTTCCTCTTAGATCCTTGTTTCATCAAGAACGAGGAGCTAAATTCACTCTAGCATCCTACTAAGGTAAGAATCATATTAAGTTCAAATATTCGTTATATTTGATACATAGAAATTGTCTTATAAATTTACCAAAATTAATCTAATAATATATATATATATATGTTATTTAGACTATTTAGGATATAAATACATCAAATTGAAAATTTTTAAGTGTAGAAATTCAAATCCTAGAAAGGAAAAACCAAAACCATATCTAAACTACAACAAAACTAAGTTGAACTTTGGATGACTCATGTAAATAATTAGGAAAATTGAATAAACTATATTTATGTGTTTTTCATAAGCCAAAAATTACCCCACCAATGGAAATAACACGAAAAATGCTATGAAATCGACTATTCATTTATTAAAAAAGGATAAGAAATGAATTAGATATTACAAAAACAAAAATTGGATCATTGCTGTCAGATTTATACAAAAGTAGCGGATTGTTCTTGCATTTTTCGCCCCCTTAATGACCTTGTTTAATGAAAACAACTCCATCAATGGATTGTACTCGAAAAATACTATGAAAATGACTATTTATTCGTCAAAAACGGACTATAAATAAGTTAGATATCATTAAAACAAGTTTTGACCACAGTTATCATGATTCACTTGAAACCTGTGCATGTGTTTCATAAATTTAAAAATTATACAAGTCTCTTTTCTTGAAAATAATCCCACTACTAGAAAGTACTAAAAGAGTAATATCAAATCAACTATTTATACAACAAAATTGGATTAAAACGAATGATAAATCACAAACTAGAAATTCACTCAGTTTTCACTCTTAATAAACCAATATTAATGTTACCGTTATTCCTATTAATATGATTATGATTATTACTATTATTATTACTACTGATTATAGTATTCAGTATTATTGATATTTTCATCAAGAATCATTAAGATTGTGAATATCGTTATTATTTACGTTAATATCACTATATTTATATTATCAACAATCCTATTATTATTTTTGTCACTAATATTATTATTTACTAATAGTATGAAACTTGTTGTTATTATTATACTTGTATTTATTACTAATATTGATATTAACATTTCAAAACTAATAATACTGATAATATTATATTATTAAACTTAGTTTGTTTTGCAATAAAAATAAAATTGAAGTATAATAAAAATTTGATATATTTAAACTCCATAGACATACGATTTTATTAGAATAATTTTTGAAAGGTATAGATACTATAATATACCCTTAAATAAATAAAAATACTAATTTAAGAGATAGATAAGGTTGGTAGACAAAGAATTCATAAATAAAAATCTTCTACTAAAAGCAGTAGGACTTAAGAAAAAGACAAACCCCTTAAATAAAAATATAGATAGCAATTAAAATCAAGGAAAACAAAATGAAAACAAATAACAAATAAATATTCTTCATTATAGGGGTTAAAACCTTAAAAAGCTTTATACAAATAATAAAAACTGTATCAAATACCGATACAGAATAACTAGGCACCTATAAGGATTAAATTAAATTATTAAATGACACAATAATTAATATAACGGGCTTAGTCTAATATCCGATGATAGAGATCAACACCTTTAATTGTAGGAAGACTTCTCTTACAGAAACAGTCCAATAATGAATCACTGTTATTTCCTTTCATAGGAAAATAGATCAAATCCCAAACTTCTAGTAACTTATACAACGATTTAGTAAGGACCACGGGTAAGTTACTTGACTTTATCACATTGTTTGTGCTTGTAGTATAGCTGCATTTGGAATAATATATATTCAATTGATATGCATGTGGGATTGGAGATAATGCATGTTGCGTGGTGTATGATTGAATGCCAAATTCTCATAATATAAGTGATAATTCTATTGTATGATAAATATTGTATGACGCATGTTGATGTGTGACTGTAAATCATATGATCACCTTAACCTTGATTAACAACTACCGGTACTGTAAATGGAATGGACATGCATTGCGTAATTTGCATAAACTGCATTTGAGTATGTGGCAGCCTACTATGTGCTAGTATTTCGATTCTTTGGTAATGCTTGGTTTTTCTAAGCAAGAGGCTATTAGTTCTATGCAAGATTACCTTTGTTCCGTCGGTTCCATGGGAACTAACTGGTAATGAAGGACGCCGCCCATGGTATCACTATGAAATGACTAACACTTAGTGGAGTTTCTAAGGCTTAAAACAAGAATTGAGTGCCTAAAGTATAAAGAAATAACTACAATGAGGATTGTACCTTTCCTGTATACTTAGTCTCTCCTAGGTAGGTGGGTCATAGTATCGTATTCCTTCAACTCCGATGAGAGGGCGCAAATCTCCATCCTGCTTTGAATTTTAGATCATCCAAGCTTGTAATGTGCATATGATTGATTGTTGTATTGCATATGATTGATAATTATACCTTTTTGTTATTGGTTGATGTGTGGTTTGGTCAGGTTATCTCACTGAGCTCGTGATTCGCTCACATCCTAACAGTTTTTGTGCAGGATTAATACTAGTGGGATTAGGCTAGGAATGTGTGAAGAGAGCTTCTCCAACGGACTCTATTGATGATAAAGATATAGGATATGATAAACTTATATTGTAAATTACACAAATTTTATAACAATTGAAATTTGTAAATTATAGTGTGAAACCCATTTTACTATTTGGTAGGGGATATCGATTCTCTGCGATCCTGACAAATTATAGAAAAATCGGAATCCATAATGAATTTAGATAAAGATCTTATATCTATATTATATAATGTAAATAAATATGATAGAGTCTTGTAAACTCTGACTTGCAAGACGGTTCTCATATTACAGGTGCACACGTGGTATGATAACTTTAGATTAATCCTACTAAGCCCCATTTTGAGGCTTGATATTGTCACTACATATTTGCTTTTGTTACTTGTGTACTGGGCCTTTGGCTCATGATCTTCTCTTATAGGTGCGGATGACGATGATTTTTATACTCGGTTGGGATATGGAACCGATTTTGTGGCTTTTTGGATGATTTGGATGGATAGGAATCCCGACCTTGACGATGGAAGACCTTTGTAATAGATTAGGAGGAATGTTTTGAAACAATATAATGATGGTAAATATTTGTATAAACTTATATGTATTGTGATAAAAGTTGATCTCAAATCTAAGTTTTGTGATATTAAGTATGTAAATATATGTATTAATGTCCTTTGTCTTAATGTTATGAAGGACAACAAGGTTTTGTAATATTATGTAATATGTTTCCCTTAGCGAAATGCTTTTGATTGGCTTTTAACAAACAAGTTATACAAACTCTTCATTTACAAATAGCGTTACATGTAATATTGTGTATTACATGTGGTTGAGGACTGAATTTGCATGTTTTAAATAAGTAGCAAATCCGGGTCCTTATAACTAAAGCTATGCAAGCAGATTAAATAAACTAACTTCTCCTTACCCATCAATTAACTAAGTCGCCCCTTTTAAGTTCTTTAACAAATGCCCTCACCTATCAGTTAACTAAGTTAACCCCTTTTAAGCTCTTTAATAATGGATTAAAAATATAAGTTTAACCGGCCTCATCATGGGTCAATGGGTTAAGTAAGTCAATGTAACAGTTCATGTAATATACAAAATGTGGTATATTAAGTTAACAAAAAATGAAAATAAATAATCACAATAAGCTTCTATAAATAGTTTATAATATATGTAAATTCTTATTTCAATTAATTAAATAATATGTACATAGTAGTTTTATAATACAAACTAGTGTTGGCAACTCGTATTCCTGTGTCGTGTTCTGTATTTGTGTCTAAACAGGTTCATGTCTAAAAAACATTAACCCGAGATCCAACCCGTTTATACTGTGTCTTGTGTCCCGTATCAACCTGCTTCTTAACTAATAAGAAAGATTTAGTATTATTTATTAATATGATAAGAAAGATTTATTAGTGTAATAGATATTGGACTTAAAAAGTTAATGCATTTATATAGTTATTATCCTAGATAAACTTAGCTAACAAATTATATTTGATATATTACTCATATATAATAAAAAGGAAGAGATTATAAGATGTGGCTTAATGTATTGTTAAATAAGCATTATATTAATTGATAATAATTTATGGTTAAAAAAATCGAACCTATGTTTTTAACTAATAAATATATTTTTCTATCATTATCACCAATAAACACAATATGCTTAAAATCCACAATACAAGAAGCATAATAAATTAAAAGAAAAAATCATATTAAAACTCAACATGTTTGGCATTATTTATGTTATATGTTATATATAAGTATTATATATGATATTTACAATATATATCATTTATATTATATAATAATATAAATTTGTATAGTATGTTATATATGATTTATATATGTTCCAAACATGCATATGTAACATATTCAATTTATTTAACAAATAAATTGTAATATATATTATATGTTTGTAATTTATAGATTTTATATATGTAAGAATATCTTATATACATAATCATATATTATAAATATCTATTATATTTGTTATGTGATATACAAATATATAAAGATTATGATATAATCTATATAATATGTGTTACACATAATTTTTAGTTTATATGTACTATTTAAGTACATATGATTATTACAAATTATAAATGTTATATATAAAATATATAGTTTAATCATTTATATATATAATCTATACATGAATATATATTTATATATTATGTTATATATGATCTATATATAGTATTTTTGTAAGCCTCTAGATTTTTTAGTAAGTTTAGATAAAAACCTTAGAGTCAATATTAGAATCGAAACCCTAAAATTGATCCGAGTCAGTCCTAAACCCTAAACACCTTAGATAGAATAAGCTATGGTTTAACTACCCTAGAACATCGGATGAATTAAATAAATTTGGAAACCCTAAAAACAAAAATTTTATGAAAACTTTTCACCAAAATGATAAAAAGTTTTGATGCCCTAATCGTTCCATGAACCCTACTTAAAACAATTTCTATACTCGACGCTAACCCACAAATCAAAATAACGTAATTGGATAACAATTAATAATAAAATGATATTAAATTATCTTTCTATTACCATATACTAAATTATTAAATTATAAAATTATTAGTTGAACCAAATTTAATGCATATCTTATTTTCTACAAATAAATATTTGTCTTTTCAATTACTATTCATTCACCATTCATTACTATTCACATCAATCACCTTTTTCATCATATTCGTACACCTAAACTATCCTTACATAACATATTCTTACACACATCTAATGTACCTTACTTTTCATAATCATATTTATTTCTTCCTTTTCCTTCCTTGCCCCACCTACCCCACCCCCACACAACCCCCCCCCCCTTTTGTCACGCTCCAAAGAGTATTCTAAACATGATAGTCTGCTATACACAATATTAAAGCCTATAAATGACTACTACCTTAGTCACGTAAAGACACAAGGCGTAGCTCACAATCAAGGGAACGTATCAAAATAACGTAATTTATACTGATAACAATTATGTAACAAGGCAAGAGATATACTTATCATTAAACATAAACATGATCAATTACAATTCTCAGGAGCATACCCCGCTAATGTCCTCAAGTTTACATAAGTACGTTTCTTAATAATCTCCAAAATATTAACATAACATATATTACTCATAAGGAAATTTTAAGAAAGGTAAATCCCTTTTATACTCCTACTTCTTCCGTAAAAGTTCATAAATCCACTATTGACTTTCTTAAGGCCCTGTCCTTGGATAGAGTCTCAAGTATATCTATTTCAATAAAAGTCTATGGGGGGTGTAAGCTTACAATATGCTTAGTGAGATATTCCCTTATTCGTACCGTAATTCAAATAAGTTTGTTATTTTCACACATATGTTATGCGTGCTATGCAAAAATCACATAATACAAGCAATTATGTATGGGTATCCGAAAACTATACACAAAATGAATTTATGCCCTTCGTATCGAAGGTTAGGGAATGATATTTGAAGGTCTACATAATCTTTTACTACTAGTCCTTGAGCTCCCTACTCAAAGCAATTGATCAGCGCGGCTCATCATTGGGATATATCCCGGGTACACCTTAGTTCCCTAAGAATGAGTATGATCGCGGGCCCTCTTGGCTTCGGACCCTCTCGATTCTTCGCGTAAGAGTTGCAGCTTTCAACATATGACTTGACGGATGCAATGTGTATCCGTTTAATATAAATCAAAGCTAAGTATAATAATGCTACAATTAAAGATGATCAAGCAAGCATCATACATACATAAGCAACACATCATATTGATGATGTGCTTAAACAATTATTTGTTGGTTTCGATATGCTTAGCATCCATTATCACACATACATAGAAACATATACATATAAACCCATCACCTCATACATGTTCAATTTATCTTATACTTATGAATCTAGTGCAACTATCTATAAGTACAAGCGAGGTAATGAAATCATAAAGGAAAACTCACTCATCTATATCGCAATATGCTTAGTCATAACAATCGTCGGGAAGGGGAGTCTCAAATTCCCCATCACCTAGACAAAAAAATACCCGGAATGAGTATTTCATAGAAGTTTCTACTTAAACTTTCTAATTCTATCTTGTTATTTTCATCAAATTTGGATTAAGGGAAATCCCAAACGGCCATAACTTACTCATTTTAACTTGGAATTTCATATATTAGTAGTCATTTCTACCTACTCAAAAAGATCTATCTATTTTTAAGGTTATTTTTAACATATAAAGCCATTTTGGTTTCGAAATGGGTGGGTACAAATCTAACCCGAAGTTCCAACCCTCAAATTTGCATTTTCTAAAGTTTCACTTCATTTAGATACTTTATAGCAAACATATAATTATTTTTACTTTTGAAAATCATTTGATATTGACCAAAACTCATCTTTTATATATGATATTAGTGATTTTGTTTCAAAAGTGATTTTGTAAAACATTCTTGATAGATAGTAACAAGGTTGAGTTTTTATGAGAAAAATCATTTTCTTAACTTGTGATAAAATGTGTCATCTTAAGTTTTTATAACTATGTGACTTATCAAAATTTATGCTTCAATATATATATATTAATATTTCCTTTTGAAATATCAAAAGTCTTATATTTGTTCAAAAATTCCTATTTAACAATTTATATTATAAAAAATGGTTTTACCTATTTGGGACATAAAACTCTATGCGTGTTTTCTTTTAAAATTTTCTTAAGTTTGGTTCTTAAACAAAATTTTAATTCTTAGATTTTATAAATGTGAAACTTGATTAAAGAAAATCATGATTTCATATTTATTTTGAGTTCATGAATATCTTATTTTTATATTAAACTTCTTTTAACTAATTATTTTCCAACACATGGATCTTTATATGGTTATGAAGAAAAATCATTCCAAGTTGTATAATAAAAAAAAAATGTTTCATGTTTTAGCATATGAGAGAAATTAAGTGAATGGCTTGTCCAAAATTTTTATTTTCGTAATAATTCTTTCTCAATTAGTAATTATTCAACACATACATCTTTTAGTGTGTGTGTGTGTGTGTTGGTCTCGAAAAGATAACCAAGAGGAAGGGTGAATTGGTTATAAAATTTACTTTTAAACATTTTAAATAAATTTCACACCACTTGGTTATTCAACTAAAATGGCTTTGAAACTTTCTTAAAACAATAAACTTAACAAATAAAAACTCTGAACAATAATTTGGATCAAAATGATTTGCTTAGGCTCACGAAAAATCAAATATCAATTCAAAACTTTTTATTCCCGGAAACATTCTGACTAACTCTCTGATTAAGAAAATATAAGCGAGTTACTCTTTGATCAACCTTCTAAGCATATATCACAGTTATGAACAACAAATAAAATTGCACAAATTTAAAGAGATATAAGGGAGTAGAGAGAGCAAAGTCGAATTATAGAGGTTCCGCCTTGAGCGTCAATCCTCTCTTCCAGCTCCAAGCTAGGGTCTCGGTATTCCACACCAGTTGTGTTCTACTATCCAATCAAATCAATAAAAGTTACAAGAAGTTCTTGCCAATTCTCTTTGGCTACAATTCACTTAGCTTGATTCTCCTAATCAATCAATCTACTAAGCCTACTTGTAACTCTCAACTCATACTAAATGTGTAGAATCAAATCAGAGGAATAAAAAATAATTAACTTTCCTCAAAAGTATTCGCTCAAAGAAATATAAAAGTAAAATGCGACGGTATTTCTCATAAGGGAGCTTTGATCACTGTTGCAATCTGATTAGCACCATCTTCTTATCCTTTTTTTCTTTTGACATGTATTTTTATAATATCTCGTTCAATCTCACGGCTAGAGAATCAACATTGGAAACTTGGTCCTGGTCTTACGAGTTCATCATCCCAAAATATCTGCTCGAGTTTATCCTTCGTTCTCTCAATTTGAATTTTGAATTCTTGAAGTAATCTCAAAATCTCTGCTTCAGAAGATAATTCCAAATATTTAACAACTTGTATGATCATCTCGTACTAAAATTCGGACTTGAAATCATCAGTAGTTGAACAAATTCCTCGTCTGGTACTGTTCATGATCTATCCAAGCTTTCCACGTTTTTCGAATTTAAAAAAAAATTCTTGGACACATTCCATGAAAATCTGAATTGTATTTTGTAAACACTTCATATTATGCACACTAACTTTCTCCTCAAATATAATTCGTTGTGTAAATCAATTTTCAAATCTGATATGTCCTTCTTCAAAAATATGTTCATAAAAAAAATATCATATACTCAAAATTTAAACCCTGTGGATTTTGAACCGACTTGGTGAAACACATTGAGCATAGTACTCGAATTATACTCAACATTGGAGCTAGGTCTTCAAAAATTAAATTTTGAAATGAAGATCACGTGATTTTATTATAGTTCATTAACCTTATGATGTTCCTTCTAATAGGTAAAAGAAAAACTTGCATTTCACTATGGAATCTTCTGAGTGACCTTCTGATATACAAATTGTTTTTAATGAAAATCTTCCAATCTTTTGATATACTTTCTGATATAATTTTATCTTATAAACATCAAAGGCTGTATATTAAATTTAATATGTAATAAATCATTTAATCCTTTTTGTTATCATCAAAATCATAGAAATCATTTAATCCTTTTTGTTATCAAAATCATCATTTGAGAGAAATCAACATTCTGTCCCTTTTTGATGATAACAAAACCCCATAAACAAAATAATAATTTAAAAAAAAATTCATTCATGTTCATTTTAAATCTCAAATCGCAACATAGCAAACAATAGCATATATACAGCAGCAACAGTAGCAATCATTCATAATATTTCATAATATTTGTTTACTCTTTCTTCCCCTTTTTGTTAGCATCACAAAAGAGACATAATAAGAAAAACAAAATATTCATAGTAAATCAGAATTTCGAAACCAACATAGTATCTAAAAATATTACAGACCAAAAAAAAGTTTTTCAAAAAGTCTTAAAAGAAAAACAGTTCATTTTTTTTTATTTAATCTTCAAGGTAGATTTTTGAGCTTGTTTCTTTTTCCTTTGAGGAATTGTGGGGCGAATTTGTTGTGGAATCAAATTTTGCTGCTTAAAAAAATTAAGAACAGATGATATGACTTCATATTCCGTCATGGATGGTTGTGAAGCAGGTTTAGCAGGTTGGTTGATGGGAATGATTGAGAGCTCATCAACTGGAACTGCTGGTACAACTTCCTTCATGGGTAAAGTCTGATGATGTGGACTCGAAGGATGTACTGGAGAGATTAGAGAAACAGGGATGAAGGTTGAACAGGTGATGAAGGTATTTCATGATCAGCAAAAAGAAAATCCGATAGAGAATCTGGAATTGAATTTGTTAGATTTTTCTTCATAGCATCCAGGTGTTGATCTATGATCTTCACAATAGCTGATCGAAGAGAAGAATGAGAAGATTCTCCAGATGGTTTAACAGAAGCAACACCTTCCACTCAATCTTTGAGTCACTATCTTCTTCATTTCTTCCTCCTTCCCTGATTTCAAACTTTCCTAGTTCGAACATGATGCCTTTTCTTCACTTTTTAGGCATTTTCTCCTTCCCCTTCTTCTTGGAGACTTGTTCCTTTTCCTTTTCCGAATCTCCACCTTCTGACCCACTGTCTGTGCAAAAAGTTCTCCCCCTCAGCAATAGCTTGGATCCTTTTCCAATCGAAATTAACTTTGTTAACTTAGGATCCCTGTACCATGATCCAGCCTTAGAAAACCAGAACTTTTGAACCACTTGGATTCCCATCTTCTTCAAGTTTGTTTCCCCAATTTTCTTTATACTAATGGGCATTTTAAAATCTTTGGGTACATGAGTTTCTTGAACTTGAAAATTTTCATCAATAGGTTGCCATAAGGTTTATTATTTCTAGTCCTCCACTTATGCCTCAAGATCATGCTAGGCATATCAAGTTTAACATCCTTTTTCATTGCAAGGACGACTACTGCTTCTTCCATTGAAATGGTTGTTGAATTGCCATTCTTGGGAAGAATGCAATCAATTGCAATCTTATGTAATAGCGAACCAACAGCTCAAATTCAGTGGCAAAGATATCCTTTTCAACATAATTTCCTACTCCATCATTTAGTTCTCTATACAAAGATTTCTTTTCAAACTGCAAAATCCTTTTGTCATCTTTTTCATTTTTCATCTTAAAACATTCAATTAGATCTTTCCTACTGATTGTGAGAACTTTCCCAGCCACTTTCGATTTCAAATTTGAGTTCTCTAACTCTACTAAATTCTCATAGAACTCTTGTATCAGCCAACTGTCAATCATACCAGAAATAGTACACAAGTTCTAGCATCCTATTCGACTAAGCTAGTGTTCCCAATAAAAGCCATTTTCTTTAAAGAACTTAAAATCTAAAAAGCACATTCAAGAATCTTACTTGATGTGGTTTTCTGTCTTTTGGCTTGGTGAGTTTTCCTAGTTAATCGTTGAACCAATTTCCTTTTCCTTGGTGGTTGAGGAGTAAAAGGAGCAGACTCTGACCTACTCTCTGAGAGGGTGTTAGAGGACGCAAGCAGTTCCTCTGTAGACGATTTCTCAACAACTATGGCCACTCCTTATTCTTTTTCCAGGGAATCTTTATCATGTTGTAGTTTAGATCATTTTTCCCTCAGATTACCATCTTTAGTTGAGGTTATTAAGGTTTCTTCAAAATCAATGGAATCATCTTTAACCAATATGGTTCCTTCTATAGGTTTTGTTTTGAAGCCCTTAGAAGTTAGACGAATTGATTTTAAGGAGGACATGATTTGAGAATTTTGAAGACACGAAAAAAAGGAAATGATCAAGAATAAGAAAACAAGAAACATTGGATTTTTTTGTGCTCAGAACGTAATGAGGGGAGACATTTGTGAAGGATGTGAACAGACACTTACTAACTGCATGTTCCCAATAAAATTGCCCCACTTTATTATTTTTTTATTTTTTAAATTAATTTGAAAATTATATGGAAATTATGGAATAAACAAATTAATTCAAAATGGATTACATATTCCAATTTCATTCTTAAAAATTCAAATCTCATTTTATCCAATGGTTTAGTAAAAATATCAACATTGATTTTCAGTAGAAACAAATTCTATATATGTTTCCATTATTCACATGATCCCTTATAAAATGATGCCTAATTTCTATATGTTTAGCTCTAGAATGATGCACAGGATTTTTTGTTAAATTGATTGCACTTGTATTATCACATTTAATTGAGATATTTTTATAACTTAATCCAAAATCTTGTAATTGTTGTTTTATCCAAAGAATTTGTGCACAACAGTTTCCAATTGAAACATATTCAGCTTCTGCTGTAGATAAAGCAACTGAATTCTGTTTCTTTGAAGACCAAGAAATCAGTTTGTTTCCTAAGAATTGACAAGTACCAGAAGTGCTTTTTCTATCAATTTTACATCCTGCATAATCAGCATCTGAGTATCCAATTAATTCAAAATTTTCATTTTTAGGATACCAGATTCCTAATTTTGCAGTACTTGCAATGTACTTGAAAATTCTTTTAACAGCTTTTAAATGTGTTTTCAGTTGGATTACTTTGAAATCTTGCACAAATACATATAGAAAACAATATATCTGGTCTAGATGCAGTCAAGTACAAAAGAGAACCAATTAAGCTCCTATATAATTTTTCATCAACTTTCTTACCTTGAGAATTAATATCTAACCTTATAGATGAGCTCATTGGTGTAGCAGCTTCTTTTGAGTTCTCAAATCTAAACTTTTTTCAAAATTTGTTTGGTATACTCCTCTTGATGAATGAAAATTCCATCCTTTGATTGTTTGATTTGTAATCCTAAAAAGCAATTTGATTCTCCCATTATGGACATTTCAAATTCAGCCTGCATAAGCTTTGCAAATTCTTGACAATATTGTTCATTGGTTGATCCAAATATTATATCATCAACATATATTTATACAACTATTATATCATCATTATAATATTTTAAGAATAAAGTTGTGTCAATCGTACCTGTTTGATATCCACTTGATATGAGATATTCACTAAGTCTCTCATACCAAGCTCTTGGTGCTTGCTTCAGTCCATATAAAGCTTTTCTTAACTTAAAGACATGATCAGTCTTAAATGTATCCTTAAATCCACTTCTTCTTTAATATAACCATTCAAAAATGCACTTTTTACATCCATTTGAAATAATTTAAAATCTTTATAACATGCATAAGCAAGCAATAATCTTATAGCTTCCAATCTAGCAACTGGTGCA
Source organism: Combretum micranthum (assembly GCA_024138025.1). Taxonomy (NCBI): domain Eukaryota; kingdom Viridiplantae; phylum Streptophyta; class Magnoliopsida; order Myrtales; family Combretaceae; genus Combretum; species Combretum micranthum. The sequence goes on from JAMXBD010002515.1 coordinate 64,794, forward strand.
TAAGTTTCATCATAATCTATTCCTTCTTCTTAAGAATATCCTTTAGCTACAAGCCTTGCTTTATTTCTAACAATTTTACCATTTTCATCCAATTTATTCTTATAAACCCATTTAGTTCCTATGATAGTTTTGTCTTGTGGTCTAGGAACTAAGTTCCAAACATTATTTCTCTGAAATTGATTCAATTCTTCATGCATAGCATTGATCCAATTTTCATCATTTAATGCTTCTTCTATGTTACTTGGTTCTATTTCAGATATCAAAGCAAAATGATTTTCAAGCTCTTGTAATTTAGATCTAGTTTTAGTTCCAGATTCTATATCACCAATAATTAAGCTAGGTGGATGTGAAGATTTATATTTCCATGCTTTTGAACTTTCAGGGTTGTTAATATTTAATTCCAGGTTACCTTCTGCCCTATCTTCTGACGTGTTAGCTTTTAATTCTCTTTCCAGATTACCTTCTGCCTTACCTTCTGATGTATCAGGTTTTTGCATTTCTTCTTTTACTTTCTGATTTTGTTTCAGAATTCATGCCATTATTTTTATTAACAATGTATGCACATCATCATCATCAAAATCATCTTTTACATCAATAAAACGTATATTAATAGATTCTTCAACTATTTTTGTTGTTTTGTTAAAAACACGATATGCTTTGCTATGTTGTGAATATCCTAGAAAAATTGCTTCATCTGACCTTTCATCAAACTTCCCAAGATTATGTGCATTCTTTTTCACAAAGCATGTACAACCAAACACATGAAAATATGAAACAGATGGTTTTCTACCACGAAATAATTCATATGATGTTTTTGTAGTATGAGGTCTAATGTATACTCTATTCATGATATAACAAGCAGTTGTAACAGCTTCAGCCCAAAAATATTCAGCTATTCCACTTTCATTCAACATAGACCATGTCATTTCTTGTATTATTCTATTCTTTCTTTCAACTACCCCATTCTGTTGTGGTGTATATGGTGCAGAAAAATTGTGATTTATTCCATGTTCTTCACAAAAGGAAATAAATAATGAATTATCAAATTCTGTACCATGATCAGTTCTTAAAGAAATGGAAAAACCTTTTCATTTTGTATTGTTTAGCAAATTTTTGAAAGATTTCAAAAGTATCTGATTTATGCTTTAAAAAGAACACCCATGTATATCTTGAAAAATCATCAACTATTACAAGACCATATTTACTTCCTCCTAGACTTAATGTTCTAGTAGGTCCAAATAAATCAAGATGTAAAAGCTCAAGAGGTCTTTTTGTTGAAATCAAATTTATGCTTTTATGTGAAATTGAGACCATTTTATTCTTTAAACAAGTTGAACATTTAACATCATGCTTTATATTGATTTTGGGTAAACCAACAACAATATTCTTTTTAGATAACTTTTCCAAATGATTAAAATTTACATTTATGCCATACATAATGCTGTCATTCATAGTCAAAAAGCAACATTCAACATTCATATCAGATGGTGTAATTAGATATACATTTCTTTTTCTAAATCCTTCAACAATTTAACTCCATTAGTATTATATGCAAAACATTTGTTTTTCTCAAAATTCATTTGATAGCCTTTATCACATAATTGACTTATACTTAAAAGGTTATGCTTTAATCCTTTAACCAAAGAAACATTTTCAATCATGTATAGGATGACCAATTGTACCTGTTCCAATTATTTTACCACAGCTAGATCAACTGGTGAAAGGTGCTGCCTTTGGGGCAGGCAAAAGCCTCAGGTCTAGGGTTTGAATCCTAGAGTCTGCAGACTGGATTCAACTCTGCCTAAGGGTAACAATACCTATAGTGCCCGTGATACCCTGCGGGGCATGCGTTGGTTGGGGTCTCACCTGAGGGTGGATGTCGGCCATTATCACTAGGGGGCCTGTGGCAGTTGTCTGCCCTGGCATCACGTTGTCGTCGCCTGCGGGGGCGGGACGTGATAGTCATCACTAAATCTCACATACACTTTTTCTTTCCAAGTTATGCTAGTGAACAAGGAAGCATCTCCAGTCATGTGGCCTGAACATCCACTATCTAAGTACCATGTTCTTTTATTTTTGCTCCTTGTTCCTGCAAATAAAAACAAAAGGTGATCAAACCTTCTTAGGAACCCAAACAAACTTGGGTCCTTGATAAGTCAAGCTCGTCTTATCTTGTTTCTTAACTTGATGTGTACTAAGCTTGTTTCTTTTGTAGAAACAATATTTTTCAATATTAACTATTCTATTACAAAATGAACATGCATATGGATGTTTATGATACCTTTGATTTCCCTTTTGATAATAATTTTGTGTTGGATAATCATTATATGCATACATGTACCCTCTGACATACCTTCTGATGGGATAGTTTTGTTGAGCATAGCTTCTGATGTATCTTCTGCGTTACTATTCTTACACTTACCAGTTGTACAGCAGCTTGCTCAGTTCCATTTTTCTTTTCTTTAACAAAAATCTTCTTTTTCAAATTATTTGATGAACTCCCAGATTCATATCCAAGACCATGTTTTATAAAGGAAGGTTTTTGACAACTAATTAGCATATTCAATTTCTTATCACTCTCGTTAAACTTATTGAACGTGTTCTTGATGGATTGAGATAGATCTTCGACACAATTTTTTAAATCTTTGATTTCAGTTTTCAAAGTTTCATTTTCTTTCCTTAAAACATCGATTTTGACAAATAATTTTTCTCTATCATTCTTCAAAATATCGTTTTCATCGATGAGTAATTTATTGGTTTGTCGTAAAACTTCTTTTTCATTCTTCAGAGCTTTATTTTCAACATCTAGTTTAGTTATTTTCAAATTTGCCTTTTTAAGTGCTTTAAGTATTTTTTTCATTTCAGAATACATATCATTTTCATATATTTCTTCATCGGCATTAGAGTGTACCTCAGACGTTGCCATTAAGCACAAGTTTGCTTCCTCTTCGTTCTCACTTGTATCCTCTGATTCACTCTCTGATGCATCAAGATCACTCCCAATCGCCATCATAGCACGACTTTTCTTCTTAAATTTCTTCATTTTCTTCTTCAAGATTGGACACTCATATTTGATGTGGCCTGGTTGTTCGCATTCATAACACACAATCTCCTTTTCTTTCTTTCTTTTCCTCCTTTTCTTTATAATTCCTTCCTGCACTAAACTTGTTATTTTTATTAAAATTATTAAATTTCTTACCTTTAAAGAACTTACTTAATCTTCTTGCAAGCATGCCGACACTTTCTTCAATATCATCATCATCGGAGTCAGTTTCATCATTTGTGACTTTCCTTCCTTTGAATGCTATTGCCTTTGAACTTCCTTCAGCTTCCTCAGTTGTGTTAATATGTGATTCATAAGCTAGCAGTTTCTCCCTTAGTTGATTGAGAGTTAACTTGTTCAAGTCTTGGGCTTCTTCAATTGCTATCTTTTTAGCATCCCATGACTTTGGCAATATTCTGAATATCTTTCTAACAAGATCAGAATCATCAATTTTCTTTCCAAGAGAGGTTAGTTCATTTGTCAATGCAGTAAAGCGATTAAAAGCTTCTTTTATTTTCTCATCAGGTTTTATTTTGAACAATTCATATTATTGTAACAAAGAATTAATCTTTGTTTCCTTAATAGTATTAGTTCCTTCATAGGTTTTGGATAGAGTATCCAAAATTTCTTTTGTAGTTTCACAAGAAAAAATTAAATAAAATTCAGAAGGAGCTATTGTTGTGAGTAAGAGATTCTTAGCCTTATTATTCTTCCAATGAGCTTTAGTTCTTCATCAGTGAAACTAGCATCATCAATCGGGGTCCCTTGTGTATCTCCAAAAGCAATCACCTGCCAAGAGCCATAGTCATTAGCTTTTATCTAAGTAGTCATGCACATTTTCCAGTATAAATAGTTTGTTCCATCAAAATATGGAGCTCGATTAATAGCAATATTGTTTTCAGCCATTTGAAAAGATCACTCAAATAAAATATATGAACACTGCTCTGATACCATTGTTGGTCCTGAAAAGATAACCAAGAGGGGGGGGGGGGGGGGGGTGAATTGGTTATAAAATTTACTTTTAAAAATTTTGAATAAATTTCACACCACTTGGTTATTCAACTAAAATGGCTTTGAAACTTTCTTAAAACAATAAACTTAACAAATAAAAACTTTGAACAATAATTTGGATCAAAATGATTTGCTTAAGCTCACGAAAAGTTAAATATCAATTCAAAACTTTTTACTCCCAGAAACTTCTGACTAACTCTCTGATTAAGAAAATATAAGTGAGTTATTCTCTGATCAACCTTCTAAGCATATATCACAGTTATGAAAAACAAATTAAATTGCACAATTTAAAGAGATAAGGGAGTAAGAGTGCAAAGTCGAATTATAGAGGTTCCGCCTTGAGCGTCAATCCTCTTTTCCAGCTCTAAGCCAAGGTCCCGGTATTCCACACCGGTTGTGTTCACTATCCAATCAAATCAATAAAAGTTATAAGAAGTTATTGTCAATTCTCTTTGGCTACAATTGACTTAGCTTGATTCTCCTAATCAATCAATCTACTAAGCCTACTTGTAACTCTCAACTCACACTAAATGTGTAGAATCAAATCAGAGGAATAAAAAATAATTAATTTTCCTCAAAAGTATTCGCTCAAAAAAATGTAAAAGTAGAATGCGACGGTATTTCTTGTAAGGGAGCTTTGATCACTGTTGTAATCTGATTATCACCATCTTTTTTTTTTTCTTCTGACTTGTATTTTTATTATTAACCTCGTTCAATCTAACGGACTAGAGAATCACATTGGATAAACTTGGTCTTGGTCTTATGCGTTCATCATCCTAAAATATCTGCTCGAGTTTATCTTTCATTTGTCTCAATTTGAATTTTGAATTCTTGAAGTAATCTCAAAATCTTGCTTCAGAAGATAATTCCAAATATCTAACAACTTGTATGTTCATCTTGTACTGAAAATTCGGACTTGCAATCATCCATAGTTGAACAAATTCCTCGTCTGGTACTGTTCATACTCTATCCAAGCTTTCCACGTTTTTTGAATTTAAAAAAAAATTCTTGGACACATTCCATGAAAATCTGAATTGTGTTTTGTAAACACTTCATATTATGCACACTAACTTTAGGTTAAAACCATTTTTAAAGACCACAAAGTTAAAGTTTTCAAAAATTTATAAAACTAATAGGTTCTACTTAACTTCAGAAGCAGCTACCAATACCTATCAAAGTAGCATAAAAAATATTAGGTCTATTCCATTGGATCATTGGCATCTACCTTACTCACATTTCATCTATTATCTAGCCAAAGAAAATTTAGAAGATCATGATAAAAACAAAAGCTATACCAAAGTTAGTGAAAATTTTAAAATGTTCTCAAGGAAAAATTAAAAAATAGTTTGTAAAAATGCAAGACGAGAGCCTAGAGATTACTTCACCGATTCCTTATCATGTGATTTCTTGACAAACTCTGAGAGAGTGTTGTTTGCTAGTGTATTTGCACTGTCAAATTCACGAAGGTAAGGTAAAACCTCTCTCAAGGTCAATAACTCTAAATCTAGACTAGATCACAAAAATCTCTTCACAAGTTATCAATGGTCTAGATCCACATAAAGTTCGAGAATTCTTTGCTTTAAAACCGACCTAATAAATTTCAAAAACAAGTGACAAAAAGTTTCATCATCCCTCTCTCAAGGCAATTATGACCAACTCCATTAGTAGCCATAGATTTATTTAAAAGAATGATCTTTCAATCTATTCAATTGAAATCATACATGAATCTAAAAGGCATACCACACATTGAGACCCATGAAAATAAATTCAAGCTACTAATTTCATTTACCTAGTCAATGTTTACTTGAAAGTGCATTTGAAATCACATGAAATAGGATTTGGATTCATAAACCCTAAGTTATCGGAGATTATTTCTCCATGGATGTAAACATTAAGCACGAATTGTAAAGAAATAAAATGGGATCAATCAAACAATATTTCAATTAAGATCAGAGTCTTGCAAAAATACAAACAATTTGTTAAAATTATTTACTTAGAAAACTCGAGATTTCTCAGCAAAAAGAAACAGTTCTTTCACCAAAGATTTGTTTATCTATACTACATTAGGAATATGTTACATAGGCTCCCCCTTCCCTACCCCTTCTCTTCTTTTATTGCATGCATGTGCACGGTTATTTATAGGCTAGAGGCACAGAAATCATGATGGTTTTATTCGTTGATGTGGCAAATTCTTTATAACCGAATTCTTTCTCTATTTCAATGTGCACATCGAAAATGCCAGCTCGTAAGGTTACTTATCGCATGGTAGGTTGAGCGCTCGGATGTTGCAAGATAGTCAGGGATCAGCCTAACCTGAGGTATTTTGCTAAAAAGCTCAAGTTTTTGTCCATTCTTCAACCGAAGGGTAAATTGAGAACGTCAAGGGTTTGACACATGAGCTCAACTTAATTTGTAATTCTAAGAAAAGTTTTGATCTTCATCCAGTGTTCATCGCGGGTCAAGTCTAGGGCTTGATAAGGTGGTACGGCATAAGATGTTCTTCAAGTCCAGTGCTTGATCGCCTCAAAACATGTGTCAAAGGTCATGTTGAAGGCTCGATGTAGGATGTGACGGACCAATTTATGTAAACCCTTAGGTTTTATGCTAAGTTTATGCTTAAACCCTAGAACCAGAAGTCAACCGAAAATCCTAAAGTCAACTAGGTCAGTATCAAACCTTAGTGAGTCTAGATCCGACAATCCTATGCTCTACACCCTAAAGTCAACTAGGTCAGTATCAAACCTTAGTGAGTCGAGATCCGACAATCCTATGCTTTAAACCTAAAATAATAGAAACGAGTTAATCGTAAATTATAGTCCATAATAATATATCACAACCTAAAAAGATCATATTCATCAAAATTTATTTTGTTTCGGATCCGAATAGGATCAATTTTCAAAATCGGGGTTCGGGCAATAAACAGTAAAAATATTTTGATAACACCTTTAGACTCGTAATAATATAATGATTCATAAAATAATTTTAGAATTTTTCGATATCTAAAAATATCATATATATCCCGTTTACACGTATTTTTGTTACTACTGGTATTAAATTGTCATGTCTATTATTCAAGTTACTATTCTACACTATTCATTACTATTTCACTATCTTTACTTTTTTTTACTATCTATTCTTACAACCTATCTACCTATTTCTTACAATTTTCATTTCCAAGACTATTTTATATCTTTCATATCTTCCACATTACTTATTTTTCATTAACAAAAATACAGATAAACAATTTCTCTCTTTTTTCATGCATGGTCGGCACCTCCTTCCCTCTCTCTTCCATCAATTTTGTAACGCTCTAACTTGAATGCATTACAACCTGTCACGTGTCCTTAATTTAAATGAAGATGCTAAGGCTATGAAGCGCCAATCCATAAATATATAGATCACATCATTCTCCAATAGTCCCATAAAGGATACTTTCAAGATCATCATATAAATATCATAACTTCATGACAAACTAATTGGCATAAACCAAAAGCTAACTTATAGCAACTTAAAACATATTTAAACGACAGTCTCACAAAATCTTTCAAACTAACAACAGTCTCAAATAAAACTTCATATAAATTTAAGTCTTATTTCCTATATCTAGAATCCATAATTTATTGGTCCTTAGTAGGAATGTCGATCCACTATAGTCGTTCCCATGATCAACATATATGTCATATCCAGATAAGTCATAAACCATCTTATTTTCACCTGTACCTAAAAAAAGGGATGGGTGAAAACACCCAGTACGCCATACCACAACCAAAATACATGAACATGTAACATATAAATTTCACATATAACCCTAAACTAATGCAACAAACATATGTTATTATCTTTAATTAGTCAAGCAAACAATACAATTTAGAACCACTTGCAATTAGTCATAAACCCGGAGTAACTCATGACCCCAATGAAAACAAGTCTTTATATAGAATAATTTTATATACATATAGTGATGTTGCGTGCTCCCTACACATCGTTGCATGCCATGATTAACCTAGTACGACTCCTAATCTACCAGAATCAATTATAGGTGTAACTTCACTAGGGATAACGACACACAAGAATCATCAAGTTGCTAGCGTTAGTATCACACTCTACGTGTTCTTTACTAACAGCAGCCAAGCATAAGTAGCAAACTTTTCAATTATAAGCTAGATAGTAATAATTATTCATTTACAATTTCTATACCTACATGCACATACAACAAGCAAGGTAAGGTCGTACCTAAATCAATTTCAAGGAATAGGTCTCTAATTCCTCAAAAATCCTAATCACATAAACATAACAGATTCAATATATCTCTTTCATTAAATAAACCTAATCACCTAAAACCCTAATCTCCAAAGAATGACAAATCCACACCTTTCTCCTTGATTGAAACACAACAATCCTCCAACCAACAATAACAATTTGCTCAATAATGACAAAACCTTAGAAGGCGATTCAACACCAAACAAACCAATAATCAACAGAAATAATAACTATGGTATCATAAAGGTTAAGAATTTACTAACTTACCTATAATTTGATCGTAAATCTTCTTAATTACCTTACAATCTGACAAAACCTTAAATGAGATTCAACACCAAACAAACCAATAATCAACAAAATAATAACTATGGTATCATAAAGGTAAGAATTTACTAACTTACCTATAATTTGATCCTCAAATCTTCTTAATTACCTAAGAATCCAAATCTCCAAGAACTAGAGTTTTCTCTAACTTCTTCTTCAAAATAGTTAGAAAAACCCTAAAGAAACTTATAGATCTCTGAAATCCTAAAGAGAAGATAGTGATTTGATTACTTGATCTGAACTTTTGAATCCCCTTGGCTTGTTAGGAACACCCATAGAGAGAATTTCTAGGTTTAGGGTTACTCTTGGAGAAGAAACAAAGAAGGAATTATAAAGAGATCTCATACAACCTTTTGTCTTCTGCGCACAAATGCTTGCAGTTTTTCGACGCATGTCGGTGGCATAAATGTGAAGGCTGCTGGCTTTTCTATTTACCATTCATCTTAGGTCATTTTCGTTTTACACGTACGCCGACATGTACACTAGCGGTGTACATTCAAAAGCTGGCAGCGTACATACATTCACTGGCAGTGTATACAACTTTAACATAATTCTTCCATTTTCAATGCTGGCTTAACGCCGCCTAAGCTACAGAAAAATACGCCGGCGGTGCTAACTTCTATGTTGGTGGCATACTGGCTGTGTACAATTCTGAAATTCCACACACACTTTCTTCTTCTTAACTAAACTCTTGCAAAATCATTTCAAAAACTCTCTCCTCTCTTCTCTTGTCCCTCTACTACAAATTTTCAAAAATTTTCTTTCATTTATCCATCATCAAACCACCTTCCATCACCATATACTTTAGGTAAGACTCTAAACCCCATCTCTTTTCTTCATACAACATAGCATAAACACCTTGTTATGTTGATTTCTAAAACCCCATGAGCATTATGCTAGGGATGAAATATGAAAATAACAACTTGTTAATCATTGTTCAACACCATGTTTATTGTTGTTATGTTGTTCTGTTTTATTATTATTGCTCCTAACCTAACTTCTATATGTCATTAAGTATGACTATGTAAATAAATATTCTTAGAGCCTATAAGCTCACTAACATAACCTTTTCTTTATGCTCTTATACTTCTTGCAATATATTTATTTATTTCATGATATTTATTAAGACTAATTATTCTAGTCTTAGACTTATCCTTATCAAGCTAAAACAATTTCTTTTTTCTTTTCTTTTTATAGAACTTGTCCATAATCTAAGTCTGGGGACCTTTGACACCAATCTAAGACTCTCATGATTTTCATGTTTTATTTTTTTGCTTTTCTTTTCGGGACTAGTCCATCACTTCTCAATACTTAACTCTACTATTATGCTTATTTGATTTTCTATATCTCTTATATTTCATATGAGTTTTTTTTTTCTTTTGTTATATAATATAGCTAAAGTTCATATTCGTGCATAATTATAATGTTGTTATCATAATAAAAAGGAGTTCCTTACTTTTATGAAAATTAAGACTGAACTCCTTACAAAGAAATAATTATTGGCACTTAGGAAAATTTCCATTTAAAACATAGGATCAAGTTTTTAAATAGGTTCACCGCAAGTTTTATGAATTGTTATCATGAAAGGTTTTTTAAGACTAAATCATATGGTTCTATTATTCACTTTTACTAAAATAAATTTATATTAAATCTTAATGTTGATAATTCTTTATTGTACAAGTTTTTCTTAAGAACTTATTTATAAGACTCATACCAACACTCTAATAAAACTAAGAACAAGCCAAATTTTTCTTAGTCAGGATTAACAAGTCAACTCACTGGTTAAGAGACCACTTAGAAAATAATTTTTGTTAAACAACTTAAAGTAACAAGTTTCAAGGATGAGAAAGCTTAATTTCATAAAGCCTAAGGAAGCAGGAAAAAAATAATAGTTATGATAGAAAAATTACTCATTTGAAATAAACTAAAAATCATAGTTTTTCAACAACTTAAAAAGGAAACTTGTAAACTCCGTTCTTCAAACTTCTAAAGAAAATTGTTTTATGAATGAAATCATAGTTGGACAACAACACTAGAATCATGCATGTGAAATGAGTTTATATGTATACAAAAAGGTATTTTTCAACTATCTAAATATCTATATGCTTGCTATGGGATTTTTGGATGATGAAAAACTTAGAAAATGACATCTTTAAGGACTGGGGAATTCGTATCAGTTCTATACCAAATTAGTTTAAAACCCAAATGGCTTTATATGATAAAAACAACCTTAGAAATAGATAGATCTTTTTGAATTGGTAGAAAACGATACGTAATATGCGAAATTCCGAGTTAAAATGAGCAAGTTATGACTATTTTAAGTTGAAATTTTTGCACTATAAGAATTTTGACGAGAATAGCAATATAGAATTAGCAAGTTTAAGTAGAATTTCCTTGATATACTCATTTTAGGTATTTCTCTTGTTTAGGTGATGTGGATGAGGACTTTGCCTATCCCGATGATTATTTTGACCAGTAGATTTCCACACCATAGTCGAGTGAGTTTATTTCCTTAAATTATGTACTTATATTTTTGCTTGTAGTATAGTGACACTAGAATATGAAAAGAGAAAAACCGAAAAGTTTATGTGCCTTGCACAAGTAGTTGAACTTATACTAAGCATATCTAGGCCCGAGTGTCTATAATCAAACGATTGATTTAGTATAATATTAATAGGCCTGCTACTTCTATGATCACCTTTAAAATATCTAATGCCATGATATGAGTACTTAAATAAATGGATTCATGCATAATACGAAGTGAGTCATATTGCATTCATTAGTATACCTTTGGTAAGGCATGAGTATAGTAGTGAGGTACGCAGAGGTCCAAAAATCTGCTTATGTCATTTTTGGTGTGTAGTAGCCCGTAAGAAATGCATTTTTAAACGTGAGTAATAGCCTAAAAGAACTTCAAAATTTATTATTTGAGAACTTCGGTCGTATGGGCTTAGAACATCTTACCCCAAATATGGGGCGTAAATCCATTCAATATATGATTTTCGATTAATCATGTGTATTGTTTACTATGTGTTTGTTGCATTACATATGTTTATTTAAATTAACTTGTTTGAAATTTGTTGTTACGAGTACATTGTTATGGAAATAATTTTCACTAAGCAAGTAAGCTTACGCCATTTTAGATATCTTTTGCAGCTCCCCTATTTGTGGTTGAAGCTCCGGGGATATTTCTCATAGGTAGTGACCTTTTGGCATGAAGGAGCTTTTGATAGAAGTTATGACCTAGAAGTAGACTCAGACTTCTAAGGAAATCTCCTTGTGTTTATTTTCAGGAATTAGTTAATGAACTTAAATATATTTTTGATGGGGCTATGCCCCCTTTGGTTATGTAAGACTCCATATATTTTTGTACTAAGTTGTAATATTATGATTTCCATATTTAATTGCTATTATGCATGTCGTCTTAAACTACTTGTTTCAAAATATAGTTCTCCATGATCGTGAAAGTACACCTTACACCCAGTATCGAAACTTTTTAATGACCATGGTAGTCATACTTAAACTTTAATATTGAGTATGGCAGGCTGTCATGTTTAGAGTACTCTTTGGGCGTGACAATTTGCCTTATGTTGCCTTAATGTTTAAGCTTCGATAGGCACTTCTGCAGGGCTCGATAGAAATCTGTCTTTAAGTTCTATTGTTGTTTTGCTACAAATCTGATTTAAAACATTTTAATTCTTCTGCCTGTGATTCTAGGAGCTAAAAAAGAACATTTAAACATTAAAAGCACTGGATTGATAGGAATTTATCCAAAAATGCATCAAATTAAGTCTAAATTCCTATGAATAGAACAAAGTAAAAAAGAGTTATCAAAAAACATATTGAAAATTAACTATTCTTATTACAACAAGGATTAATCCTTATTTTTATATTACTTCAAAACAGATCAACAACAAGATATAATAATTCAATATTGTTCAACTCATCTAAACAACACATTTCCCACAAGAATATTATTATAATCAATTTCTAATGATAATATCAATGATCATTCATGTCTATTTAATCCATAAGATTCCTAAAATAGATTAGTATCTTTTTTCAAGACTACTAATCACTCAAATCTACCTATTAGAATGTCTTTTAATTAATAAAAATTCAAGGATTGCATTATTGATCAATGGATCTTCATACAAATAACTTAAAACGAAAGACTCTTGTAATTCCATTTCCAGCAATCCAAACAAGCCTTTCTGATTATGCAAGATCTATTCAAATATGCAATTTCTCAATTAACATATATCAAATCATACATAATCAATATTATGGACATATCAATCTATGAAACAATATAAAACTAATAATTAGACTTAAAAAGAACATAAACTTTCATTAAAATGCAATTGAGTACACGACATATAATAATATATTGGGTTCTTGTTGTTTAGATGATAGATATCTACTCCTCCATTACAAAACCATAAAAAACACTAAACATCTATTACAAACTAGTACTATAATATAAGGAATACATCTTAGAAGAATAATCTTGAATGGTCTTCTTGGCTAACTTCTCTTCTTAGATACTCTGTTCATGAAGACTTTAATAACTATGCTTCTAATGAATGAAATTTTTGATCAAATAAATTTTTGTTGTTTCTAAACCATACACACCTATTTATACTTGTCAAATCTCTAATATATCCTTAAAATTCGGATAAACTTAAGTTCCTAAGATATTTTAAAATGTTTGACCGAATCTTCATAAAATACACGAAATAAGCACGACCATCTTCATCCAATCGTGCATCTTTCGAGTTAGTTATAATTGTCAAATCTTCATATTTGAGAATGAATATCATAAGGTATCCAGTCATGTTTCTCACTGCATATCCAACACTATTCTTTCACACAACAGCATAATAGGAACACGTCGAAATATAATCCCTCACGTGTCTCACTGATCTTGTAATATACTTCAACCCATAACTACACGGGTAGAATAGGAACTCTTATATCACATTGTGCTGCATTATGTTCATTCGATCTTCAATTTTCATCAGAAACATAATGGAAACATGGTTCCATTCTTCAGTTCTTTCACTTTTCAAAGGAATACATCATAAACACGATTCGAAGCATCTGATCATGTTTCTCACAGTCAATTTTCTTCGAGGCACGATCAAAGCCTCGATGAAATCCATGATATAAACACAGTTTAATGTAATTTATTGTGTTCCTCTTTGTCTTTGATACTCAACAGAAGCATATGTAAAACACTATTGACTGTAATTGACCGTGTTTCTCTCTATTCTTCGATTTTTCAGAAATTGATTCATCTCCAATATGAGCACGGTAGAAACCCAGTTTATTATATCTTCTTGTGTTCTTCATAATTCTTTGACATTTTCTTCACTTTAACTCCAGATTTGATATAAAAGTTCTTTTCCTTTCAAAATAGAAATTTTGTCAAATTAAGTATTAAGAGTTAACAATAATTTATATAATTTACTATAAATCTAACCTATTAAATGTAGACTAAAACACATATATCAGTGGTGGTTCAAACCGAGACAATGATGGTTGGCATCAACCCTTAGCTATAATTGATCCTACAAAAGGTTCTCCATCAAAGTTATTAGATGACGATGACGATATGGATTATGTAGCTAAAATCAATGAAAGTGCTTCTAGAGATTTTAGGACAACAACAATGATTCAAATGATAGTCTTCCTTGCTTGATTCCATTTGAGCATGTTTAAGTTAGATTATGCGATCTAATTTCAATTTACTTATTGTTTTATGGTGATAATGTTAATTAATGTGTCGAGCTTAGTTTGTTTTTAATTTTAGTTAATTTCTTTAACTTTTTATTTTATCTTTTTGTCATGTTTTGCAAGGCTATTGCAAGATCATAATGGCAATGTAAAATTAGACACTCCAACAAAAGAATTATAACGAGATTATGCGCTCCAATAAAAGAGTTTAATCGAGTATATTTTTAAACTAACGAAGTGCTAGTTTTCTAATTTTTATTCCCAACTTTATTGTCCTCATTGCTATATGTTGGGAACAATGTACTACTTTTAGTGTTAGGAAGGTTATAGGTGATTAAGACCAATTGATAATTTCTTATTATTTTGCCTAAGAAAAATTTTAATTAGTTGTTATATATTGTATGCCAATTCTATATCATTTTGCATTTTGTTCAAACAATTCCATAATGTATTTTTTTTAAAAAATATTTTTTCCTAGCTAATTTAATTACTTTACATTTTGTTAAAATCCATGTAAAGTTTACTTTCCTCTTATTTGACCTTTGGCTTTAGATTTAAGCCTTGGGTTTAATATTACTATTGACGAGTAGTTGTTGTATTTGTACACACATTACTATAATTATTTACTTCTTAAGGTTTTCAAAGAGTAGTATAATATTTTATTAAGTGAACAAATGGAACTTACTCTTGGTAACCTTCATAATTAATAAAAGGTTAATTTGAATTTGAGTTTAATTGCACAAAAGTGTTTATTTTTTTTTTGAACTTGCAAAAGTGATTATTTACTTCAATGGCTTTAACAAAATTCAAATTATGAGTGTTATAGGTCTTAATCTTAAGTATGTTTTGACATCCTCTCAAGGCGTTCCAGTCACTTCCAAAATTAAAAATAAAGACTAAGGTTGAAAGTTCATAAAATAAATGTGATAATGCTAGATTAGTTTAGATGTGGACATTGTTGACTTAAGCAATTGAGTCGGCCAAGAATCCTTTTAAGGTAATAATGTTTGTCGGTTTATGTGGAGAATTTGAGATCATCAGTGCAAAACCCTCTACAAGGCTTAGGAGAAAAGTCCATGAAAACTACACTAATTAATTAGAATAATCAATTGAAGTAAATGAGGTTCAAAGGAGTATCTTAAAACCTAGTAGTGTGGTTTCGAACTTATTAACCGACTCGGAAGGAGGATGGATGTAATATGCACTTGCTTTGTGTTATATAATTTATAGTTAGAAACAAGGGAGTATATGCGACTATAGGCAACATTTCTTGATTAATGCATATTACCTGAGATTTCAGTTTGCTTGCTTTTTGGCCGAACTGGTATATACAATTTTAAATACTTAAGCGTACCAAGATATTGTTATAAGGTATGGGTAGAATATTGATGATCTAGAATAATTTGAAAAAAAAAGAAAAAAGAAAAAAGAAAAAGACAGTGTGTAATACGATTAAAATGAGAAAAGGATCTATAAAGTAAAATGCATTGGAAGAAGAATAATTTAAATAGACAATATTAATTTGAAAAGAAAAAAGAAGACCAATATTAATTGTTGTTGCACACCAAGCTTCTCCCGCCCATAGTCCTAAATAGTTTCTGACGAATCCAGAGTCCGGACATGTCTCCTGCTTTTCCGAGTTTAAAGTTAAAAAAAAAAAGAAACGTTTCCTTCCAGGCGCACTTGTCTTTAAAGGTTCAAGTTGATAACATCTCTCTCTCTCTCTCTTTCTCTCAGATTTCAGAGTTCACACTGTCCCACAAGGAGACATATCAGGCCACGGAGATAATTTAGGCTTTGTTATGTTTTTTTTTTTTCCTTTATTTATCTAAATGAGTAAATTGTTGATATCTGCAATAATATATTTTAGACATTTATACAACAATTTGTCATTGATAGATATGATTGAGAAATAAATAAAATTAAGGCCATGTTTGTTTTAGGAAAAATAATTTTTTTCTATTTTTGATTATTTTTTATACTAAAAACAACTTTTAAGTGCAAAATATTTTCTTTTGTAAAGGAAAACATTTACATTTTTACTGTAAAACCTTAAATTTTTTTTTTTTTTATTTTAAGAATACCTTTACATTTTAAAAGGAAAAATCGTTCTCAGAACTATTCTTTATAATAAATAGTACTTTATCTACATACTATATAATATTTCACATACAATTCATGTCAAATATTGAAGAAATATTTTCAACATACTTTTACAAATACAACTAAATGCATCAAAATATATTATTTTTAAGATAAAATTTTTAATGAAAAGTATTTTTTATCGATGAGATTTTTTTTAAACAAAAAAAAGAAGCCCAAGTATTTAGCAAAATATTCCAAAACGCTAGATCAACAAAAGTTGGAGTCTTTCTTTTAATGGTTTTATATAATTTATTTATAAATCTATTGAATTTTTATTAATTTATTAACAGTATAATCATGGTGTAGGGTTATCAAAATACATTTTTAAAGATTTGTTGATCTAAACTTCTACTTTTATAGATTAGAGAGCTAAATTCTTCTAAAGCAAATAGGAATATTTTTGCAATCTGCCATTTTTTTTTTGTATATCACTGCATATTTATTTTAATATGAACAGGTAGATAATTAACTAATTTTTATTCATAACAATCTCTAGAAGATTCTTAAATATTGATACATGTGCCAAAAATCTTGGATAAAATAAATCAAGGTTCTGTAATGGGGTTCATGTGGGCATTTTTATGTTATGCTCATTTTTGTACCCTTTTATTTTAATTGCCCTAAGCATTTGTCTGTTTTGAAATGTAGAAACTTCAACAATTCCAAGATAGCCATTTACTAAAAATGAAATTTGTTGACTTTGAATATTCATTCTCCTGTCGACCAAAGGGCAATTTCTTAAGAAAAAAAAAAAAGTATTCCAGGGAAGAAAAGAGATTTATCATTACAAATTTCAAAGCCCTACTAAATGGAAAAAGATTTAACTCATTATCAACGAAACTAAATATTATAATATTTGGGAAATAATAAGAAAAAGGATATTAAAAAAGTAGTGTTTGTCCATTTGTGATTGGGCAACGGTTCCCTCTTTTGTTTGATTGTTTCTGGTTTCTGCACTGCACAACAATCAATACCAACTTTCAAATTTCTCCTCTCTCTTGCTTTCCCTCTTTTTTCTGTTTCTCTCTCTCCTCTCATTAATTTAAAGTGCAGTATCAACTCACAAAGCCAAAACTACATAAAAATTAAAAAAAAAAGGCAAAAACCCCACAAAACCAAAAGGATCATTTCATGATTTGGATGTGGACTATCCATGCCAATGGGTCCAAGTTGGATTTGTATTTCTTGTCCAACTGTGTCAATACAAAAAGTAAATTCAATTGATTAGAATTATAAATAATTAAGTTATAAGATAATAACTTTTATTTGCATTATTATCATATTTTTTGTGTCATATTGGGATTTTTTTTGGCTAATTTCATGCCTAGACTAATAAAACAAATAGGACTTTCTCGGTTTATTTATTTTAATAGTACTCATTATTATTATTGTGATATATAAAAAGAAAGTTGTTTTATGTTTGGTATATATGGTTTTATAAATTCTATTAGTTATTATTATAATGTTTATCCACTTTCATTTTATTTAGACCAATAATAAATCTATATAATTCCTAATTATTAATATTTAAAGTAATTTTAATGATTAAATGAAAGATCTTTATAGTCCATTCTACGGATAAAAATCCTCAAAACAAAATTAGTTATAGCATAAACTTATTTTCCTTTGTTTTTTAGCATATAAAATATATAAACAATTACAAAAATTGTTGATGGTATTTTATTAAACTACCAAAGTGAATCTATCTTTTTTATTTTCCTTATTAATAGAATCAATGTTATTGCTTAAACAACAAAATTTTATACTTTTCAATGTCAATTATATATTTTGTTATAAAATTCTTTTCTTTAGAGGTAGTATATCTATATTTCTCACTAAAAACATGAATATAAAATAGGAAAAAATATACCTTATTTGATAACTTAACAAAAAAAAATCCCTAATCCATTCATAAGTATTTTCTAGTATTGTGAAATTTAGATTAATCTTTCAGTTTTATAAATTGTCTGATTCTAATGTAATTTAGCTTCTGGTTCAATCTAATTTTATTTATTGATATTTTATTTTTTAGCATGTTTAGATGAAATTTTCGGATCCATTGTGACAAGAGTGGTATTTTCTTCGGATAACATTGATAGTATGAGATTATTGTTGATGAAATTAACTTGTCTAAAGCACTGCTTAACAAGCTCAAAACACTAACGTTATTACTGAAATAGAAACACAAATGAAACAAGACAGGATAGAAAAAGAAAAAGAAACAAAGGAAAATCTCTCACTCTCTTTCTTCGTGCTCCAAGTTATAATTATTAGCTTTGGCATTTGTATTCCTTCGCCATCATCATCTCAAAACTCCTACCTCCACTGCAACTGCTGCTATCATCACACTTTGAAACACACACACACACACACTCTCTCTCTCTCTTGAAAAAACTTAATCCATCTATACTTCTATTAAACCCCAAAACATATTCTAATATCTCAAAGAAGGCAACCAAAAGGAAAAATAAAAAACAGCATCTTTGGCTCAAGTACAAGAATGGGTATACTGTTTTTGGTCTGTTTAACCATTTACTCAGCAACCCTTTTGAGATTCACCTCTCTTGCTTTGACACAAGACGGTACTACTTCTACTTCCCCATTCCCATTTCCCATATCGTTTGTCTTAAAGTTCAAAATTTTGTAATATTTTTTTTGGCTTAATCTTAAGGTAAATTACAATCCATTCGGCCTTTTTTGATGACATTGTGTTTTCTTCATCTGGGTCATTTTAGTTTGGTATTTAAAAGCTTAAAGTTCTGATCTTTTATCTAATACCGCATGTTCCCACAATTTTGTGTGAAAAAGTTGTCATTTTGTGTTTGCTCTTTTATTTTATGTTTGTACCTATTTTCCAGGTATTACATTGCTGGAAATGAAGACCGGTTTCAATGATACTAATAATGTGCTCAGCAACTGGCAAGCCTCTGATGAGTCTCCTTGCAAATGGACTGGGATTTCTTGCCACCCTGATGACCAAAGAGTCAGCTCAATGTAAGCTGAAGAAAGAACATGTAGCGTTTTGAGTGTTCTTTATACTATACTATTCGAATTTATTAAAGTTTGTTTCTTCATTTGTTTTTTTTGTCAGAAACTTGCCTTACATGCAATTAAGAGGGATCATATCACCTAGCATTGGCAAACTCGGCAAATTGCAAAGATTGTAAGCTCAAATTTTCATGTCTTTTTACCTAGTAAGCAAGAATTGATCGATGTAACACTTAAGAGAGTAAATGCATTTTTATTTTGCTGGGAATTTAGGGCACTTCATTCGAATAACTTGCATGGAATTATCCCGAATGAGATAACTAATTGCACAGACCTTAGAGCTTTGTAAGTATTGAAATTTATTGCTTTTAGCTTTGCAGTTCTTCTCACATGCTAAACTTTCTAGAAAAAAAATATTTTCATTGAATTGCATTTGACGTTGCAAATTATATAGGTATCTGAGGGCTAATTATCTCCAAGGAGGCATTCCATCAGCCATTGGAAACCTTTCTCACCTCACTATTTTGTATGGCCTTTCACAAATTCATTCTCTTTGTATTTACTTTATCGTTCTTCACCGGTCAGAGAACACTCACATTGTTGAATACATGATTAACTTGAGGAAATGCAGGGATTTATCGAGCAATTCATTGAAGGGAGCCATACCCTCATCTATTGGTCGTCTGACACGGCTTCGGCACCTGTAAGTTTGTCTCTAGTTAGTTTGCTGCATTGATGCTTTTCTTCTCTTGTTGAGCAACAGCATTCTTTTTCTCTATTCATACGAAGTTGATTGTTGCTATGTTTGTAGGAACTTGTCTACCAACTTTTCTCGGGTGAGATACCTGATGTTGGCATCCTAAGCACTTTCGGACACAATTCGTAAGTACTCATGTACTAATGGAATCAAATTATGCAATGAGCTGTGTTCTTGGGTATTTGTGTTCTTCAAATAGTGACAACGGCTGGCAAAAATGGAGATTGTCAATGCACTATTTTATTGTTACCTTAAGGTTGTGGCTAAAGTAATCTATGAAAACGAATTCAGGGGTTATTTTTGATATTCAAGGAGTGAATTTTTTAGAAAATAGAAATATCATTGGGATTATATTTTCGCTCCATTACCTATTGATGTTTTTAAGTAAACAGTATTAGGTTGTGGCCAAAAGTACTCTATAAAAAGGGTTTTGGGGTTATCTTGGAATTGCGAAGAGTGAATTTTTTCAAAATTAGAAATATCATTTGAACGATTTTTTTGGCTCTGTTTAATACTTCCTTTTGTCACAGAGTCCAATGAAAGCTTGAATCATCTAAAGCATAGTCATTTGCGAGGAGATTGATATGGGATGTTGGATTATATAAATTGTTTACATGTCCTCGGCTTCCTTGGTTCTTTATCTGACATTTATCAACTTGCCATGCTTTTCTGTAGATTCATTGGAAACTTAGATCTTTGTGGACAACAAGTGCTGAAGCCATGCAGGACTTCCATGGGATTTCCTGTGGTCTTGCCACATGCTACAAGTGATGAAGCAGCAGGTATGTATCAGATTATGCTGATTTGCCTTGTGGTAACGTAGCTTAAAGAAACCAATAGCTGCTAGTTTCATGGTTATACCAAGAAACTGCAATTGGCCTCACTAATTGGTATTTTCCAGCTCCTGCTAAGCGACCTTCACGCTATATCAAAGGAATTGTTATTGGGGTAATGTCGACAATGGGGCTCGTACTCATCATGCTTATGTCATTATTGTGGTTATGCTTGATCGCAAAGAAAGAAAGGGCTGTTAAAAGATACACAGAAGTTAAAAAACAAGTTGATCCAGAAGCAAGTAAGCCTTTTACTTTGGAATAATGTGTATAGATCTACTTGATTCTGATACTCCTTTCTCCTTAACAGAGCCACTGTATTTTGGTAGGTACTAAGCTTATAACTTTTCATGGAGATCTCCCTTATCCATCATGTGAGATAATCGAGAAGCTAGAATCTCTTGATGAAGAGGACGTTGTGGGATCAGGAGGATTTGGCACTGTGTACAGAATGGTTATGAATGACTGTGGGACATTTGCTGTTAAAAGAATTGACCGAAGTCGTGAAGGATCTGATCAAGTATTTGAAAGGGAGTTGGAGATTTTGGGCAGCATAAAGCACATAAACTTGGTAAATTTGCGAGGATACTGCAGGCTCCCTACATCAAAGCTTCTCATCTATGATTACCTAGCCATGGGTAGCTTAGATGACCTTCTACATGGTACTTTTCGACCTTATTCATACAAAGGAGGGTAATTTCTCTGGGAGTGCTTAGTTTTGTTAGTACTTCTTTTCAGGGTCCATGTTTTGTGTTTTCATATCATGACCTATCCATCCTGTGGGAAGAGCTGCTAATGATGGCCAGTCGGCCATAAACTACAACATGTCATCCCCATCATCTATTTTTTCCAGAGAATAATTGAAATTGCTGATGTGGCATGCTACAAGGACGACATAGGATTATTGTTATGCCATGTTGCCACTTCTACAGCTCTTTTAGTGGAGATGGATAGAGGTCCTTTTTCAGTGTTTTTGAAAACATTGATTGTAAAATGAAAAACACAAAAAGTAAACCCTGGAAGGAAGGCAGCAGAGATATAGGTCATTGTAGCACAATTATCCCCGTAATTGATGTCCTCCTTAGTGTTGATAGTATCTAATTGTACAGTACTACAAATGGACTAATTTTCATATTGTTGACTATTGTATGCCTCTTCTGGTTGCTCTTGTTTCAAAAGATTAGTAGGTTTACTCTGGTTTTTCAGATGGAAACTAAGGATGGCTGGATACATCTGCCTGTTTACTATGCTAAATATTCTTCTGTTCTAATTCTATACCTGCTTTTGTAATGTTTTAAATGGGGAAGAACGGCCATTGAATTGTTCTAAATTCTATACCTGCTTTTGTAATGTTTTAAATAGGGGAAGAACGGCCATTGAATTGGAGTGATAGATTAAAAATTGCACTGGGGTCAGCCCGTGGACTAGCATATTTGCACCATGACTGCTGCCCCAAGATTGTTCACCGTGATATAAATCCAGCAACATTCTTTTGGATGAAAATCTGGAGCCCCATGTCTCTGATTTTGGTCTTGCCAAGCTTCTAGTAGATGAGGATGCTCATGTCACAACTGTAGTGCTGGTACTTTTGGCTATTTGGCACCAGGTTAGTGCTTTTCACAACTTTACATGTAGAATGGTTGTGTGGCTTGTCTTTGTTAACCTAAATACATTAAGCTCTTGCAAGTAGTGCTTTATACTCCTTAAAGTCATAAGGTTGATTGCTCTAGAAGAAATGTGAAGTATTTCTAGAACATGTCGTGATGTGATCTCAAGTTTTTTACGGTCTTTCCTTTAGATGTGAGGGAAGCTTTGATGTCAAAAGTCAAGTAGTTGAGAAAAGAGAACTCTTGCTTTACACAATTGATTCCATTAGATCATCAACTAAGAAAAATTCCTGGCTTTGCAATTTTGATTTTTTCAAAGATTGTTGCCTTCCATTTGTTAACATCTCTTTTCTTCCAAATTTGCAACTCCCTGCAGAATATCTCCAGAGTGGGGTTGCTACAGAAAAGTCAGACGTATACAGCTTTGGAGTTTTATTGCTCGAGCTCGTCTCTGGTAAAAGACCAACTGATCCCTCTCTTGTGAAGAAAGGCTTAAATGTTGTCGGATGGGTAACTATCTTTACTTTTTCCTATCATGCGTCAATAGTATGAAGTATGAAGTAGCATAACTGTGAAAAGAAAACATATGAATATGTTTTGTTGTACTGGCAGATGAATGCCCTTATGAGAGAAAACCAATTAGAAGACATTTTGGATCAAAGATGCACTGGTGCCGATGCAGAAACTTTAGAAGCAATTCTTGATATAGCTGTTAGGTGCACCGATGCAAATCCAGAGGATAGGCCAGCAATGAACCAGGTATTACAGATGCTTGAGCAAGAGGTCATGTCTCCTTGCCCAAGTGATTTCTATGAATCACATTCAGATTATTGCTGAGAGAAGAGAAACACAAGGTATCATCGATAAGGGTTATTGCCTATTCACATTCTGCTTGAATGTACTACTACTCAAGCAAGCTTGTAATTATTTTTCGTGCTGGTTCAAGTGCCTGGCCAGCCAAGGCTGCACTGCACATTTTATCTTGCTTAACTTTCTGTCTTTAGATAGCATGAATGGAGTAGACGTGTTAACGAGATGATCTTCCATTCTTGTTATCACATGCGGCATATCTTCTTGATATTAATTGATAGAGTAATTTTAATTTAATAATTTAATTTCCACTTAGTGTTGAATTTTTGTGGAGATATGTGTTGTTGGTCATCAATGTGATGCTTAGAGCTTAATTATATTTATGATAGCTACCAGAGCTTTAGTTGATGTTGAAATAAGTCTTTTAATATGTTCTTTTAAGCAAGAAAGATCGCGAGATTCTTCCTCTTATCTCGAGGAGCTGACATGTTTCTCTATTTGTGAAATACACAAGAATTCCCCCCCGGACTGTAGACTGTAGTGCATTGATGTGGGAGTTCAAAACCGAATGAAAAAGTAGAGTGAATATAGTAAAAAAAGAGCACCCAACTCAAATAAGAGAATCAAGGTTTTGAGTTTGAGTTCAAATTAAAATGCTAAATTCAGCACTTAGGAGCTGTATTCCAGATTGAAATGCTATTCAAATGAGCTTGATTAGCCTCGTATCCATGTAAAAATTTTGACTATTGAATCTTTCCAGGTTCATGCTAAATTATGGCTTCATGAAAACTAAAATGCTAGCTGAGCTTGACTAGATTTGTTCGTTTGTAAATTGAAGTCTGAAGTTTGAATTTGGTTTGTGAACTAACTTTTAAGTATCAACTGTGTAACTACAGAACTTAGGAGCTGTAATCTAGTCACTTCAGTGAAGTATTTTGAGCTCAATTGAATTTGAGTTGAGCTCTAGCTCTAGCTCTAGCTCGGTTCAAGCTTAAAAATATCTGACTGAATCCGTTTTATTTATGTTTTAATGTTAGACATAGTTTCTATAAGTATACCTGTCCATAATTTCTAGTACTGGGGACCGTTTCGTTCCGTTCCGTAGCCTATCTGGAGTCAGCCCGTAGGATGGACTGAATCTACCCTCGAATAGATACAGCGAAAAAGGGAAATTGGCAGATCTGAAGACATGATGACGCTACCAAACACTTTGCTTGGTTTGTGAGCTATCTCTAAAAAGATCGCCAAATTTATTCTCATAAAGATTACAACATTGAAAAGTTGCATGGAATTTTCAATTAGAGGTACGGTTCAAGATGGTACTAAGTAGGTAGGTTTAGATTTGATTTTATTAAATGTTTCTAGACTCGTTTTTTGTTTTCTTAAATAAATATAGATAAACTACAAAGAATAGTCCTTGTAAAGACACGTGTAATCTACTTGTCATACTAAGTTTGAATTTAGTGAATGACAACCTTATAGAGCTAACATGAATAAACCACTCCAAATTCGGCTCCATTATGGGATACATTTATCAGAAACTATAGTATTATATGTACTGTATTGAAATAGTAAAAAGCAATTTCTCTTTAAAATGTTACATTCATCAAAAACTTTATTATGGATCTATTTGGATTATTTTTTATTTATATTTGCATCTGTATCGAAATGATATGTGTAAATATATTTGATTTGTATCTATATTTTACTTATATTAGATCTATTTGATCTTCTCATAAGAACATATAATTGTTTTTTTATCTGTATTTATTTTTTGATAAATAATTTATTTAAAAAAATTTAAAGAAAATGTTTATTAAAAAAAGCTAGCCAAACAGACTCTCATATTACGATTGCCAAATCCGGCCCAAAACTGGCCCGTGTTGATGTCCGGACATATTGAGCATAATCCTATATAGCCAGCAATGCATTTAGAGACACCCTCCCGCTCCGACAGAACTTATCTGTATATGCTGGTTCTGAGAAGGTTCTGAGAAGCATAAAACTCGTTCTTTTATAATGGGTTGCTAAGCACTTCTTTGATTGGTAAATTAATGCCTTATTCTTATCCGATAAAAAACATTGGATTCTATCTTATTACTTCTATCATTACTTTTTCTTATTTATATTCCATTAATAGTAATGAGGGGTTTTTTGGTCCTTTACATATTTTAAATATATTAATCTGTACGATTAGAAAATAGAAAAAGAATGAAAGTTACACCGAATAGGCTATATATAAATTATATGGGCAGTTAGTTTTATTAAAACATATGCTATAATATCTTGATATATAAAAACTATCACGTGGATCGTATTTATTCAATTAATCCTATAAGTAATTAATTTACTTGATTAGTATTTGGTTTCAAGAAGTCATAACATGGATACAGTGTCTCCCAAGACGAAGTGAAGCAGCAAAGGTATCACTGACTCTAGGCCCAATTATAACCATATGTAGAATTGGGCAGGGATTTGAATCAGTTCAAAACCAACTTAGTACCAGCAAGTCCTGATTATAGAATTGTGCAACCAAAATCAACCTAGTTGGGTTCAGCTTTAAGTTGGCTCTAGCGGTCCATCTAGAGTTACAAATGAGTCGAGTTAAGATGGTATAATACCAAGCTCGAGTTTAAGCTTGACTAAATGTTAAAGCTTTGCTCAACCGAGCTTAAGATTTGAAGTTGTGTTTAGCTCAAAGTGACACTACGTAAGTTTAAGTTCAACTCAATGAAGTTGGTTTAGGCTCAATTTATCAAAAAGATATTCTAAATTATAATTTAAATAATATTAAAAATTAAATTTAATTCGAATTTGATTAACATTTATATTAGACTCAAATTCAATTAAGATTGCGAGTTAACCGAGCTAAACATATGAAATTCGAGCTTGGCTTAATAAACTACTTGGATAGCTCAAATTCGAGCTTAACTTGACTATTCTTAAATCGAATTTGAGTAAATATTGAGCTGAATTCGAGTTATTTGTGAATTGACTTTGTCCATATATGTACCCTTAGATCCACTTGCTCTCTTTGTTTCTCCTTTTTTTTTTTTAAGCAAACATTAAATTTTGGACTTTATATTAAAAAAACTTTTAAGAATCTTTTAGTCTTCGACCCAATTTTTCTTTTAAGATTTTTTCATTTTGTGCATTTATTTATTTATATGTAGTTACATTAAACATCATTTGTGCAATACCAATACAAGATAAAAATTTAGCGGATCAAATGACAAAAACTAGTCCTACATTACTAATAAAATGAACAGACTTAATTTGAGTTTTAGTCTTTCTAATTTTATTTTAATATTTTAATTTTTACCTGAGGTAATCGGATATAGGATAGGTAGGATACGGGACACTACTCATATCCTACTTTATAAGGTATAAAGTATTGAATTTTGTATCCAGAATCTACCTTGTAGCACTTTGTACCCATCCTGTACCTTGTAAAATCTTTATGATACATGATACCCTATAGAACTTGTAGATTTTTTCAACAAAAACTTATGTTTTTCCATTCTATTTTAAATTTCAAGTTTATAGTATTTGATAAGATTTCAGTATATATATAAAACTATCTTATTTTTTTATATTAACTATAATTAACATGTGGAAAAGAATTTAAAAAATAATTGGCTAATATCATAAGTTCTCCAACTTATCAAATAGGTTTATGTGTAAAATTTGAAACTTATAACATATACTTATAAAACCTATTTGTGTGATATTAAACAAAATTATAAAACATATAACAAATTTCAAAATTAAAGATTTTGGGACTACTTCTATATTAATTGATCTTAAAAGAAAAACATCATTTTTATGTTATATGGGAGTTCAAGTACGTACATACAATTGAAGCTCTTTTAAAGTAAAAATAATAAGCTCTTCTAAAATAAAATAGTACAAGTTCTTCAATAATAAAAATTTCCAAAAGGTATTCTACAAATAATAATATTGAACAAAAGCAGTTGTAACATTAAAAAAATGAAGTATTATTATTTGTATATATTATATATTAAAATTATTTACAATATTTAATAAAGTAAATATAGGATGTCTTGAAAACCATACCTTTTACATATTAGAGTACAAGTTCTATGGTAGGTACGAGATATGAAAATCCGGTACTTGTATCCTATCCTATGAGAGCAAGTTCCTAAAAGATTGTACCCGCATCCTATCTTATGACTCTTAATATCCATCCAAACCTTATTCGGTTGAATATGGTATAGGTGGATACTTTGTACATCGGGGCTATCTACTCTCCCCTTTTTTTTACCTAAATAATCCAATAATTATTTGGAAGAGAATGACACACCGTTTCTATGATATCTCCATTCTTTTTAATTTGTTATCCACTACTTTGATAGCTAATGTTCATAATCAATTTTAATCATATTTAAATCTATCTAACATGTTTATATTTTAAATTTTAAGGAAAACTCTATTATACCTATTAAGGTAAATGTATTGCGGATACATGATTCACTAAAATATTACTCAACGCATTGTCCATAGATCAGATAAAATCATAGAAGTATCATAGCTAATGGTCTTTGGTTACAATTGAAAGTCCGGTAGAGGCAGGCCTTTTCGTCACTTTGTCATATCAGATTTGGACATATGTAAACATGGAATCTTATGTTCTGCCTTTGTGCTTATAATGTCTGCAAAATTTTAGATACCCAGGACTGTCGACAGACCAATAATAATCCATAATCTTACATTATGTACCATCTAGGACAACAAACTGTTGTTGCTAGATCCATGCTGGTTGTCAATATGTTTTGATGTGAATGCAATTTGGCCTCCTTTCTACCCAAAAAAAAAAAAAAAAAAAAGGCGAAAATCCCAAAAGCAGGTAATAACTAATAGTCATGGTAAAAGACTAAAAGTGAATTATTTATGCGAAAAGCCCAAAAAATATAGGTAATTATTATGATCATACTGAGTTAATTTTTGTATAACATCAATGATATAAAGATAAGAGATATTGACATAATCTTAGATTGTTCTTCTCCTCTAAGAAGTGTAAGATTTTATGTTCTTTCATATCTTATTTGTACATTTAATTATTGTTCACACATGTATATTAAAAATACAAGTCTCGAATCTTAATATAGACATGGCATAGAAAAGAAAAGAAAAAAAATCTCAATATAGACATTCTCATGGTTGGATCAAGTTAAAACCCTATTGGAACCTCCTAAGTTTTGAGCTGGTTTTGGTTTAGATCTCAACTAGTTCATTTTTTTATAAATAAATTATAATTTTTATTTAAATTTAAAATTCATACTTTCAATGAAAATTGGACTTAAGAAAATTATTATTTATTCCATTTTCACATGGAATAATACTAAGGATGCAGCGAGGATGGATTATTATAGGATAATCCATCTGCTTGATTTGCTAAGCATTCTCTTAAAATCTTCTTGGGTTTAGGGTTGGGTTTTGGATCTAATAAAAAAACCTTATAAGGAACCGGACTTGACACATCCTATAGGGTTGAATCGTTAGCTCATCATGAAATATTTACTTTGACTTATTATATCTTTTGTGAAATTTTTTGTGAATATGAAGAAATTTTACGAGATTCGATTTTATGTAGATAGTGTTTATAATAAATCTAGTTAAAATGTTGTAAGAATACCAATAATTTTAATAAATAGGAAAAAAAAATATAAAAGGTTGCAAATATTGTTTAGTTGGTCTTTATAGGGGGAGGTTTGAATAAACCCTAAATCCTATAAGAATGAGTATGAGCATTATTCCTGACTTGAATTAGGTAGATGTTTGGACTTGAAAGAAAGGGCTTGGACTGTGGCAAGTGAGGATTTTTACGAAATAGACAAAGGGTTAGTGGTACACCGGCCATAGGTTTAACGTGACCACTCTGATGCTTAAGTTGGTATTTGTCATAATCAGTCTATAACCTAAGTATGAGTAATCGAATGTAACATTACTTATCCCTAGGGTATAGATGAGTATTTATAAGTAGCTGACTTGATGTTGTGATTGTAAAGGGTGACTGGATGCTCGGAGGCTGTAGTGGGATTGTAGGTAGTTGAAAGCCATAATGGGATTGTGGACGGTTAAAGGCCGTAGTGAAATCATGGATGGTTAAAGGTCATGTGCCCATCATTAGCAAACTAAGACCAACCGAGCCATCTACATTGAGTGTGAAGATACCCAAGTGACTTTTGCAGGCCAAGATTGACCGAGTTATAATGTCGAGCAACTAGAGGTATGGAGATTTCGAGTGACTTCCGTATGGGTTGGCGTAGGGCTTCTGGCTGAATAAGGTGAGCCAACGTGGCTTGAGCTTGTTGGTTTAGCTCAGCTTGAAGTGCTCAACTCGGGTGGGCCTATGGTTAAGAATGGACTGGTATAACGGAAAAAAACTCTATAGGGTTTAGAATTGAGTTTGATAAATTCTATAGTAAGCTGGATGGGTCCAAGTTATATATGACCTACACCAAACTCTAAAAAAGATTACGAAAGAAAAAGAAGTTCAATATTATTTATAATTGAAAAGGCAACTTGTGTGTGTGAGTTTTATGAAATCCAAAGTAATAATTTTGCTTTCAAGACTATTTAGAGAGGGAGATAATTTATTGATAAAATAGGAAGGTTATCTTTAGGGTGTTTGGGAAATATTCGAGTGCTAGTATTTTGAGTTTATCTCAATTATTCGTGTTGTACATTTATAAAATTTTTCTAGGAAAGTTTTTCTCTTGTAGGTCTACTATTTATTTAGTGGAAGAAATTTTTGGAGCTAGTCCCACTGATATAACCTATACAAAGAGTGAAGCATGTTAAATTTTTTGGTGCCAAACATTTATTTTAATTACTTTGCTCCTGCTTTATTTATTGTTTATCCGGATCGTATTTTTATATTTCGGCTGCGGGAGCAACAACAAGATCCCACTCTCATATTTATCCCCTAAAATTAATTATGTACCCCTATATTAATTTAAATAAACCAGTAAGGATTTCATATGGGTATTTTTTTGTGGAATTTAGCAAAAAATACACTAATTATAGATTGTTATTTAGACTAAGCAATAATTATGGACGGCCCTTTTATATATATCTACTTACATATATATATTATAATATTACATCTATATATTTTTAATACATTCTTATTTGCACTCAACAATTTTTTTGCCAAAATATTTCATTAATTGTATATTAACTAATGTTCTCAGTTACTAGTAATTATTGGGTATTAAGGTTTTACTAACATCAGTAACCCTTTTTTTTTTTCTTCCACTAACTAATACATTATCTTTCTTTCTCTTCGTTTTTTTTAAAGAGTAAATTTTCCAATATGCTTTTAGTCTTTTTTTTTTCAAAACAAATATATTTACTATTTAACACTGTTTATGTAATACTTCTTTTTAAACCATTTATCTTGTATATAATATGATTCAATAATTATTATTTTACGATATAATATGATTCAATAATTCTTGCACAGAATCGCAGTGTGTTGGTCTACTAGTAATTTAATATTTAAAAAATAGTAATGAGTTTTTGTTTTTCCCCTCTTTCATGATTATCAACTTGCGAAGAAATTTTCTAAAAAGTTATGTAATCCTTTTATAATTGTGAAGATTTATGTTATAAATGTGTACTGTTCTTATATTTTATTAACTATTTCACATATAATTATTTTACGCCGATAAAGCCCCTGTATCATTTGCCAATAATAAATTATAATCAAGATGTTCTATAAAGTATAGGTAATTTAATGTAAATAACAAATAACAGCTTGCATAGGAATGACTGAATGAGGAAGGGAAAAACAAACTAGAGGAGCTCCATCTTTTTTCCAATTCGTTTTTGCATTCCAACAATTAACATTAGGGCTAATAACGAAAATGATACCCAAATTTTGGCCAAAAAAAAAAAAAATTATATATTTATTGACTTTTTTCATATCTGAAGTAAGTGAAATGAGGTATGAAAAAAGTCTACAAAAAGTTTGCGCAGGTATTAAAATTGTCAAAACTAAATTTCAATCATTTCAGGTATGAAAAAAGTCAATGAAAACTTTGTTTAAGTACTAAATTATTCAAAACTGAACTTTAGTTACCTAATTATTAATTTTTTTTTACAAAAGTTCAATACCATTTTCATTATTATCCCTTTAACATTATTAGATAAATTATATTCATCACACTTGCACACACCATCATACGTTAGTGTTATTTTTATAAAAATTGTCAGGGTTGTTTGTGCATTTATGACGCTTATTTAGAGGTATTTATACACTTTTCAAACTTACTAACACATATAATGTTACATAGTAGAGGTCAAATACATGTAATAAAAAACACATGGAGATAATTTTTATATCTAATTCTACGTCAGAGTTGAATTTATACAAAAATCTAGCATCATTAGTAACAACAAATACAAGAAGATGCAACTGGTGTATGCTTCCTTTAGCAGTTTTCACCATTTACAGTTACATTCACACCATCCTGGCAAGGACCTTCATGATATCATCAATGGATGGCCTATGACGAGGTCGTCTTCGATACACGCCTTGGCTAGAACAGCAAGACATAATGCCTCCGCAAGCGGGAAATCGTCTTTTAGATTTGGATCCATGAAGCTCCTCAACTGGTCAAAACATCCTCCTATATTCAATCTCCTCCTGAAAATCGAATTGAATCTTTAAATTGTTTTCCTTCCATTCCCTCTTGACCTGAAATCAGCTCAAACAAGATTACCCCGAATGCGAAAATATCGACCTTCTCGGAAGGGAAACCATGGAGACGGTATTCAGGTGCAATCCACCCTTCATAGGGATCGTTCTCCTTTGACAAACCAGCAACCGGTGGTGCAGACACGATATCTGCCAGCTTTGCTCTCCAATTCGCGGTAATAAAACGTTCCTAGAATTTACATGCTTGTGCACATGGGAAGGGAGCATACAATTGTGCAAGTAGTGGAGACCTGTCACAATATCAAATGCGATCTGTGTACGCCGATGCCAAGGAAGACTACTTCCATTGCGGGATAAGCAATCTCGCAAGCAGCCATTGCTAGGATGCTTAAACACAAGGAATGACCAAGTGTTGTTACCATCCTCATAGCAAACACCAAGCAGGCCTAAAATGTTGATATGATTAATTTTCGAATGAACATCTATAACCTGTCTAGTATCATCGAATTTCATCTTCTTGACCATCACTTCAATACCATCTATAGTTCCCTTGTAAGAAATGGCTCCAATCCTAGAATCCTCACTAAAATCCCGTGTTGCTTTTTTAATCTCTTCAAAAGTGTACTTAAACAAACAGTATTTGAGATCGACAAGAAGATCAGGAGATAAACATGAGGGAGTGGAACACCTGCCGGTTTTACCTGATATAGGAAAACTACCGGTTGAAATCATGGAGAGCTTTTGGTGTTGAATGGCAATTGCTTGTGAGTTTCAAGTCTTTTCAATGCCTTCACATGTAAACCGAATGTGACCAACCCTAGAAGAATCAGGGAGAATACAACCAAGGAACCTGAAATGTAAAGTTTCCACAATTTGGTGTCTCTACTTTTTAATGGAGTTGTGGGAGGAATCCTGGAGCAGGAGGTGGTGGGGGTGGTTCAGGAATGAAATGCAAAACGGGTTTGGATGTTAAAGGCACTAAAACAGTAGTGTTTGTGTAAACAGTTGACCTGTAATCCAAATGGTTAGCACTCCAAATGTCATCAGCAGGAATGTCAAATTCTTTTGCTAATTTTACTATGGTATCTCCTTCCTTAAGAGGGTACGTAAGAAGGTATTTCAACTCCACACCATGGACTGAAAATTCCCAGGGCAAGCGCATTTTAGAGGAATGCGGAGGTTGGAACCAACCTCCAGGGGGTTTTTTTGGGAAGGGTTTTCTTCAGCCAGAGTGGCTGATTTAACTTGACCCTGGAAAACATCACAAGCAATTTCCGAATATTCCATGCTTTCTGGAGCACTAGCTGATGTTTCCCTGGAAGAAGCCTTCCTTACAGGCAGCTAATTGGAACAAGGATTTCTTTGCCTTGTATCAAGAATTTTCAATGCTTCTGAAAGAAAATTTAAACGAAGTACTTCATTGGCATCTACACCGAACAGTTCCGAAATACTTGCAATCGTCCGGAAAATGGATTGGCTCGGTACAACGAATAAGTTTGGCAAGTGCTTTGGTTGGACATGGAATCACAAGTGTATCTTGTACCCGGAAAGTTTGTATTCTGGGAACAATCTGTAGGATCATAGTACTGCTGACAAAAGCTCAAGCCAAAGAACAAGCAGATGAAAATCCAACCATTAGCCATGCTTAAGGAAATCCAAGTTTTCACTAGATATATTTACTAGAGACAGGATATCTAATCCTATAAAAAAAGAGTACAGCTAGAATAAAACTGGCAAAAAGAATGTTGTCTGATTCAAATAATCTGCCAGAGTGAAATTTCCCCGCAATTCCATATGGAAGATTAAGAAGTGATCACCTAAAAATTATCAAATGATGTGGACACCATTGTATATTTGCCGTCTGACCAAGATTGACGATTAGCTAAATTATTTGATGGAGCATGTGAATACAGTAGATAAATTGAAAGCATCATCTCCTGCCGGCCGGCTAAGAAACTAGAGGCCAAGTTATTGACATTACATAATTAAACTAAAAAATTGACTATTGCAAATTCTTTCTGTTTGTTGTTATATGAGCAACATCATGGCAACAGGAAAACTTGAATAGACCATTGTATATTCTTCTTCTTTTTTCTTTTTCCACAAATAATTAAACCACATAGTATTAGTATTAGTATGCAATGTGCAATAATGCATTTTCTCAGTTAGACCATTTTGGCTCCTTAGCATGTAGGCATTCTGATATCATATTTTGTACTGTATTATAGGGTTAATTACCTAAATTTTAATAAAATATGCAATTAGGAACTTGAATTTTAAAATTGATCAATTTGTATTTAAAAGAACATTTCATGCATGCCAACACACTTATAAAGTTCTTTAAGATACTAAATTTATCAATTTCAAATTTTTCAAGTACTAAATAGTTCAATTTCAAATTTAAGGTGCTACATTAATCAATTTTAAAATTTAGCTATCTAATTAAATATTTTATCAAAGTTCAGAAACTAGTCATGATATTATCCTTTTTAAAATTGGTGTTTGGATAACAGTTAACTAGAAATAGTAAATAAACAAATAAATACACGTAGTAGAAACAAGCAGATCAGACACAATAGATGCATTCCAAATATCGCATGATTAGAATTGCTTAGATTTTGTTACTCACACACAGAAGAAATTAGATTTTCCGATCAATCTAAGTTTGGCCATGCCACCTTTACCACCTGTGCTAGAGACCAATAGCAGAGACACAAAAATCGTAATGTAATACTAGTTGAAACTGCAGAAGATGAGTTCAGATCATAAGTAAGGGCTGAACTGAAAGTGAGATGATGGAAATTTAGGATTGTTCTAGTGATTATCAGGTGGTATGATGATTAGGCCTAGTGGA
This sequence comes from Combretum micranthum, assembly GCA_024138025.1. Classification (NCBI taxonomy): domain Eukaryota; kingdom Viridiplantae; phylum Streptophyta; class Magnoliopsida; order Myrtales; family Combretaceae; genus Combretum; species Combretum micranthum. Next base: position 99,851 of record JAMXBD010002515.1, read on the forward strand.
GAGTTGAACGAAGAGATTTGAAGTGCACGAACCCATATAAGATCCATCCAATTATTAATTACAGCTCTTAATGGAAATAAAGTCAGGAATTCGTGTAATTTGTGAAGCTGGTAATTGGTTCATGCTGCAAGCTCCTTGGTTGCAATTATTTGTGGTGAGAATTTTTCTTTCCCTCTCCACTTTGGCTGTGTTCCTATTCCTAACTTGGTCATTCCAGTCTTCACTTCCTGAGGCTGTATGTCAACATTGGACTAATAAAAAGCAAAATGTCAACTGTTGGGTGTACTATTCATTTTTCTATCAAGACAATTGTGGTTCTTCCTTACTCCAATTGCAATAAGAGCATGTATTTTAATATGTTCATTTCTTTGCAATGTGGTTAATAAGTTTTGCCAATGTATAATTTTGTGTACTGAGCTTGCAAGGGTCTTGAGGTTGCAATGCATTTAAATTCTTGTCTGCAACACAATTGGTGTTATATAATGGAGGTCCAAGATGGAGGTCCTGGTGTTTAAGGTGATACTGAAGTTCTCCACCAGACATTGATGCTAGTTTAGTTTATGGTTGGGTCTTTGCTTTTATTCTCAGATTCCTAAGTAGCATTCTAAAAAAATAAAATGTTTGTTTCACCTTCCTAGCTTGTTTCCCAAGTACTCCTATTGCCTAACTTGCTTAGTTTTCTAAAATTGCAAAATCCCATTTGCCAGTAGGCAGTATTGCAAAAGGTAATTTGAATAGACAACACATGCAACAACTTCTAACATTTTAGTAAAGGAATGGAATAACAGCTAAAATGAAGAAGATGTTTTGGCTAATGGAATTTACTTACCAAGGATATACATAAAACCAACGAGCCTCGTTATCCTATATAGGTTACCTTATTATTAATTGAAGAACACTTTTATGACGCGTGTATTTAAACCGATGCCTACTTGATAGGATTTTTAATTTAATGTGAAAACTGATTTTTCCTTTTTTTTTTTAAAAATTGTTTTACTTTATTAAAATAAATATAAAATTAAGATATAAATGTTATAAATATTCAATAGATGTCATGAACAGTAAAAATGAATTGGTTTCTAATTTGAATTATAATTGGATAAAGACCATAAATTATAAAGTTACTATGGGTATTAGAAAAAATAAAAGAATCAATTAATATGTTTGCGACAACCTATAAGAAGATTGATAAGAACTCAACAAATTAAGAGAAATATTACTTAATATTCAAAACACAAGATTTCACAAGTCTTAGAAAGAAAATAACACCTAAAACTCCCTTATCAACATAAAAGACTCAAAGACATATATAACAATCTAACAAAGCCAAATATATTTTGGAAGCGAGCAAAACAATAAGATACCAAATGAAAATAGAAAACTTGAAAAACAAGACTTAAATCTAAACTATCTAGAGCCAAAATAAGAAAGTAACATATATAAAAAAATATGACTCAATCCGAAAATCTATAAAACAAAAACATAAGAAAGTAACATATCAATAACTAGGGACGGATGTAGAATCATATAATTAGGTGAGGCGGGTGGACTTACTTTGTTTAATTATTAGTATTAGAATTACATAAAGAAAAAATAAAATCCACTCTATATTACAGTTACAGTTGTCAAAGTCGTAATTCAAATGTACAATTTTATGAGTCTATGATTTTATACGTTTTTTCTTAATTAAAATGGATGAAATATTATTTAAGTGGAATTATGAATTTAGGTGTACAATTTTGCACGTTTATGATTTTACTAGTTTTGCATGATTTTGTATTATTCTACTAATTTCATATATTGTGGTAAAAAGTTAAAATCACGATTTTGACAACCATGTTACAATTATAATGCAACTTGTACATACAAAAAGATTTTTGTTAATAAATGTATAACTATACTTATTTAATATTTAAGAAGAAGATTTAAAGCTTTCTATAAAATATCTATAGGTACTTAGTATATTTCATAAAAAATTAGAAAGAATAATATTTTTTTCTTTTGCTTATATATATAATTGACTTTAACAATTAATCTATTCAAAAAACTAATCAATTTATATAACATGTCTAAGCTTTATTATCAACAAAAACACATCACAAAAAATATTATATAACAAGTTACAAATAGAAAAAATGAATAACATAATAAAAGAAGTATCCCATAATATTACTTAGGTAAATTATAAGATGATCGATTTATATTTATTTTATATGTGTTTTGACTCTTTATCATTGTGATTGAGCATTTAGACCTTTCAATCTTTGAAAAAGCAAAAATTTAACTATCTATAGTATTAACTTGTGAATACACACACACACACATATTTACATCAAGTAATATGACCAATATTTAAAGATGTATGGATTTGAGTGGAGTAGTCACATGCATGCTTCATGCAAATCATGGATTTGAGTAGAGTAATCACATTGTGCTACGGGAGTATCACAACACATATGGCTTGTGAAGAGTGACACACAATGACACATAAAATATAATTGAGAGAGAGATAGAATAGCGAGAAGAAGCAAATAATCTCAATTGTCACATGTGATAAATGAAGGAGCTATCAAGCGTTAAACCCCATTAGTAGTGTGAATAAGTGTTTGATCTCTTAAAGTAGAAATTCGACAGCGCTTCAATATTGCTATCAAATTTCTTCTTGTTCAAACGAAAAGAGACTTGGGGTATTTATAGAGTTTAGCCATCAATATCATCTGTTGGAACATGTTGACAATTGATGGCTAAGATGAGTCTATTTTAATGCATGAGACATAATGAGAAAAGTTAGATGACGGATAGGTTGGTTTAATGGGTCTTACTCTAAGCACACCATTTCAAAAATCCATTGATTATTCCAATAAGAACTAAACTCCTCATGCTTTGTTACTTAGCCGAAAGAGTTAACTCTGCCATATCATAATGAGAAAGGTTAGATGATGGATAAGCCCATCTAGTTGGTCATACTCCTAGACCATTATGCCAAAGCTTCCTTGATCATCCCGATAAGATCTTGACTATTCAAATTCTATCACTTAACCCAAAGAGTTAAGTCTAAATAAAAAAAAAATAAAATTTATACGATTTAAAACCCATTTACAATTTTATATGCTAATACTTTATGCTATATCATTAAATCATCTATAGTGTTAATGATGTAATTAATATTTTTGGTATAACTACTAATAGATAAATGATATATATTAAAAATTTATTTTGTTAAGTATTTATTTTTTAACAAATAAAATTTAAATTTATTAATTATAATGTAAAATAAAAAGAAAAAGTGAGAGAAAAAGTAAAAGCCACCAATATGAGACAAGCAATAAATACAATGTGAAAAAAGTAAAATGACAATCATGAGAATTGAACCCATGAGCTCCTACTAGACATAAAGTTAGGTCAACTGCTCAAGTCAACCACAATCAATTTTTACATTAAAATTTACCTTTTCATATATTTATATATATGTATGTATCATATATTAATTTGATCTTTCAAGAGCTAATGCCTAATTTATGCAAAACAACAAGTAAACAAAAATAATATAAAGTGAAATAATAAAATAGTAAGGGATAGAAGAGATAACACTAGATTTAATGTGGAGTTCAATCCACTCTCTAGTTTCCACAGTCCATAATAATACCTTATTTAAGGAGGACTTCACATTTCGTTCAACACAAAAACAACCACAATGCACCATTAGAGCTATAAGCAAGAGAAACACAATTACTTAAGTTATGCCTTTACAATAATCTCCCAAACATTATAGGCACAACTTAAGATTTCACTAATTCACTCACAATCTATAGTGTAATGATTTACAAGAGATAGCAATGACAAAACTAATAGCACTACCTTACTTCTCTTACTTATAAACAAAGCATAATTTATACAAAAGACTTGGAGAGAGTTGAACTGTAATTGATCGCACTTAATGAGCTCTAACAATTTTCTTTAACTTCCCAACAAATTGTACTTATAAGATCTTTAAGCTTCTTAGCCGTTAGATCCAAAAACATAAAGTTTAGTTGGGCATTAAATGCTCCAACAGTTATTTTTCAGCTGCCAATGTCTAGATGTCTCCTGTCATAGTGTCTAAATGCTAGTCCTTAGTGTCTAAATGCCGTATAGCGTCTGGACATTAGGTCATCTAACGGCAGATGTTAGCTTCAATACTATTTCGTATTTTAGGTATATCTCTCTCATCCAAGCTTCGATTGAGGTGATTCAAGATACTATGAAAAGCTTTAAAAAGAACTCTACACTTTTTATGTTTTGAGCTTTAAGAATTTCTAAAGAAAACAAGACCTAAAACATGTTTGTATCAAATTGTAACAACAAGCACAAATAAAAATACATATATATTGCACATAAAGTCTTAGCACATCATAAATGTAATTTGCTTGTCAATTGTAACTTTGCTATATCATTTTGAACAATTTATATAGTGCATTTTCTCATAAAAAATTAAGTTGAACCCTCCAGTTCAACATATATAACATGTATAATTCTTGTGCATGGATAATTCTCCCTTTCTTTAGGAAGATTCTTCCTCAAGCATCACGTTTTCCTCTTGGATGAAAGACTCATATGCAAAATTTAAGCCCACAATCATAATTCCAAAAAAAGTGAGTAGTAACCTACAAATTTATTTGAAGCTCCTCCTACTCATAACATGTTCAGTCAATCAAACTATTTGAAATTGGTCGATTTGCAAATAATTGTAACTGCACTTCACAATGGAAATTGCTTATTGTTTGCATTATCTATCTTCTTCCATTGAAATATTGTTGCATATGTTGGGTTACTATTGTTGGTCCTAAATGAGTAACAAAGAGGAGTGAATTGGTTACAAATAAATTTTAAACTTTCTAAAAAAAAAAATTCTTCATAACCTCAATTAGTTAAATAATATTATATAGCGTGAGTTCACTTGCAAACATAATTTGAACTAGCAAATAATATTTAATGCAAGACAATATAAGTGTAGGGTAAGAAGAGATTGCACAAGTATCTATAGAGATTTTGCCTTCTGCGTCGGTTCTTTTTTCTAGCTCCAAGATGGGGACCTAGTAATCTGCACTGATATGATCCACTATATCCAATAAAATCTAAGAATATAGATAGTGTACCACAACAAATAGACCCAATTCCCTCTACTCAGTTTATCTAACTCACTAAGCTAATTGCTGATCTATAGAGCCATTTGTCACTTCCTCTTGTAATCAATCTTACCAAAATACAAATCAAATGAGGAATGGAAGAATATTAAAGTTCCCCTCAAATAATTTCACTCAAAGCTATAAAGGAAATTTATTTGAAAAATTGTAAGCTTTGGTTGGACCATTTGAGTTATCCTTTAAGTAGTGCTCTGAAATCTGATATGAAAGTAAATAATGAATGAGTTTTTGAATAATAGAAGTATTTCGAATTTTCTCACTTTTTCTTGTTATCTCTGATATGAACACGTGAAAACCCTTTTTATATGAAGCTTTTTCAATGTTCAAATCATTCGATATAATTTAAAGTTTGAATTTTTTTTACTGTTGGATATGGATAAACTTGATGGATATAGTCCTACAATTTCTCTGATATTTTTTTGATGTTCTTTTGCTGTAATTCATTTTTTCTTGCTTTTATGAGCTTTAAATATCATAATTTGAAACTTCAAATTCAAATTTCATGTTATCTTGAATCTTCCTTGGTAGTATGGAGTATATCATTGAAAAACCTTTTTTTTTTATTTAAAAAAATTGTGCAAAATAAATCTCCATAATTTTCACTTGATATTTACTTTTAAATTTGCACCAAAACTACATAATCTTATCCTAAAGTATATATTTATAACCTTCTTTTGATTTGAAATAGAAATCCTTAAGATATCTCCCATGTCCCTTATATTTAAGAAAATATCTTGCTTTAATATTTTCTTTGAATATTCAACTTTTGTGAGATTGAATCCTTAATTAAACACATGCATGGGACTTCCAATAAATGTAATTTTATCAAATAAGTCATGCTTGAAACATCAGTTAATGATATAATAAAATTTGGAAGCAAATTGAACTTGCTGCCATTGGTTACTTTATCTATTATATCCATATGAGTCATCTCTCAGGATTTCCAATACTGTCATTATTTTTCTTTTCTTCAATTATGCCTTGATACTCAAGATTTATAATTGCTAGTTCAATTAATTATATGTTCTCTTCTTTTTCTCTCCATGGCTTCCACAACTTAAGATTTTTCATCCATCTGCTACAATTAGTTCCTGGCTCTTAATTATAACTCTCTCCTTGTCTAGTCCTTCAACTACCTGTTTATCTAATCTTGGTAAATTTTCATCTGTGGATACCCTATTAGGCATTTCGATTTTTGCCTTGTGCTATACAAAATTGTTCTTTTGTTCTTTAACAACAATAGTTACCTCTTTATTCTCAATAATGATTTGTTGCAGAGTCCCTATTTCTTTAGATTTTTCTTATCCTCACTCTAAATAGATGACTCTAAAATCTCTGAGTCAAGTTTCTTATCTTCAATAAGATTTTTCTCTCATCTCGCCATCTTTGTACAAGAGTTTTAACCACCTCAAGATCCTTCATGGCTGTTTATGAAGATAAAGGATATAGAACAATTCTTGGCTTCTTAAAGAAATATGTATCATTCCATGACTTATAATATATATAGAAATTCAACCTCTAGGACTTACCAAACATACGTGAGCTGTGATAGTTATCAATATTAGCAACATAACAAAAGCATTCATCTTTGTACTCATAGCTTATAGAAAAGGTAACATTCATTTGTTTTGTTTCTTGAATGACCTCATAGTTAATAGAAAATTCATACAAGTAAGGTCTATCAATGATTTTAAGACCTCATCAACCACAACACGGAAAATTAAATTGACAATATAAAATTAGTTAAGAATTAATACTCTGGAAATAGAACTAATGGAAACGAAAAAAGGCATAATTATAATAAAAAAATTAATAATCTATTGAGTAAATGAATAATCCTAACTACATAGAACCTAGGGTTTTTCATAATCTAGACAAAGATCTCTACTCTTCCATAAAATATTCAAATAACATCATAAGAATAAAGAAGAACATTTTGAATATGAATGAAAACCCCTTTAAACATTGAATCTCACAATCTACTTCTTGAACTCCAAGGTTCTCTTGACTTGTTTCTTAATTTTCTCTCTCTAGAAAGTTTGGAATTATATATTCTTTTTCTCTTAGATCTCTATTTATATGCATAAGAGTCCTTTAAAATTATGCACAACCTAATATTCTCTAATTAAAAAGATTTAGAAAGTTTTAAGAAGATTCACATATCCCTAATGGTACATGAGCAATACATGACCTTTAAGAATGGGCCATGTATCTCATTGATTTCAATAATTTCTTCCCCTTTGGAGTGCATGAATGTTCTATGGTTTAGGAAATGGAACATGTAACTCTTTGAGTCCAAAAGTTACTCCCTTAAATTTGCACGAGCTATGTATGGACGATGAGATTAGGTCACCCACCATTTTATCCTCATAATTCCTTTGTCTCTGAAAATGTGCAGGGAATGCACGATTTAAATGCATAGATCATGGACCTCTTTGCTCCTACAATTCTCAATACACGACCTTTTTCTCTTCCTCTTCTACTTTCATTCCCTTTCTACGGCCTTATGCACTAGCTCAAGACTTCCTAAGCTTTCAAACTTCTTAAGTTTTTCATTCAACTTGACAAACTTAATCCAAATCCTTCTTTTAAGCTCAATTAACCTCATAAACCCAAAAATCAAAATTTAAGTATTTTAAATACTAGATTCACATAAATTAGCCCTAAGTATATTAAATAAGCTCAAATGTCCTTCTTAAACGAGAGTTAAATTACACTTATCAATCACATACATGCACTGTGTTCAATATCCTCCATATTATAAATTAAATCTCAACAAACCATTAATCCAAATATTGACACATACCAAATCTTTAGAAATTGAAATATGAATGAAGACATTACCAAACTCAACATGTAACACAAAATCTTTGCTTTGATACCAAACTGATGTGTGTCTTTGTACCAAATTGATGTGTACTTGTTACACCTTAAAGGTACCTTAGTCGGATTATGTAATTGTGATACAAACTGATGCCATTGGATCTTTATAAAACTTAGTTTTGATCATTAGATTGATTCACTAGTACATAATACAACTATCCTTTAAGGGAATTGTGACAAGTGATAGGATCTTTTGATGAGGAACAATGTATATATGCAAGAAATATACTTAAAGTTAATAGCATCATACTATACTATATGATGTTGACATATTACAACTATTCTCATTTGAAATAACACTAAACAAAATTTCATTCAGGACTCTAGCTCTCTTGCTATATCTTGACTCCTATAGGAGGAAAACTCCTCGATGGAACCAGCCAGGGCCTCAAACAAATCCTAAAAAATCTATAAGAGTATGAGCAATACCACAGCTCAGTGATATAACCAATCATATCACACATCATGTAACAAAGTTATTTATCAATCATATGCAATACAACAATAAAACATATGAACAAATACAAGGTTAGACAGTCGAAATCTAAGTAGGATGAATATTATCCTCCTATAAGGATTGAAGGAATCAAAACATAAATGATCCACATTGCCTAGGAGAATCTAAGAACCAAGATAGAAAGGTACCACAAAATAATTCAAAACATTAATATTTCGAAATCTTGGAACTTAGAAACACCATTAAGTAATGGTCACTTCTTGTCAATACCACGGGCGACGTTCCTTCAGACGCCACTTAGTTCTCGTGGAACCAATCGAAACAAAAGGTACTCATGTGAACTAAGAAAATAACATCTAGAATACCAGCACGTTATAGAGATCTGAAATGCTAATACGTAGAAAACTGTCATACTTTTCATGTAGTGATGCCGGTATGTTATTCATGACAAGTTATTTAAAGGCCTGAATAGTTATTAATTCAATTACGAGTGATTAATAATACCAAACAAGTCATAACATAATTCACCCAATCATCAATCAATATTCTTATCATTTATTAACATACTGTTTCAACACAAGTGGCATCAATCATCACACATTAACCCATTTCCCCATTCAAACGGCAGTTCTTTCTTGATTATTGAAGTGTACTAATGCTACAAACACATACTACATGATCGATCAGAGTTACTCACTTGTTCATTTCCTTTACTATCGTAGTAATTGATGGAAAAATCCAAAGACGACTCTGAAGATCCTATTTGAAATAATAAGAATGTGTTTATTACTAAAACATAGATTGGATACTAAACATAGAAGTATTTATAAGACTTAATTGCACTTGTACTATTTTTGTTGCAATTTGCTCGTTTGTAGCTTGTTTTCATGGTATGTGTTGTCATTTCGAAGCTCTCGATGTCTAATATCTATTTCCCATCTTATTTTGATGTTTCAAATAAGTTATGATAGGAAATTTGTCCCGCACAGATTCGGATTCCCAAAGATACAATAAAATCTTATTCTTATCATAACTTTCTCGTTTCAGCTTGGATTTCTACAAATAAATAGGCATTGGAAAGCCCATTTCGCCTAATTTTTATATCTCTAATACTATACTTTATAGGGTGCACTTCTTTTTTCCATTTTTCTCAAGGAATTAGATCGGTTTTTAAAGCTAAATTCTAAGTTATTCACTAAATACTTCATTCCTTTACTTATATAGTGACTTTTCTTCATAATTATTAGTTTCATCGTGTTTCTTTTGTTTTGAAGCTAAGTTTATTCATTAATTAAGGTTTTTCCATCGGTATAAGCCTTTGATTTTCAATAGTTCTATTAAATTTTCAGAGGTCGAAACCAAATAAAAACCCTAAATAACCATCCAAGTTAAAACAATGTGTTATAGAGGATTAGGTTCAACAATCCGCACTTGAAATCTCTAAGAAATAAAATTAAGATAATAATAGATTATAGTCCAAAATAAAATAACGGAACATAAGAGATTAGATTTGCAGAAATTAAGTTTGTTTCGGACCCAAACAGGATAAGTTTTTGAAATTAGGGTCTAGACGTGCAAAACGGTAAAAATATTCCGATAACACCGTTAGACTCATAGTAATATAATGATTCATAAAATAACAATTTTATAATTTTTCGATAACTGAAACTATTAGATAGAGCCTTTTTACGTGTATTTTCTTTATTACCGATATTTAATTGTCTTGTTTACTATTTACTACCATTCATCTATCTCTACGTTTTCTTACTATCTATTCTTACTACCCATACATATATTTTCTTATAATTTTTATTTCTAATACAACTTTACATATTTCATATCTTACTTTTTATTAAAAAAAATACAAAAAAATAAATTTCTCTCTCCCTCTCCCTTCAAGATGTAGCGCCAACCACCCCCTCTTTCACTCTATTTTTTTCATTTTCAATTTATTTTTATTACCACAAATTACCCTCCATTTTTCCCTATAAATACCACATCTTCCTCTGTCATGCCTCAAAAGGGGGCCTAGTAGAATTAACCTAAAGTTATCATACCTCGTGTGCACCTGTAATATGAGAACCGTTTTGCAGGTTAGAGTTTACAAGATTATCTATTTATTAATATATCTTTACTTAAGTGACATATATACATGTAATATTATGGATGTCCAACTATGGAATCCGATTGTCCACATTCTACCAAGATCGCAGAGAATCGGTATCTCTACAAAATAGTAAAAATGGGATTTCAATTGTACAAAATGTAAAGTCGCTACTTTTTGTACAATTTATTCAAAATTGTAATCTAAGTTCATGATGACCTATTTCTAACTTTAATAGAGTTAGTTGGAGAAGCACTCTTCACACATTTCTAGCCCAATCCCAACTAGTATTAATCATGCACAAATAATGTTGGGGGGTAAGCAAACCATAGGCTCGGTGAGATAATCTGACTAGACCATACATCAAACAATAACAAACAAGTTTGATTAACAAGCATATGCCATGCAACAGTTAATCATATGTGCAAGTACAAACTAGATAACCGGAATCCAAGCAGGATATAGATTTATGCCCTCCCATCAGAGTTGGAAGGAAGCCATGAAGAGCAATATACCGTGCCTAGGAGAATCAGAGAACCAAGGAAGAATGGGTACCATAAACTCTCCCAAATTGTTTTAAAACATTTCACTCTTATCCTTGGAATAAAGAAACACCATTAAGTATTAGCCCTTTCATGTCGATACCACGAGCGGTGTTTCTTTGATACCACTTAGTTCCCATGGAACAGAACAGAACAAAACAAAACAAATGTGCTCCTGGAAGAACTAGGAAAATATCATCCAGAAAAACCAGACGCGTTATCAGAGAACCGAAATGCTAATACGAGTAGGGTCATCTTCCTTTTAAAATGCAATATGTGCATATAATGTAATGGATGCCATTTTTATTTATGGTACCAGTAGTTTTTAGTCAAGGTTAAGGTGATCATACAATTAGCGGACAAATATCAACATGTTTCATACAATATTTATCATATCAAAGAATTATCACTTATATTATGATAATTTGGCATTCAAGCCTACACCAAACATCATGCATTATACCCAATCCCACATGCATTTCAGTTGAATAAATTATTACAAATGCAATTACTCTATAAGCACAAACAATGCGATAAGGTCAAAGTTACTCACCTGTGGTCCTCGCTAAACTATCGGAATATACTACTGGAAATCTGAGAACTGATATATTTTTCCTATGAAAATGAAATAATAAATATTTTATCATTATTTTGTTATTTATATAACGATATTGAGTATTCTTTTAGGTCTTAGTCATCAATTCTGGTATACTCTCTATTTATTTAACTAGAAAATTTATCTTTATATATATATATATATATTATTTTTGCATGATCAAAGTTGTGGAATTTATAAGAGAAGTTTTCCTATTTGTAATGGTTATTTAATTTTATTATTTAACCAATCTATCTTTTTATTAGTTTGAAAATAAGATATTTGAAACAACATATTCACTATATTAATTGTGGTATAACTTATACTATAATTTACACTAATTCTAAATTAGACATATTTTAGAAATTACGTACTCCCTTCTTTTTATGGTTTTACCTAGTATATTAATCTATGCCGAGTTGGTTGAAGCTAATTTCCTAATTCAATTACTAAATTTACTTTAGTTAGCTTAATCAACCTAATATGATTTTACTTAGTAGAATAATTTCATTTAAGATATATTAGTTCTGTTTATATTATTTACAATTCATTGTCATTTATTAAGACAAAATGTTTATTAACATAATGTAAATAATACAACTAAACTTCTATGACTGTCTAAGTGTCCTATCATAATATTTAATTTAGTTTCTATTATCTGTATTAGTCCTTTTTGTTTTTATGGTAAAAAATATTTACTACTTATATTTATTTTCATTTTGCTTGTCTTGATCTTATTGGATATTTATATATATTTTTATTGGATAATCGTAATAGTTGTATTCAACAGATTGATATTTTTATCATTATTATTATTGCTATTTTTATATCGTTTTTTTAGTTTACTCATTAGGATAACTAGTGTTTATTTCTTATTATTTAGTTTCGTCATGTTTTTCTTAATCTACTTCGTATAATTATTTTGTTATTTTCGGAAGTCACATTGTTCCTAATTTTAACTTTTTTAAATTCTCCATTCTTATATAACTATACTACTTAATTATTTAAAATATTTATAATTCATTTTTATTTGTACAATATATTAATATTAGCAATAATATTGTAAGTGATATTTTCCAAAAATTTTAGAATTTGGTAAATTACAATTATTATATTTAATAAATATTTAAATCTTTTTGGTCGGATTTACCTTTTTAAATCTTATTTTATTTCTTTTATTACACATATATATTTATTGATATGAAATAATTATTGAATAATTTATTATAATCTATTATTTTGTCTAATTTTAGCTAAAGTGTTTCTTAGTTATAATTTGGTTATTAAAATATAGCACTTAACAAATATTCAAACTTACTATTATGATAATTATTCATATTTAATTATTTATAAAGTTTTATCTCTTGTTGTTGTTGTTGTTGTTGTTGTTGTTATTATTATTATTATTATAACGAACAAATTTATTCTAGGAGAGACTTTACACATACGCTGGCTCCAACGCCGCTAGCGTTGAGCTCTATATTATTGATGTTCATGTAAAATTTACACGTCTCGAGTTCTAAGGACCGCTGGTTTCAAAGGTTGCCAACGTCGCATCGTACGCTAACATGAATGCCGCAGTGTTGAATCTCCAGATGTTTGCGTTCGTTCAATTTTATGTGTTTTCAAAAATTACATCGCTTCTGTTCCAGAGAATGATGCCTCAACATCACCGGCTTATCCATGTAAGCCACCGACGTTGGGTGATATACAGCCGGCGTAGGACCGATGTAGAGTACTATTCATCATCTTCTTCATTTTTGCTCTATTCGTAAATTATTTTTCTTATTTTATTTATTTATTATACCTTCGTTTAAGCTACTTCTAAGTGTTTTTCTATACTCCACATGTATTACAGGTGATATATCAATATGTATAACATCCCATAATCATCATGCCACATGATTTTCTAACTTCTACATATTGTATGAAGTTTTATGATGAAGAATTACCTTGTTTGAGATAGTGTAGTGTTGCTAAACCCTTTCTCAAAGCTTAAAAACGAATCTAAGTTAATAAGAACATGATTTAAACTAATGTTTAACAGATAAACTTACTTAGAAGGAATTTTCACTTACCTTTCTATGCTTGTTTTCCAAGCTTGAATTGTGATTATGTTTGAGCTATTTTAATGGTTGGTTTTGTACATGTTTTGTGTGTATTTTTGTTATTGCTTTGGTGTGTTGTTAGTGTGGTTTGTTGGTTGTCTATGTGATTCTAATTGCCTTGTCATTTTGTTCCTTAAGAAGTTATATATATAATGGAAAGTAAGGCAGCAACTTGAACCGAGAAGGAGCAATTTTTCCCACCGAATTTCTCCTTGTTTGTACATGCATTTGCTGCACTAAATGGTTTATATTCTTGGGCAATTGTAATTGGCTTAGGTCTTAGTCAATCTTGACTTTGTTGGAGTAAATTTGGAGCAAGTGGCATGAAATTTTGGCTGAAGGAAAAATCGATCAATTTCCATCTGTAATCGTCCCTATCTTACCTAATGTGTATATATATATTATATATTAATATAATAATATTTTAGTTAATTGATTATCTTAGCTTTAAGGTAGTTTATCAAGTTAAATGGGTACAATATGTCAGTAACTTAAGAGTTTTATTTCCAAAAATTTATTTAAAGCTTTTATTAAGGATATTTGTATGTGTTATTGTGTATATGTTTGCTACGTACAGGGGAAGAGCCAAGTTGAAGAGAAGGAGAAAACGTAAAAAGAAATAAAAAAAAATGTAAGGAAGATAGGATGAATGGAGAAGCGAAAAAAAAAAAAGGAAAGATGATGAATTTATAACCAACAATTGTGTAAGGAGTGGGGAAAAATATGAACTTGTGCAAAAAGTCAATTTTGCGGGGTCCAAGTGACACGTATGATAAATACTTATTCGATAATATTTTTAGATGAAAATTTACATATTATCGGTATTAAATATTCTGAATACTATGATATACATAGAATTTCTATTAAAAACATGTGTATATGTGTCGTTGTGTATGTATTGTTACGTACAAAGAAGATCCAAAATGAAGAGAAGAGAAAACATGAAAAGAAAATAAAAAAAAATGTAAGAGAAATAGGATGAATGGAAATACAAAAACAAAAAGAAAATGATGAATTCATAACCCACAATTATGTAAGGAGTGGGTAAAAATATGAACTGGTGCAAAAAGTTAATTTTGCTGATCTAAATGACACGTATAATAAATACTGATTTGATAATATTTTTGGATAAAAATTTACATATTATCGATATTAAATATTCTGAATACTTTAGTATACATAGAATCTTTAGTTTAAGGCTTTTACTTTTCAGCTTTTATACCTGCTATCGTAAATTATAGTTTATCTGTTTAAAAGTTTTGTTTGGTGGTATTTTGATAAATTAATTATATTGCCCTTAATTTGACTTTATTATAAATTTATAGGGTTTGAAATTACATATGAATTCACTAGTATTTATAGATTTATTCTAAAATTTTTATTAGATTAGAAATTTAATATTTATTCTATATTTGTTACTTTGTTCTTTTTACTAATTATAAGTTGCAAGGTTAGATTGAAATTTTAGTTTCTATAAACTCAGAATTATTTAACTTAAAGGTACTGATATGTTTTGATTATTGAAACTTAGGTTTTTAAATATTAAACAGTTTTCTTTATTCTTTGATTTACTTTATTTCGAACATTCCAAAATTTTTGTTTTTTTTTAAAGTTTTATTGATAAGTATTCTTTATTCTAATTTATTTATACTTAAAATTTAAATCATGAAAAATTTGGAGTGATTTCTGATATTTTTATTGTAGTACTTTTATGATTCTATATTTATTTATAACATTTATTATAATCGGGTTATGTAAAATTAAGGGATCACACCTTCACTTCTTTTACACCTTTTATTCACTACTAAAATTCTCCCAAAATCTCTCCAAAATTTCTCTATAAAGTTCTCTTTACAACTTTCTTTCTTTTTTCCATAACCAATAGGTAAAAATTTCAAGCTTTTCTTTATGTTCATGTAACATAGCATGAACATAGTGTATGCTTTCTAAACCTATGGGAGTGAAGAAAGCAATAATATGTTTATGCTTTGTTCTTGTTCATGCATAAATTCTATGTTATAATATTGTTATTAGATTGTTCCTTATGTTCATGTAACTTAACATGATTGTAATGTATGTTTTCTAAACCCATGGGAGTTAAGAAAATAACGATATGTTCATCTTTTGTTCTTGTTCATACATAAGTTCTATTGTTATTATACTCATTATGCTTTTATTATTATTATTGCTCTTATTATCATGCTTTTTTCTCTCTTTTTTTTTTTTGGAACTAGTCTATTCTTAGATTGAGGAAGTCTTGATAAAGCTAAGACTTTCAATACTTGATCTTATATATATGCTTATTTGCTTCTTATATCTCTATCTTCCTTTGCATAAATTATTCTCATCTTTCATATAACTACATAATCATATTTATGCATGGCTATGTTGTTGTTGTCTTAAAAAGAGGTTCTGTCTTTAAAATAAGGCTAAACTCTCCTTAAATAAATTTTATACTTAGGAAAGATTTTTTCCTTAAAGACTTAAAAAGGTTTGTTTTAATAAATTCTCTTCAAAAGTTTAGACAAGTCATCATAAATTTTGGCATTAATATTATGCAAAACTCTTCAAAGTTTAACTAAGCAACTCATCATTCTGTTTTCAAAACTTCTAAGAAAACTTCAACATTAACATTGATAATTCATTATTATGCCAATGTTCTTTAAAAAATTTATTTATAAGATTTTTACCTCATGATAAAAACCAAGAATTAGACAAGTTTTTAAGACAAGATAAAATCAACTCACTAGTTTAGAAACCCACTTAGAGAAATAAAAATTTGCTAACAACCTAAGAAAGTAAGTTTTGTTTTGGTAAAATCATTTTCTAAGAAATAGAAGAATATAAATATGATGAGGAAACATACCATCAACACAACTCAAAAACATTAGGTACTACTAATAACTTGAATTTTTTTTTTTGAAACTCTATAGTAGACTAAATTTTATTTTACATTAATTGCCTTTGAAGAGTTAGGAAATAAAAAATATGAGAAGAAAACTTATTTATAATAACACAATAATTTATAGTCTTCTTTCAAATTGCCTAAAGAGAAAATTTTAGAAAGTCCAAAATTTTCAAACCCATAAGATAAGTTGTTTTATGAAAATTAATTGTTTAGACAATACCAATAGTATCATGCATAAAACATGAGTCCATTTATGTATCAAAAAGGATTTTCCCGAACATATACTTTTGTTTAGAAATTTTTGGATGAAGAAAAGTTTGGAAAATTGTATTTTTAAGGGTTGGGAAATTCGTAGTGAATTCGTACCCTATTGTTCTAGGATTCAAATAACCTTTTATGATAAAAATAACCTTAAAAATAGATGGATGTTTTCAAATGGGTAGAAAACAACATATGATATGCGAAATTTCAAGTTAAAATGAGCAAGTTATGGCCATTTTAATTTGAAATTTCCACAAATCCAATTTTTACTACAAATAGAAGATAGGCTTAAAAAATTTAAGTAGAAATGCTATGAAAGGCCCATTTTTGGGTATTTCTTCTTATTTAGGTGAAGGAGGACTCGATATCATTTTTCCAAAGGATTACTTTGATTAGAAGCGGTCGCCATGGAGTGAGTTATTTCCTTACTATTTACATTTCCTTGTATGTGCTTGTAAGTAGCAACACTAGAAATTAAGAAAAGATAAAAGTGAAATATCGTGTGCAATAAATATATGTAGTATGTGGTTTTTACTGGATAAAAGATAGGCATATCGAAGGGAGAATTGATGAATAATTCCCATGATCTCTTATAATTGTTTGATGTATAATGTTTGGTCATCCTTAACTTGAAATTAATAGTATTTGGGAAAAATCAATATTTGAAAATGATTCATGCATAGCGCGATGTGAGTCACATTACATATTTTGCTACTATTCTTCGTGTGGGGAAACGAGGAGCGTAGTAGTGGCTAGTATTAGCGGGAAATTTGCATTAGCAAATAGGAGCTGAAAAGTCTGCAAAATATGATGGTCGTATGGGCTGATAACCACCCAACCCTAACATGGAGGGCGTAAATCCGTGCTACACATGGTTTTCGATTAATCGTGTGTATTTGTTTGCTCATATGATTGTTGCATATTCATATGCTTGCCTAATTATTGTATGCTTTATGGAAACACTTTGAAGAAGGGAATTATCTCACTAAGCTAGTTTTGTTTATATCTTATAGTTTTTTGTTTCATTTTGATTACTTGTGTTTGGCATTGAGAAGCCTATTTGTCAGGTACGAGCCAAAGCTACTAGGAGCTTTTGGAAGAAGTTTGCATATTTTAGTTTTGGTGTAGACTTCTAAGAAAAATCTTTATATTAGAATTTGTTACAAACATATATGTTTTTTGTTGGCTTAGGTTAGTAAGACTTTAAGTGCGGGGGAATACCCTAAGAGTTGTAACAATTTGAACTTAATGAATATTACATGTTATATTTATAATCTCTTGCATGCTTTATTTATCTGCTTAAACGTGATACCCCTTTGGAGTCTCCTACTATCCTGAAAGCATGCCTTGCACGTGATATCAAATTTTTTGTGTGACTAAGGTAGTCATTCTCTAGCTTGATGCGTGACAATTGGTTCTCCTAATCTCATGTGAATGTTCATTTGACTCCTTTATTAGGCTCATAAATATAGGTTTTCTTGATCTCAAACAAACTTGTATCATGAAATCACTTATGGAGATAAGGAACTCTATTACCTTACACACATCTAACCTTTATCATTTATGTTTTATAGGATAAGTTGAGTTTAGCATAAGAAATTAGCACACAAATCATTCTTGTTATGACTTGATTTGATAGGCTTATCATACATAATCAATCATAGTTTTTAATTAGTTCAATAATCTAATTTTGATAAGTTTTAGGGTCAGGTTCATAGTTATGGCTTGATGTATATTACTTTAACAAGTCGTGTGCTATGTGTTCTTTAAGCAAAATATGGCCGCATGTCCTAGGCATGCTACATGGCCGTACACTCCTATTGATGTTCTCGTGTTTGTTTGTTAAAGCTCAAAATGTGTGTACGTCATGTTTATGCGTGTTGAACATGTTTTATACATAATGTGATTTCCTAAGATATCAACTTAAATTCGAGAGAAACT
Source organism: Combretum micranthum (assembly GCA_024138025.1). Classification (NCBI taxonomy): domain Eukaryota; kingdom Viridiplantae; phylum Streptophyta; class Magnoliopsida; order Myrtales; family Combretaceae; genus Combretum; species Combretum micranthum. The sequence continues at coordinate 118,833 of JAMXBD010002515.1, forward strand.
TAGGATTTTACCTGGCTCCTTAGATTGTCAATATCCTAAACAAAGGATGTAGATTGAATTAACTAATGACTTTGATCAATGATATTCAATGGAACTGTCTTACCCTTGCTTGTGGAGTTCACACGTGTGTTGACCCTAAGGTTGGTGAGTGTACTACTCCTAGCTTGTGATTATGGGCGTGTGGAGTGGTGTGTGGTACGTTGTGTGAAAGTAACTTGATAATGCTAGAGCTTTTGGAATTATGTTGTTATCACTTAGATCTTGTAGGGTATAGGGCACAAAGTTTGGGAAAGAGATGGGACCACATTGACATTCATTGGTATTTATAGGGTGTTTAAGGATTGTGATTATGTTGATGAAGCCCTTAATTTTTTACAGTCATTCAAGAGGATAGGGGCATGTTTGTCTAATTTCATAGGAATCCCAACTGCACATAAGGTGTTTGGTAGTTAGGAATCTTGCTTGTTGTTGCTGCACATGTTAGTTTAGTTCAAGGGTACTTTTGGTTCAAAAATTTGGATGGTGAGCTACATAACTTAGGTAATCATTGTGTGATGTGCCCATATATTATCCAATTGTCCATTTGCTATATTTAGTATTAGCTTGTCACGGCTTTAGGGATCAAAATTGATAAGTCATAGTGTGAGCACTCTTTTGCATGATAAGGTGATGTGATGTTATTATCGCTCATCCGTCCTCCTTTGAGCTCATGTTTATGGGGATGTGTAATAGGGGAGTTTGTTTATTGTTTCCTCCATGTGAATTCATGCACATCGATGGTGGGCTACACAGTTAGGATAGGCTAGGTAGGTATTGTGTTGTCTTTCTAGAATTGCTACATTATAAGATATTTGGAAGCTCCATGTGATGCACGGTTCCAAGTTTCCTTCCTTATGGGTTACTTTTAAGGCTTGTGATGACACATGGCTTCTTAGGGAGTTGACAAATGGCCACTTCTTGAGTTGAAATTTGGTGCTTTCTGAGCTTGACAAATGGTGCTCCAAGCATCACCCATGTGGTGCTCAAGTAGTGCTCTAAGTGTTTCTCTAGGGGCACTCCATGTGTTACTCCCATAGTGCTCCATTTGTCACTCTAGGCGCACTTCATGTGTCGTTGCCTCACTTAGACATGTTGCTCCTACTTAAAACAACTTGTTATGATCTTGTAGAAATCCTTTAGACTAGGTCAATTGAGATGCTTAAGTCTTTTAGTTTGTGTGTTATTGATCTCCATTTGATGTACCTCTCATGAGTAGAACAACTTAGGGTTTTTAGGTGTTTTTAAGTCTATAACATTCAATACGTTCATGCTTTTGAGAAAACCTAGTTTGTTATTAGGTTGAATTAAGAATATTTCAAACATGAAATCTTGTCTTTGGTATTTTTAAATAACATGAGGAACCTCACTACATAACTTGATGCTTTTAAACATTGTTCCTAACATGAAGAAAATTTCAAGGGATTACATACTTGATAGAAGAGTCTAATTTGATGTGAAAACTGATTCTTTGGTTTTTTTTTTATATTTAGTAATATATATAATAATTAAAATACAAACATAACTAATATTTGATAGATGCCACAAATATTAAAAATGATTTAGCTTGTGATTTGAAATTATGATTTGATAGAGAACACAAATTATAAAGCTACGACGAGTGTTAAAAAAAATCAAGGATTCAATTAAATTGTAGCCACAATTTATAATAGTGTAAAGACCCGACCTGTTTAATCCTAAAATTAAACAAGTCAAGTCCCCAACCATATATGATATTTCATATTATATGTGAGGTTGTCCTAAAACTACTTGTTTATGTTAATTGTTTGTTTAATACCACTATACCTTCATTAAAAAAAAAAAAATACTTTTAAAACAAAGATTGCTCACATGAGCAATCTATACATATATACATTAAAACAAAAGATTACAAAAGCTTGTGTCAATCTTATGACATAACAAAAAGGATTACGTCTTGTTTAACCCTAATAAGAAAACAAACTTTAGAATCTCTTTATACAATACAAGGCTTAACTAACAAGCCTTCTATACAATACATTTAAGTTTCCAAAACATTTTCTACAAAAACTTCTTCTTAAACCACTTGCCACTCGGAATCCTATTCGTCCCATTCATCCAAGAATTTCTCCCATTCAATCTCATATCCCAAATCATCATAATAGTCATCATCATCACTTGAAAAGAAACAACAGTGAGCTAAAGGCCTGGTACATAGCAACAAAACTAAAGGCAAAATGGCAGGCAAACTTAAATTAATTCAATGCAACAACTTAACATCTCATTTTATCTTTCTTTAATATTTATTACAAATCAACACTGGAGTACTCAAACTCCGAGACAATCTAGGGAAATCTAGGGTCCTGAGTAAAGCTCTCGAAGCTCAGGGGGTTGATATAGGTAGTCCGAATACCTATATCTCCTAGATAGCTTTACAAAGAAAAAGTAATCTCGTTTAGGGTAAATGTTACATAATATAAAATAATTCAAATGCTCTTATAAACATTGAATTAAATTATATTGTTTCCTCTTAATATGAGTAAATGTTACATCGTTACTATATTCCCTGTCGATTACCCGCTGAGCCATTTAAAAAGAAGTAACCATTGCATCATGGTGTACCATTGCATTATGGTATGAAGTCATTGCATCATGACAAGTGGCCTAAGCGCCTATTCTAACATGTCATTGCATCATCATATGCTAGCCACTCTCCAGACTAGATTTAAAAGCGACAAACACAATCAATTCATGCTAAACTTAAGCCATCTTGAATTTAATTCAATTCAAAGTATGCCTATCCTAACAAATATTCAAGCAAGTCACGTACCTGTGCTATGAAGAAATCAATGGGAAACTCAAGTGAGGATTAGTAGAAGAACTCAAAGGAGTAAATATCACTGTTACAAGGAAAATCAATCAATTAACATTTTACTTGTTTTATGCATAAAACATAACTAAATCTAAGTCTAGCACTGATGAAATTTCAAATAAATATAACACAAGTCATAACATATCATTTATACATTTATCAAGATCATACAAGCTCACAAAATCAACATTACAGATCACATATCATTAATCTATCTCATTTTAGTCCAAAAAGATCAATTTCCTAAGCAATCACACACTTCACATGCAAAAACAAGTTTTTAAACTTTGTTTGGAAAATGTATGAGCTAGAAAGAAGTGAAATTTAAGCATTAATAATTTTTAAATATGTAAAAACTTAAAACATAAAGTTGTAGATCTCTTTTTAATATTTCCAATGCAACTTGAATCACCTCAATTGAGGTCAGATGAAAAAGTTATGGCTAAAATGCGATCAAGCTACGAAATAGGAGAAAGTACACTACCTAGTACATGGCCATCCTCGGGGCCGTATAGGGCACTAAATAGTGACCCGAGAGGAATTATTTAAGTTTTGTGACCTACACAATCACCTACACACCATGTAGAAGGTGGGGCAGAGGTTGAAAAAGTGACCCGAGAGCTTGTTTGATCAAAACAAACTACACGCCCATGTATAAGGTTGTGTTGATCTAGGAATTTTTTTTGACAGAAAACATGCATTTTCCATAATTTTTTACACAATATATCAAATTTTACATATTCAAACTCTCTTAAAAACACATAGTAAGCTTCCTACTACTTGGCGTATGAACTTAACATCATCCATTCACTTCCAACTCATCAAATAACATAAATATTCACTTCAAATTCTACTTCTAACAATTTCAAGCATTCCTCCACCCTTTACATAGCTTCCACCTACCCAAAATACACTTCAAGCTTTCCAATACTTCTTACTAATTCTAAAACACATATAACAAGTTCTAATAACATCAAGACACAACCCAACATTCACTAACATATAAAACCACTCAAACTCATATGTGGCATTAAAACTCATACTAACATGAACTCTATATCCATACCGAAAGAAAGAACAAAAAATAACTTATAAACTTGCATTAACTTATATGAAGAACTTTGGCTTGGTGAAAATATTTGAACCTAAGAGCTTGTTCTTGCTAAGGGTTTGTAGTGTATTGCTTGAAGAAAGAAGAAGAACAAAAGAAAGAAAAGAAATGTGATTTTCGGATGGATTTTTGTTGCTATTTGAAAAGTGTGTTTTTGATCAAAATATGGCTTGTACTTATAAAAAAATATTAACTTTGGGGGCTGCCATAGATTGGGCTTTATTAAGCATAAATTGGGCTTATTTTGGCTCAAAATTGGCTTAAGTATGGGCTTGGAATTTGCAAAATTTATGCTACATGTTAACTCAACTCTAAGCTTTAATTAACAAAATCAACACTACACATACACATTTAACCACTAATTTACATTAACCAACACAATATTAATTATATATACGTACTAACACCAATTATACTCTACACATATATTTATACTAACAAGAACATATATATAACATATCAAATTCTATTTCTACATATTCATCTATGAATCAAACACTTTCAAACTTGATATTTAAAATTAAGAATATATCCACATGAAAATTAAATTATTAATCGAATTAGATCATTTCAATAAGAGTAATAAAGCACAACAGATAAAGAGAAATATCACTTAATATTCAAAACACAAGACTTCACAAGTCTCATAAAGAAAATAACACTCAAAACTCCTTTATTAGAAAAACAAGACTCAAATTATATATAGATAGATATGATAATTTAATAGGACCTAATATATTTAGAAGTTGACCAAACAATACAATCCAAAATAAAAATAAGACACTTGAAAAAAATGACTCAAACTTAAAATATCTAAACCAAATTAGGAAAGTAACATATTTAAAAAATATGACTCAATCCTAAAATATATAAAACAAAACATAGGAAAGTAACATATTGGATTAATTTGACATGTTAAATCATAATTATCTTCTTGTGCATGCATTGCCTTATTCTAACTATCATTGATTTTAGAACATTTTATTCAATTTAGAAACTTTTACAATCCCATCAAGAGGGTGTAAACTAGTTAAACTATTCATGAGCTACTCAAATTTGACTTAATATTTAGTTAATTTAACTTGAGAATAACAGTTGAGTAAAGCTTGAGTTCGAATTACTCAAATAGTTTGTCAACTTAAATTTGAACTTCATGTTTAGCTTGAATAACTACAAACATAATAAAATTTGACTTAAGTTTAAATATCAATGGAGTTTGAGTTGAGGACATAAATACTATTTAATTTGAATGAGAAAATATCTTTAGATAAATCAAACATAAATAATTTTATTTGAGTTGAGTTTGAGCTTGTTCAAGGCTATTTTTTGTTGAGAATGAGGTGAAAATTCTAAACTTGGTTAAGTTCGAGTCAGTTCATGCCTTGAAATTTTAAGTAAAGTTGAGCTTGAACTTAAAATTATACCATTTTAACTTGATTTTTATAGCCTTGTCCTACCCAATTGAACATGCAAGAATAGTCGAATCCAATCTTAGTCATTCACAAGTATCATCCTATATAAACAGACAATCAATAAAGTAGCATAAATAAATAATATAGCTTGGTTAATGTAACTATGAAAATTAAGTGATGAAGAGCATTTATAATTAACTTGCTGTAGCTATGATATATTTTGCTTAAAATTTGAATTTGAGTCTTCATTATATGCTTAAATAACTATGAGGAAATGACTCTTGTCATGGAGAAACATTGATGTAGGATTAATTTTGGAATTTGTACAAATTTTAGATATCTTTTGCTATAAATTTTTATAGATAATTTTTTTAGATTAACGTGCTTTAATGGATAGGATTTATCTATACTAATGTGTTATGCATTTAAATGAGTGGTGGTATATATATCTATACTAATATGCCACTATAGTGGCATGTATTACAAAGAGAGGAGAGCCAAAAAACTAAACCGGTTTAAAAACTACTCAAACTTATCTTGAATTTACTCAAGTTTAATTCGAGAATATTAGAGTTTGAGCTTAACCTACTCGAGTAATTTATTGAGTCAGACCCAAACTTTGTAATGTTTAGCTTAATTTGTATGACTTTACGAGTTAAGCATAAATGTTAATTGAGTTCAAACCGAGTTTGGGAATTAATAAAATTCTTAGGGAATTTTTCCAATTTGGTGTCTGAACTTTAAAAAAAAAAAATTCAATATGGTACCTGAACTTTGAAGTAGTTAATTTAATACCTAATAAAACATTTTATGATTATTTTTACTATCTCACTAATACCATTTGTTATGTTGTCTAACTAGAAAAAGTAGCCTACTAGTAAAAAGTATTAAAATGCTACATTTTCCAAGTTAGCAAATAGCGTAACTGGTGTTAAAGAGATGGTAAAAATAGCTACAAAATATTTGTTTCGTTATTAAATAGATTATTTCAAAGTTTAGGTACCAAATTGAATTTTTACATAAAGTTAAAGTACCAAATTTGACATTTATCCTATTTTTATTAGAATTGAATTTTTTTTTTAAATTAATTAAGTCTAACCAAATTTTACTGATCCAAATATGAGTTTAAGCAGAGTCATTTTGAGTCTAGCTCAAGCTTAGTACTGTATCATTTTAAATTGACTTGTTTGTAGTTTGGACAGATGTGAAAATAAATAACTGATGTCTAATACAAAATGGAGCACCAACATTCCGGTTTTACTAATTAGATTTTCTTCTTTTTTCAAAGCATTTTACATGGCAAGTTATCCTACATTGATTAAAAAACTAGTTTTTTCCACCGTTCAATTAACAAGACCATTTATTAGTGGGTGTGAAAGGATGGAATCGATTTGATTTTTGCTAAAAATCAAACTAAATGATAATTTTTTGACTTTTTCATTCCATACCAGTATTACAACTTGAACTAGAAAAAGTTTCAAACTTTAATAACAGTTTGGTTTGGTTTGTATTATGGAGTAAGCGACATTGTAATTTATAAGTAGATATTTATATGACATGTAATCTCATATGAAAAAGGTACTAAATTCATTTAATAATAATAAAAATAATAATAATAATAATAATAATAATAATATAATAATGTTTATAAGTAAATCAAATCAATATTAATGCAATCAAATAATCTCAAATGTTCATTAACAACTAGTCTTGTTCATAAAGTTAGCATATAACACACTGTCACATGTTAAGCACACAAGACATACCAATTTCACTACATATATCACCTCAAATGATACATGTAAGACGTCCATTAACTACGTGAGTTTTCATCATGCTCTAATTTAGAAAATCATTGTAAATTTCACAAAATTTCTGCAAGGTGTAGTATACTTCTCTATGATACGAGTTATGTATGTACCTATAATACTACTTGTTTAATAAAAGATTTTCAAAGAAAACACGTTTAAAACATGACCCACTTGGGCATATCATAAAAGGGAGTAAGGCTCAATCGGAGACATAAGAGTTTCTAGGCCCATAAAGAGTAAAAGTAGTTTGAAGTAAATATGTACATCTAGCATATATGAAGTATCAAATAAGTTTTCTCTAAAATCTCATGTTTACATCCTAAGGAGTCATCATCTAAACTAGTCAATCATCTAAGTCATCAAACCTATAATTCAGTGAGTCATAATGGAAATCCACATAAAAATCATCCTCGGTATGTGAAATGTTGAAAGAATGAGCAATGGAGTTGATTACACGGTAAATAAACACATATCTACATGTCACATGTGCCCATTTTAATGTCACAACCACAGGTGTAGTATATTAATTAAGAGTCCAATAAGCAAGAATTTCCAATGTCATATAATTACCAATACATAGAAGAGTAGTTATGACTCCTACGAAACAATAGGGGACGAATGGGGCCCTAAATCATGCATTGGGGGGAGGGAGGATTAACAAGCCTCCAAAACTTGTTAGAAAAGAAAAAGAAAGAAATAGTCTTGTTTGATTCATCTCCTCACATTTTACCATCAACATGCACAATCTATTATATTGCTTTATACAAGGTCCCATCACCCCATATAACTCATTATAACTTCATATCTACTTTAATTAACCATTTGATCTCGGAAATCCCTTTATTGACTAACCATCGAGCCTTAATACACACTCTATAAGGGCTGCAATTAGGCTCGAAAACCAGTTTGATGGTGTTGCTTCCTAGAGCACGTGCCCAAGCAGCAACCATTACTCATTTAAACTAAATTTAAGTATTAGTCCAGTTGTTAATTCTTTCTTAGGAAGCAACTAACATTTATAGTATACTTGTTATTTGTTTTGAAATCTTTTTCCTCCTTTTTCCAAGTTCAAACAACATTCATTATTCATAAGTTCAAATATATGCATTAGGATAAATAACTAAGAAACTCTAGTTAATTATCTTTGATTCTCATTAGTTGAATTATCTGGGTTAGTGTCCACATGGTTATGGATCTTATTTTAGGAATCATCTCATTTGCGTACAATAAGTCTAGGTTATATATAAGCGATATTTCCTAGGTTCTCCATGTTGTAAATTTTATTTAGTCAAGTTACCTATTAATTAATTATGTTTAAGTTGTTTTAAAGGCTTGGGTACACTAACTCATTAGTGATCTATTTTGTGAATAATAAAATCTTGATTAAGAGTTGGTGACCTAAGATCACTAAGCATACACCCATGTGAGTATTATTAGGCCTTTATCTTGCTTAATATATTACCATTCGTTTAAGATTCCTAATGTCCATATTGTGGCCATAGTGAGTATTTTGCACTATATACTCCTCGTAATTTTTCACATAATCCCTTAATGACAATCTTAGTTGATTTTAACTATTAAGAAATAAAGTGAGCAAGTTATATATATATATATATATATATAGAGAGAGAGAGAGAGAGAGAAGAACATATTAATACCAAAGTTTGAAATGTGCTTATATAATGGAGTTATCAACCAATCGATATCCAATAAACATATCAAACCAAATTTCATGATTACAACATTATTTTTTTCTTAAAGAATCCATATACAAGGTAAGTTAAATATTTACATTAAAAATGCACCCTCTACATGTTCTATCATAAATAACACGATCTTTCTCGAAAGTTTCAGAATGCTTCAAAATCATTAAGTCATATCCAACTAGTCACTTATCACCACAATATACAAAATTTCATATAAAGTGCTATACAATAATTTATTACCACATTATCATTAATTATCATGCAACCAACCTTTTCATTTCTCATATTTTTTAATATTTTATATTCAAGTTTCTCCATACAACAATTTACTGGCAATCTACCCTCCAATTTTCATCAATTTGACAATTACACATTATGATCCATATTCTCACCAAATAAGTCATATGCTTATTTTAATTTCTTCTACAATCGAATTGCTATGAAAAAAAAATTATCATTTAACATGATAAAAAAAAATCCTACATTATAATTGTTCTAATAAAGGCTTCTTAGTTCATAAATTAAGCCAATTATAGCCTAAAGTCAGTATTTCCTCCATTCTTTTCCTAAATGGCTATATTTATCTGATTCTTTACATTATTGTCCACCACTTCCAACCTCAATTTAGTCCTTAAATTACTCCATTTGAGTTAAATTTTTCAATTAAATTTCGTAGTTTCACATAATTTGTCTATTAACACTACCTTCACATGTCCATTAAGTACCATGTTAATATATTTTTAAAATGATTTGGTTTGTTTTTACAGATTGCAATATGTTAAGAAAAAAAATCTTTCAAGTACCAATTGGTTCATTTTATTTCTTCAAGCCAACCATGTATCTACTGATTGGTTCATTTTGAAAATTTTCTAAAACAAATTGTCAAAAGAAGAAAAAAAAAAAACATACTTTAGTTTAATATGATTCAAGTTATTATAAATTGGTTTAGTTTGGTCCTTTTTTTCCATCCATACCGTTTACTACATGATTTGATTGTTAAAATCCCATTGCATTAATTTTATACCTCTCTAATTGTTACATTTCTTTAAAAGTTAATACTTCCACTCGGTAGTAGGTACTAATTACCATACATTGCTTTTATTATTTGATTGAATGAAAAAAAAAAAAATCAACTCACCAGTTTAATTCATGTGGACCTTTTCGATATATTTTTTTTTTAAAAAGAAAGTCAAATAAAATGAATGATCTATTTGTTTATTGGCAGATTATAAATAAAGCTTTTTTTAAAATTTTTTTAATAAAATTATTTATAAAGAATTAGGTACAGATAAAATAATTGGTAGTTCTCATTGAAAGATTAAATGGATCAAATATAGATAAATATAAATGTAAATAGGACATATTTACACATATCATTTGAAAAAAATACAGATATAAATGAAAAATAGACCATCCAAACAGACCCATCTAACAAGTCATCATCCATGAAAAGGTTGTTGATAAAAGCAACTCAAGTATTAGGTATAAATGAAACTTAAAAACCCGATTATTCTCCTAAATTAAACTAAACATATGGTTAGTAATAGGATAGATTATATTAAGATGTATAAACGTTTAAAGGTAAGATCATTTATTATCAATATTTTGAGTTATTTAAAAAGGTGGTCATCCTGGCAAATTTCATGTAGGTCTCAACATTCAAATAGTTTTTATCAATTTTCCTTAATTTTGTTACGAAAACCTATTTATCTCATTTTATGAAATTTCTTGTTTCTAACCATTAGAATGATAATACTCTAAATTTATTTACTTCCAGAAGTTGATACTTCTAGTATAATCTACCTATTAGTATTTTGTTTACATAATCATATGCTTAATAATAAAAGTAATTAAACGCACTTCTTATTAGTGTTACTATTGTTGATTTATGTCTTTTCCAAACTATATATCCTATAATATTTAAAATTTTATTGAATTTCTGGCTGATTTACCCTATATTTAAGTATAATCAAACTCCAAATATAGTTGGTTATTCCCAATCAACGAAAGCGAGCAAGTCTTACAGACTATTATTAGTTTCGGGTATAGAACACTAAGGTTAATCCATTTACTCTAGATGGAAAGTTAACTTAGTAGAATGGGGACATAAACAACCCATCATTTTCACGTATTCATTTATCTTCATTTGCTATATAGTTTTCAATATTGAACAGATATATATATATTATATATATATATATATATATAAAAGCTTACAAGTTACACCGATTCAACAAAATTAAACTTTTAGATTTAATGATTAGAGACGTAAAATGCTAAACATGACAATTATTAATTAATAAGTAGAACCAATTTATTCAAAACTGACTAATGTAAACATTTGAATTTATATGCTAATTCCTTTATAGCTTAATAGTATATTTTCTGTTCTTTCATCGGAAAGGTTTTAGATTTAAATTTTTCATGTTTATTATAATTAGTAAAAAGAAAAAAAAATTGACTTTATATCTCTTAATTAATAGATAGAAGCATGCACCTATTATAAAATTTGTATTTTATTTATTATTTTGACAAACGGAAAAATATTGTTCATAATTTCATGTCGCGTATGATTAAATGATAAAATCCAAAGCTATATATTTAAATATTAAAAAGCAGTAAAAACTAAAAAGTCGGTAAGTATAGTCCAAGGTCCCACCATGCATCGTACCATTTATAAAATTCTAATTATTTGGTGAATGGACACACGAATAAAGAGAGACGACATTCTAGGTAAGACCAAAAAAGGAATTCGTCACATGAAAAAGAAACACTACCTTCGAATGATACCTTTCTATTTTTACCGTTTCATCGATGAGATCATTCAATCAAATATTTAATAAACATTAATTATTTTAATGATTCGATGATGATGATGGAATATTATATGAGTTTTTATATACCATCAAAATTAATGACGAAAATCATAAAATTTTCTTAAATTCTTATAATTGTAGGTTTACTAAAATAAAATAATACTAATTCTCTTTTTCCCCCTCTTTTTATTTAGTTCTTTATTGCTTCAAATGGCAGTCAAGTTCCAATTTTAACACATCCACGCGAAACCATATTGACACCAGATCCAACAGCTCGATCGAAGTTCGTCACATGAAGAAGAAACACCACCTACTTTTCATAAGTTCAAGTAGGATTGCCAGTAATAATTAATAATAGCAATCTATATCTCTTCTCTCTTTGTATTTAATTCATCATCTTGCTTCAAATGACCGTCATGTTCCAATTTTAACATGTCCACGCGAAACTATTGGTACCAGATCCAACAGCTCTTGTGTTCCTTGGCACACAACCACATTTTATATAGGTTTCCTTTCATATATTCAACGCATTCAAAACCTACTTTATTATTCTCACACAAGCAGATTGAACTGAGAAACACAAACACATATTCTCTCAATATCTCAAAAACTGGGTCGTTGACATATACTTTGGATTGGGGTGCATGAAGCTCTAGGAGTCCTTGACATATATATATATATATATATATATATTGTAAATACATCTTGTATAGTTTTTGCAAGGTATGTGCTTGTATGCATGTTTGAGTCTCATGCAACACCCCATTTGATTTTTCCTTTTCTATACTTTTTTTCCTAGATCATCATCATCATCATCTAGCACACATACACATGGTATGTAACTTTTGGCTATATATTTATATATGAGTATGATAGTAGATAGTTTTAAAAATAACCACCATCCATACAACCACATTATAGAAATTTATTGGTAATTGCATGTCATATACAAATATATAGTGGCGTGTAATACCCCGGATCATTTTTGTACTAATGAGAGTAGAGTAATTTTTCTTTAATTATCTAGCACAAGATAATAGTAGTGAATAATTTTTAAAAAAAAGTTTTCTCATCATGGATCAATGCATGTGGTGTGTGAGTTATGACAAATCATTATGTGGCAATTTTGAGTTTTGGCATTGATTTTGTTGTTTTTTTTTTTTTTTTATTTATTTATTTATTTTTTTTTATTTTTTGATGCCAGGACTTCTAAGAGCATACTCCTAAAAGGTGGCATTTCTCCAGATTTGGTGAGCATAATTGTAATCTAATACTCATTTAGTTTCGTAGTAATTAATGCTTTCATGAACATAAATTGTTCACTCAGTAATTATTATAGTATTGGCATGATCACGTCAAAGAAAGCCCTGTAGGATTTCAAAGTACTAAAAAGAAGTATTTAGCAACGTGGTTATACTGCATTTGGAACAAAATGAGCCATCAAAATTTTCTTGCATTAGAGATGTGCTCCAAAAAAGACCAATTCCTTGTGCTTATATTGATAATTTGGTGATTTCAGCAAAATGAAGATGGGAGAGATGTACCCAGGAGTCCAATTAGGAGTAGTTGGTGCACTGTTTCTTTCAGTGGCATCATCTGTCTCCATTGTTATATGCAACAAAGCTCTTATGAGCAACCTCGGCTTCCCTTTTGGTAATATGTCGTGTTAACGTCACCACAATGAAATTTTTGTTCAAAGAAAAAGGGATTTTTACATTTCAACATGATTGAAATTCTTATAGAGTCTTCAGATTAACGAAGATTATATTGATGGTTTCTCCTTTTCTTTTCGAACAATGATCAGCCACAACGCTTACTAGCTGGCATTTGATGGTAACATTCTGCACCCTACATGCGGCGCAACGCTTGAATTTCTTTGAAACAAAGTCCATCGACATGAAGACTGTAATGCTCTTTGGCATTCTGAATGGTGTTTCCATTGGACTTCTCAACTTGAGTCTTGGATTCAACTCCGTTGGATTCTACCAGGTTCAATCACTTATCTCCCAATCAAACAGGTTCAACCTATGTCGGCTAGTTTTCATACTTTAAGGTTCCATTCTTTGCAGATGACTAAATTTGGCAATTATCCCATTCACCGTGTTGTGAGACACTTTTCCTTAAAAAGCAGTTCAGGTAACATTACTAAACTTCAATCGAGAGACGGTGATTAAAACATCAATTTTCATGTTAGACAGGAACTAATTTCCCCTTTTTTTCCGGGAAACTTTATGGGAATGCAGCCAGAAGATCAAATTATCTCTATTTATGTTGCTTATCGGGGTTGCCATTGCATCTGTAACTGATCTCCAACTCAATTTGGTCGGAACTATCCTGTCTGCTCTAGCAATCGTAACAACCTGCGTCGGTCAAATTGTATCCTTTTTCTAGCATTTGTCTATGGTAATATACTTTTATAACAGGTGTGAATAAGTGACACGCCAATTGATTGTAACTTGCATGTGCCACAAAGTTTGTGGGAGCTTAGCGGTTTTTGAAAATGCCTATCAATCACTTGTTGGCTTGGCTATCGACCACTTGTAGGGAGTGAGGACGTTAGAGATGTCATTCCGAGCTACAATTAGTACTAGTCATGCCATGGAAAAGATTGTTCTTTCTTAACATTGTCCTGTTTTTCAGCTGACAAATACAATACAAAAAAGGCTCAATGTTTCCTCCACACAGTTGCTGTACCAATCAGCTCCATTCCAAGCTGCCATTCTTTTTGTTTCAGGCCCTCTTGTTGATCAATCTCTCACCAAGCAAAATTCTTTGCTTACAAGTACTCTCCTGTTGTTTTGGTAATGTATAACTACTACCCTCTTTACTTGAAAACTTCCAGTCTTCCATATCAGCCCATATATAGTGCTTTTGTGATTGAGGTGAAAATAGATGGTAAAAGACTAAAAGAAGGTGATGGAAATGAACCATGTAATTTATCCCAAGATAGATTTGTTAATCAATAAAAATAAAACTAAACTAAATCCAAGAGGGCTATGGTTTTGGCTTCGCTTGTTGCAGTACTAAATCTAAACGGTATTTTATCTAAAAACATGAGAGCCAAAGTTAAAAGAGAAAACAGAGAAGGCTGTCTTGCTGATTGGATAGGCATTGTTATTTTCTGCGCAGGCTTTTATCCTCCTTTCATGTCTTTATAGACAGTTGCTGTAACTTCAGCACATTTTTTGGATTGGAAAGACATCACCTGTTACTTAACAAGTGCTGGGACATCTCAAACTTGTTTGGTCCTTGTTTTGTTACACATTACTTCATGATCCTTTCACAGAGAGGAACATCTCGGTATACTCATTGCTATTCTTGGAATGGGAATGTACTCTACTTTGCACTCAGGAAACAAAAGAATCAATCTGAGATCTGTCCATTTCTCAGGTACACTAATATAAATTGGGGTAAATTAAGCGAAGTATCAACATTTGAGGATAAGTTCATATAATGTATTAATGTTTTCAAGTGGTTTAAAAAGTGGAATCAACGTTTAGAAATAAATTCATTTAAGGTATCAACATTTCAAGTGATTAAAAAAAGATAACAATGTTTGGTAAAGTGAGTCAATAAGTTATTAATAATTGATTATTAATGAATATTTTAAGACTTAATTGAAATAACCGAAACGTGATACCTCAACTGAAATTTGTAAAATGTTTTATATTTAATTTGATTTACTTGTGAAACATTGATGTTTCTTTTAACTTTTGAAATGTTGATATCTTAAATGAATTTATTTCCAAACGTTGATACCTTCCGGGTAATTCATAACTAATCAATTTGTGCAATGGTACATATTTTACGATTTAGATATAATCAACCAATCTAAAAATTTAAGTGATATAACCTTTTTTCACAAGACATGTAGCATAACATGTCCAATAGAATTTAAAAATCACATCTAAAATGGTTAGTGCATTTATAATTAAGACTCTAGTGCTTGATATAGCATAAACACTACTCTTTCATTAAAATGAAACTCGATGATTTTCACTGAAAAAATTGTAAGATAGTAAAACATATATAATATATATATATATATTGAGTGGAAAAGATTAATACTTAATTAAGACTAAAAAAATAAATTATTATTATTATTATTCATGTATTTCCCTTGTTCTTTTGCAGATTAAAGAAAAAGATACTTCACCACTTCTTGTGGGAACATAGGACATCAAGATAAAGAAGGCCCAGATGCTAAGAAATCGGAAGGTCACATGTTTGAGTTTTAGTAGTAGTAAAGTAGAGCATCTCTTTGTCAATTCTTGTCTTTTGACAAAGGTTGTCCCAGTATATCCTGTTGAGCGTAAATGCATTCATTACTTAAATAATTTTTTTTCCCCAAACAAAATATGATTTTATAACAAGTGTAATGATAAATTTTTCGACATTTTAATTGCAAGTTGTAATCGCCATAATAACTAATGAAGAAAAAAAAAAAAAAAAAACTGCTGATTGCACCTACAGATTTTAATGGCATCACAAGATATTTATCCGAAACCATCTAAACACTTTACTTATTCTTTAAAATTTGCTACTTTTTTACAACAAAATACTCTAGCTATTAATGAGCAAAATGGTTCTTATTTATGATTTGATATGTAAAAATTACATGAAACTTCAAATTTTTTATGTCGTGCTCTAAACTTAATGATTATTTTAAACTCACCATATTCTTGACATCTAGTAACCACGGGTAAAGTTGTTAAATCTTAATGCTTTAATTTTCTTTTTTTAATGTAAATGAGTAAGCAATGACGACATACTAGCACATGTGATGCATAAATCATATGACTTAACCAATATAAAATCAAAATACAATCAACGAATTCTTTTCATAATTTTTTATTTAAGGAAAATAAACCAAACCAATAATTAAAGAGCCGTTAATAGGTCTTAGTGTCAAAACTGTTTTCTATAACGACTCTACCCACCCTTATTGACAAAACTACCACCAACACACGGTCGCTTCGCATTTAGTAATCGACCAATAGTATCACACCCAACCAACTTCTCCCCACATGACTTAACCAAAACCAACCGTAGATATATATATCGATGATGTGCCGTTCACAATGTGGCATAGCACCTAAATTACAAATGACTTGAAGTAACTAGTTGACTATCAACCTATCTCGAAGTGGTTAAGGGCGAGCATCAAATAACAGACAACATATCAATTTAAAGTCCATGGTTAACTTAATCCATTAGCAAGTAGCCTATTTACGCAAGTAAAATCAAACAAGATAAATCCAAACTTACTTTGTAATAACTTATAACAATTTAGTTAACTTTTTTAAGAATATCAAATCACAAGACTATGTTTATAATTAAGATCATTAACACACACACACACTACAATACCACACACACACATATATATATATATATATATGGGGCTCCATTCGACCACCTTACGGCAATCAACCAAGGTATAAGGTAGTTGATTGTGCCTCTAGGGTGGACCTCCTACCAAGAATCCTTGAATGATTCCCAATAAAGGGTATTTGACGAGTACGGCACCAGATGATTACATTTTATTTGAAAAATTTAAATTCCAAACCTTAGTATCAAACTTGATGCAGTCAAAGAGATAGCACATAATTACTTAGAAAAATGGCATTGGATATAACAGTGGCAGTTTCGTAATTTTTGAATGTTGAGGATTTTTATATTGTAAGTCCCTATTCTGATGAAAATAAGTCAACGAGTAAAACTCATCAGTTTTGCTTGTGAAGTAGTCGGTTTTCAGCTAAATTCATTTGTTTAGGCCTTTGAAATTATGTTTTTACTATTTATAGTAATTTTTCTTTATGTTATATCTTTTAATAGGAAAGTCACTTTCATATGCTATTTTAGTCTTTTTATTTATTTTCCGTCTAGATAAATATTAAGGATACTTCCTTTTTCGGGAATGTAATTCTCCTAATTTTACATAACCTAAGTATTGATTACCAAAATATGATATAAATCTTTAATAACTTTGAGAAAAAGTCACAAAAGTCGCTCTTGATTTTTCATAATTTAAAATTTTTAAGGTGTGAACAAATTTAATTATAGTTAAAAAAATTAGGATCTTTACATATTTTTAAAATGCAAAATATAACTTCCTTTAACTTAGACGATTAAAAGTTGATCGTTGTTGTAAAATTCAATATTCTTTTACCTTAAGTTCAATGATTAGAAAATAAATTCTACACTTGTTAAATAATAATACAATGATTTTCGAAATATGTCCAATATTTTAAAACTGTAAAGTCGCCATAGGAAAATTATGATCATCATTATATAAGATAAATGATTCTTAGGCAATAAAAGATAATGTTTCGTAACATGAGTCAATAAGTCGACAAGTAATCATAGATAGCCTTATATTTCAAGTATAGAATGAAATGGTTAAATTTAAAAGCCTATTGGATAGAATGAGTAATATTTTTTAAGTATAATGGTTAGCAAACGATTTCTTAAAAATAAATTACTAGGGTGGAGATATACCAGACAAGAACTTATATTGGGTCTGATTTATGAAGATAAAATTCAAACTAAGATTTAGATATCAAAAATACTAAAACGAAAATATTTTTAACTTGTCTAACACCTTTAAAGTCTTAAACCCTAATCAGGTAGGCGAAAACCCTAATATTACTCAATTACGTAAATATAAAACACTGGAAATTATGTAGAAACTATCTCTTATAGAATTTAAGACTTAAAACCTAATTTTAATATTTTGTTTGATATCAATTAGTAATTTAGCCATGTACTCATCAATATTTGTTTGGTATGATGAACTATTCATCTTATGTACATTATAAACTCTCTAAAACACGAAACCAATATGTTTATTTTTCATCTTCACCATAAGACAACAACATACAACACTTCCACAAACATTTCACCTCACCTACTCTAAATTCCTTAGAAAATAACATCATTTCCTATATATAAAATCTTAGGAAAGAAAGAAGAAATCATGATGATTAATGTTCTTTAACAATACTTAGATAATTAGTTATATTTAATAGAAGAAAACAAAGAGAGTATGTTACTTAGAGTTAAATCCTAGGTTAATTATCATTATATAAACACTCACTATGTTTTTAAAACTTAACTGAAGAAACAATTAGAATTAAGTAAAGTAAACCTATGATATAGTTTCAATCATTAATAAGAATAGAGATATTATATGGTAAGCTTACATAATTTAACTCACACATAACATATATTCATAAGTGAAAATGGAATCAAAGAGAAAAAAAATAAAAGCTTGGAAAACCTTAGGCCCCCTATAATGAAAGTTTCAGCCCTATAAGAAAACTTTAGAAAATTTTACTTGAATTTGATAAATGGAACATATTTGATCATTCGATCAATAAGAAGATTGAATATGTAATTAAACTTTAGTATATGACCTTATATACTAATATAAGATTCATATAATACGTAGAAATGAGGTTTGATACATAAACTTGATATGTTTTAAGTATTATATGGATAAAAGATAATTTAGCTTTGATTTTATTAAATAAACTCAATAATAAGCCTATATAGACATATGAAGATTTCGACACATATAATAATTAATAATAATAATGGAGGAGGAGGAGGAAGAAGAGGCTCCTAAAACAAAACTTAAGGTAATCCATTAGAAAATCAAAATGATATAAATTGTGATTGAGAAATTAAACCTAAGAAATAATCTTGAAACCCTAGGTAAGAAATTCAACACTCATAAAACTAAAAGGATATAAAGTGCAGATTGATAGAAATCATAGGAATATTGGTTGATGTCAAATTTACTAAAGTTACATACTTAAAATAAGACTAAGAGAAACATAATGAAACTAAATAATACTAGGTGATTCGGCCAAAAGAGGAATAATGAACCTAAATCGAGATTAATCTCTAAACTTGTCTCAAATATACATCAATCAAGGAATTGAACTTGGAAAGCAAAATTAAAAATGTAAAGCAAGAACAAAAGACATCTTCTAGGCTCTTAATATGATATGGGTAAAAATATACAAAATAAATAATTGAAAACTCATTTAATAAGCTTTCCAACACCTATTTATATGCTAAAAATAGGTGAATAACTTTGACCTTATCACATTGTTTGTGATTGTAATAGTAGTTACATCTGTAATAAATCAATCGAATGAGATTGTGATGCATGTGGGGCTGGGAATATTGCTTGATGAATAGTGTTTGAAATGGATCTTAAGTACATGTCTATTTAAAGTGATAATGGAGTTGTTTGTGAAAAATTGTCGAAAGCCATGTTGGATATTGTTTGTAAATTGTTTGATCGCCTGAAAATTAACTTAAAACTACAAGGCCTCTTAATTTTAAAATGATCATGCATTGCACGATTTGCATATATTGCATAAAAGACGTGATAGCCGTTACGTGTTAGTGTTTCAGTTCTCTGTTAATACTTGGTTTTTCTAGATGAAAGGTTCTTAGTTCTATGCAAGATTATCTTTGTTTCATTCGGTTCCATGGGAACTAACTGGCAAATGAAGGAACGCCACTCGTGATATCGGCATGAAATTACTAACAGTTAGTAGAGTTTCTTTATTCCAAGGTAGGGTTAAGATATTGAGACATCGAAGTTAAGTGATTGGTGTAGTTGTTTGGTATATTCCTTCATTGGTTCTTTGATTCTCCTAGGCAAGCGGGTCATTGAGGCAGAGTTCCTCGACTACGTTTCTTCAACCCCAATAGGAGGGTGGAAATCTACATCTTGTTTGGATTCCGGTTATCTAAACTTACTTGTGCATTTGATTGATTGTTACATTGCATATACTTGCTAATTAAACTTATTTGCTATTGCTTGATGTGTGATCTGGTCAGGTTATCCTACTGAGCTGTGGTTTTGCTCATCCCCATTAGTTTTTATGTAGGAATAGTGCTTGTCAGGAATGGGCTAGGAATGTATGAAGAGTGCTCCTCCTTCAAATTTTCTTGAACTTAGAATACAATTTAAAAATATGGCACAAACAATTGAAACTTTATATTTTGTAGGTTGAAACCCAATTTTTATTATTTGATAGGGGATACTGATCCTCCGCGGTCTTGGTACAATGCGAAAAAATCGGATCATTAGTAATATTAAATAAAGTTATTATATAAATGTATGATTAAATTATGAGAATTAAATAAATAAGATCTAGTCTTGTAATCCTTCACTTGCAAGACGGTTCTCATATTATGGGTGCATACATTGTATGATAACTTTAAAGCAATCTTACTAGGCCCCTTTTTAGGATCGTGACAGGGAAAAAATGTGTTTCTCATATATTATATGTCCTAGGGCAAAAGAAGGACAGTTTGGTTGATTGAATAGAATTTCATTGAGCACGTTTTGCTCTTTTCTTCCTAAAATTTGAATTTCTTATGATAGCTTTTCGAATTTTGATTCCAACAACCTAGGTATTCTAGAATCAATAGGTATTGAAGATCACAAGTCGGGTATTCATACGCAAATCAACTTCTTATGATAAATCTCTTATTACATCGTTGCGTCAGTTGGTATCAGAGTTCTGTTCACTCTTGGAGTATCATAGCTCCTCCTAGACAAGTTAATCAATGACATGTGGACGAGATCTATAAGCAAGAAAATTTAAATTAAAGGATTGGAGATATGTTTGATGAGAGATTAGATTAGAGATTGGGAAAATAATCGATCGGTGATTAAGCACTGTAGTGGATCAGATCACAGAGAGAATGGAAGTGCTTATGGTGAATCAGAATAGAGGTAGGAATCCTAATCCTAATCAACGGCCTGATATAGATTTTGAAGAAGCAGATGATGATTCCTCATCTGTTGATGAGGGCTATTATGAGAAATTACTGCGTAGGCAAAGTAGATCGCGTATTAAGGAAGATTGCAGGCATTGGGAAATAGGGATGAGGATAGAGATCCCATAAATTCATGGTGGTTTGCAAGCAGAGAAGTTTTTAGATTGGTTGGCTACAGTGGAGAAGATTCTGGATTTTAAGGAGGTTTCAGATGATAAGCATGTACAACTAGTGGCAACACGGTTTCGTGGTAGTGCCATAATGTGTTGGCAACAAACGAAATTGACACACTGTAGGTTGGGAAAATCGAAAATTGTGATGTGGGAGAAGATGAAAAGACATGTGCATGCAACCTTTTTAGCCTATTATTTCCAACAAATTATGTACCAAAAGCTGCAGAATCTGAAACAGGATAGCAAAACTATTGATAATTAGACCACATAATTTTATCAGGTGATAGCCAGAAATGAAATTCAAGAGATGAAGGAGTAGTTGGTGGCACATTACATCAGGGGGCTATAGTTGTAGCTTCAGGATACTTCAATTTATTTAACCATGTTAATGTATCCGTTATGCACTAGAGGGATTTGATTGTCCAAAGGCAGATAAGCAATCTGGGAGTGGTGTATGTAGATATGGGGCATTTTAGTAAGCCTGACACTGGTTGCCCTAACATTAGGAATTAAGTGCTTCAAATGTGGTGAGGTTAGTCACTAATAGATAGATTGTAAGAAGGAGGGAAAAAAAGCACTTTTTTATTGAGAATGAGGATGAGTGAGATGATAGGGATGTCTTTGAAGCAAGGGGCAATGGTGATCCAGTTTATGATGAGGAACATGTCGAGGAAGAACTTATGACTAGAGATAGTAGGGAGAATCTGGTGGTTAGGAGGTCGTATATGACTCTTAGGGCCGTCGAAGAGGAATGGCTTAGAAATAACATCTTTTAGTCTAAATATACCATTTTAGATAAGGTATGTTGATTCATGATTGACTTTGGTAACTGCGAAATCACCGTGTCCACAGAAGCTATGCAAAAATTGGGTATTCAACCAGAGCAGCATCCAAAGCCTTACAAATTGGCTTGGGTGAAAAAGGGTGGTGAGGTAATAGTTTCCAAGCTCTTGTTTCTTATTCCATTGATTCTAGAACCAAGGATGTTGTGTGGTGTGATGCGGTGACAATGGATACATGTCACCTACTGTTGGGAAGACCTTAGCAGTACAATAGGGATGTAACGCATGATGGGAGGCCCAATATGTATGTTTTTGTATACAAAGGGGTGAAGATTGTGTTGGTACCGAATAGGGGATCTACTAAGTCTAAGCTGGCTAAGTAGGGTAATGGAAATAGTGTTAGTTTGCTATCATTGGCTAGATTTGAGGAGGAGATTTGAGATTCGACGTTGTTTTGCTTTAGTAGGTAAGGAGGTTGAAGGGGGCGTGGAGTTACCTAAGATGGCAGTTCTGATAGTGGAGGAGTTTCGAGATGTGTTTCTCGAAGAGTGCGTGATATTCAGCACTAGATCTATCTTGAGCCTGATACAACCTGTCCATACTAACCAAATTATTGAATAAGCCCTATAGAACATAAGGAATTTAGGAGATAGGTTGAGGAGTTACTAGCTAAGTGCTTCATTTGGAGAGCTTAAGCCCATGTGCAATCCCAACCCTTCTGACACCAAAGAAGAATGGTTCTTAGCGCATGTGTGTAGATAGTCATGCCATTAATAAGATCATTGTTAGGTATCACTTTCCTATTCTTTGCCCAGATGATTTACTCGACTAGCTTAATGGTGCGAGGGTGTTTACCAAATCGGATTTGAAGAGTAGGTATCACCAAATTCAGATTTGAGTCAGTAATGAGTGGAAAATGGCTTTTAAGACTCGACAAGGGTTATATGAGTGGTTAGTTGTGCCATTTGGTTTATTCAATGCACTAAGTACCTTTATGAGGGTGATGAACCAGGTTTTGAGGCCGTTCATTGGCAAATGCGTCGTAATTTACTTTGATGATATATTAATTTACAGTGTTGGCTATTTTTTTATGTACTGTGCAGGGAAAAGTTCTATGTAGCCATGAAAAAGTGTGTGTTCATGACATATGAAGTACTTTTCTAGGCTATGTGATTTTAGAAAAAGGCTTGCAGGTTGAGAGAACCAAGGTGGAAGCAGTTGAGCAGTGACCTAGACTTAACACATTGATTGAAAGTAGAAGCTTCCATGGTCTAGCATCATTTTACAAACGATTCATTCCACATTTCAACGACACTATGGCCCCTATAACAGATTACATGAAAGGAGGAAAGTTTGTGTGGACCAAAGAAGCAGATAAGGCCTTTAAGTAGATATAAGTACGACTTACAACAGCCCAGATATTAGTGCTACCAGATTTTCATTAGCCTTTAGAATATCATGTAGATGCATCAAAGGTGGGAATTGGGGTAGTGTTGAGTCAGAATAGCAGATTGATCGCTTACTTCAGTAAGAAGTTGTCAGGGTCAAAATTGCGATACAATACTTACAATGTAGAGTTGTATGCTGTGGTACATGTTGTTAAACATTGGTGACATTATCTACTTCACAAGAAGTTTAATCTATACATTGACTACGAAGCTCTAAAGCATTTACATAGTTTAGACAAGGTCTCAACTTGGCATGCTTCTTGGTAGCTTACTTAGAGCGTTTCACCTTTGTTGCTGATGCATTAAGTAGATGCTGGAGCCCTTTGAGCAAATTGATTGTAGAGGTACCTGCTTTTCATTCTTTTGCTAGTTTACTTGAGACTGATCTGTATTTTTCTGAGATTTTGACTAGAGTTAGAGTAGAGGAAAAGTCTGAGTATTTGCTACAAGATGGCTTTTTGTTCAGAGGTAATCAATTGTGCATTCTAAACTGTAGTTTATGTTCTTTGATCATAAAAGAACTGCATGGTGAGAGGCATGTGGGACAAGATAGAACCTTATGGCTGTATAGGCATCTTATTTTCGGCCAACAATTTGCAAGGAGGTTGAGCATTATGCACAACACTATAGGATCTGCCAAGTGTCCAAAGGGGTAGCTATAAATGTAAGGTTATATATGCCACTCCCAATTCCTTCACAGACTTGGGTTGATGTGAGCATGGACTTTTGTGATGGGATTGCTAAGAACGCAATGAGGTAATGACTCCATCTTTGTAGTTGTTGAGAGATTTTCTAAACTGGTCTCTTTATTCCTTGTAAGAAGCCTACAGATGCTATGTGTGTGGCCTAGTTGTACTTTCAAGAGGTGTATTGCCTTTAAGCATTGTTTTTGGTAGAGATACCATGTTTCTTAGCTACTTTTGACATAGCTTTGTGGAATATGGTTAATAAGCAACTGAATTTTTGTAGTGCTTATCATCCACAAACAAATGAGAAAACTAAGGTAGTGAATAGGTCTTTAGGTAATATGTTGAAGAGTTTAGTGATCATGTGAAGAGTTGGGACTAGAAACTGAGTCAGGCAGAGTTCACACACAACCATGCAATCAATCGTAGTACAGGTTTCGACCCTTTCCAAGTAGTGTACTCTATCATTCCCCATGGTCCACTTGATCTGTTACCTTTACCAGATAAAAGTAGAGTTCATGGGAAAGCAGAGGACTTCATCCACAATCTATGGGAGATTCATAAGGTTGTACATGAGAAGTTAGAGAAGGCTGCAGGCAGGTAAAAAGTGGTCACTGGCAAAAGGAAGAGACATGTAGAGTTTGCTATAGGGGATTATGTTTAGGCTTTCTTACCAAAGATAGATTCCTTATAGAGTGACTACAACAAACTGTTAGCTAGAAAGATTGGTCTAGTGGAGGTTATTGAGAAGATCAACCGCAATGCCTACCGCTGAATCTACCTAGCCATAACAAAACTATAGGTGTGTTCAATATTAAGCATCTTATTCCTTACATTGGTGATGATTTGGATGAGAAAAATTCGAGGAAAAATTCTATTCACTCTGGGAAAAATGATGCAGTGGAAGAAATAACACATACTTATTAAAAAAGTGGCATAGGATATAACAATGGCGGTATCGTAATTTTGGAAGGCTGTGGATTTTTATTTTGTGGATCCCTATTCTGATGGAAAACGAGCCAATGAGTAAAACTCATTAGCTTTGCTTGTTACATACGCCAATTTTTGGCCAAATTCTTTCGATTAGGCCTTTAAAATTATGTTTTTACTATTTATAGTAATTTTTCTTTATGTTATATCTTTTGATAGGAAAGTTCATTTCATATGTGGCATTATTTTCGTCTTTTTATTTATTTTTGTTCTAGATAAATATTAAGGATATTTTCTTTTTTGGGAAAAAACATGTTTCTCATATATTATATGCCCTAGGGCGAAAAAAGGACAGTTTGGTTGATTGAATAGAATTTCATTAAGTATGTTTTGCTCTTTTCTTCCCAAAATTCGAATTCCTTGTGATAGCTTTTCGAATTTTGATGCCAAAACCTAGGTATTCTTAGAATCAATAGGTGTTGAAGATCACAAGTTGGGTATTCATGCGTGAATCAACATCTTATGATAAATCCCTTATTGCTATTGTGTCAAAACTTCACTAAATTTGATTGTCCTTTCTTGATTCATGAAAATTTCAAGTTCATTGCTTAAATCACATCGATGAACATCAATATAATCACATCATACTTCACCAAAGTGGATGATTATGGTGAACCACAACCATCAAATAAAAAAACTTAATCTTATTGATATAGTATAGATTACAATATTTATCATATAATACTTCTTTTCATTGGCTAAGACATTTTTACTAGGGCCCATTAAGTGAATATTTTAATTAATGGTGGTTGATTATCTATGTAGGTGTTTGCATTCATACAATAAAGTTTGGGGTGATATTAAATTCTTACTAAGACTTCTTGATTCATAAACATACAAAAGAAGAATGGATATGGATTCCTATAAAATGACCAGAGGGAAAAAATAAATCCCAACACTCTTCTACGATGGTGCACATTATTTTAAAATCTCTCCACAAAAATAATGGGGTTTGAAAGCCCATTTTATGAACTGATCCTTATTAAAATGAAAAACATAACCTCTTTTAGATAGTAGCAGTAGTAGTTGGATTATGCTTTCA
The DNA here is from genome assembly GCA_024138025.1 of Combretum micranthum. Classification (NCBI taxonomy): domain Eukaryota; kingdom Viridiplantae; phylum Streptophyta; class Magnoliopsida; order Myrtales; family Combretaceae; genus Combretum; species Combretum micranthum. The sequence goes on from JAMXBD010002515.1 coordinate 145,507, forward strand.
ATTGAGATGAGATTGTATGTGCATATGGATTGAGTAGAGGCGAATCTTTACCTATCGAATGATTGAGTGCCTTGCAAGTACAAGTTCAACAGAAGAAGGGTTGTGCTGTAAATTGATGAAAAAATGATATTTTTGCTAAATTTCCATTTTACTATGTGAAATGGATGCTACAAATGATGAATAAACTGATTTGAAAATGCAAGTAGACTGTAATGGTAATGTGGATAATTCCATTGCTATCAATCGTCATACATTGTGAGGCTCTTTATCCCAATGCTATAAGATTTCAAGGCCATGTTAATAACCATTTTTTGTTGTGTCGTGAGCCCAAGAATGTCAAAGAGGACGAAGAAAAGGACCATCTAGAGCATTACACGATCGATTGGACAATCATATGAGAAAGATAGTCAACTAAAATGTATAAGATGTAGTCAACTTTGTATGGTTTACCATACTTAAATTATCCATCCCAAGGGCGACTCAAGGGGGCCATGGCCATAGGAGCGTTCACCCCTCGGCCCAAAAGCATTCTGATTAAATGTCTAAAACCATGTTGTGAATTGCACAATGTATGATATAAACCCCACAATAAATTAATATTGAATTTGGACTTATATTTGTGTTGATGTGCAATAATTAGGAATTGTAATTGACAAGATTATCATTGATTGGTCACCTAGATTAGATCTGCCTGATTGTCTGGCATATTAAATGTCTTTGTAGACAGTGCATCTAGCGTTAATCCTTACAATAGAACAGCATAAATACTAATGCAAGTAAAACATAATCATTTCTCTATGTTTACAATTATATAATTCAATATGAAAAAACCCACTACTCAATATGATTTAATTTGACGGCAATATATATATGTTTAATTTTCTTTTTCTTTGTTTCATATTATTTGTTTTCTTATTATATGTAGTTTTTTATGGTTCCATGCTTGCAGGCTTATTGTATGAATCGATCCACCAATCTTTTTCTTTCATAAAATATCAGTTTGTACTCATTGCGATTTTTTGAATTTTTTTTCTTTAAATATTTACATCAAATTGTTTGTAGTGAATTGATAATAATAAATATTAAAATTGAAAGACATAAAACGACGCTGCATTCTTTATATTGTTTTTATTTTAAAATTTTCCCATGTCCGTTCTATTTCCTTGATATTTAGGGATGTATGTGCTTTTCAAAACCTTTTTCTATTAATTAATTAATAATTCATTAGAATAAGAAAGGAAATGACATCTTCCTACTAATAATTTACTAGATATTATATTAATTATCGCTGATCAATTTATGGAATTGGAGGGCCCTGTAAAATTTATTATGTAGTTTTTCTATCATTTATTATTTAAAATATTTTGTTAGGTTTTCTTATTAAAAAATATAATTTACAAAATATTAATAAGATAATGTCTCATAAACATATAAAACAGTTTCTTAAATCTTTTGTACAGAAATTCTTTTCTTATATTGAGGAGTCATTCAATAATTATTTTTTACTTTCACAGAGCATCTAATGGTATGCAAATTTTACCTTTTAAATTTTTGATAAAATAAATGTCTTGTAGATGTAAATAATGTCATGAAATGTGTAGTAAATATAATTATGGCAGCCACAAAACATCCTTCATGTATACAGTAGAGTCTAGCATCTTTTAAGAAATGGTCTTTAATGTTATTAGAAATTCAATAATTAATTTTAGTAATATTATAATTGTTATTATTTTCACATTTATAACAAACTAAGGACAAGGCACTCCCACCCCTGAGGAAAAGGAAAAAAGAAAAAGCAGTTTTTTTTTTTTTTTTAAGAGAATAAAGAGGGAGAAGAGAGTTGGGTTAAAAAAATTAACCACCCTACAATATTTTATGAATTTTTGACATAAAGGATAGAGATTTGATTAATAATAGTATAGATAATATCATATAGATATGTGTGTATATACTGTAATTACAAGAAAATGTTAATTCATAAGACTAGTAAATCATTCCAAACGGGAAAAACTTGTCCTCGGTATAACTATTCTGTATTTGGTCTTTTTTCGTCCGTCAACCGATTGCCTCCCAATCAGCCGCTCTCGTGGCCAAGGATGATGGTTTTTATACCATTTTCCGTTAGTTTCTCATTTTTACTTTTTCTTTTTTTTTTTCTCGTTTTGTTATATAGCACTTATCAATTTCTTGCAAGATCTTAGGTACAACTTGCTATTCGGATGGGATCTGTTTAACACAAGCAATTAATTAATTCTTTTGATTGTGAGTTATATTGACCACTATATTAAGAGATGATGTTATAAATGATACCTAAATTTTAAATAAAATACACAAATGAAATTGATCGGTTTAATGCTTGAAGTTTAAAATTAATCAATTAATATAAAAAAATTTTAAAATTAATCAATCTAATACCTAAAAGAACTTGATATAGGTATTATTGATATGTACAAAAAGTTCTTTCGGATAATAAATTGATTAATTCTATTTTTTTTTGGTATTAATAGATTAATTTCAAAATTTAAATACCTAATTACATATTCAGTCAAAATTCAGTTATCATTCATGAGATTAACCCCTTATAATCAAATTCAATTCATCTCTAAATTGGCCTCTCATATCCAATGCATAGACATATTCATCTTTTTATTTTATTCATTCATATCATGTGTATGATCATTTAGTGTCTTTTAGTGCATTACTATTGCTTCAACCAACATATCTATTTACATGAAAATTTTCCAAAACAAGGTAAAGCAAGGTATCTATATTAATCAAATTCATTTCATTTCTAAATTGGTGTCTCATATCCAAGCATAGACATATTTATCCTTTTATTTTATTCATTCATGTCATGTGTACAATCATTCAGTGTCTTTTAGTGAATTACTATTGCTTCAACCAACATATCTATTTACATGAAAATTTTGCAAAAACAAGGTAAAGCAAGGTATCTATATTAATCAAATTCAATTCATCTCTAAATTGGTGTCTCATATCCAATGCATAGACATATTTATCCTTTTATTTTATTCATTCATATCATGTGTACAATCATTCAGTGTCTTTTAGTACATTACTATTGCTTCAACCAACATATCTATTTACATGAAAATTTTCCAAAAACAAGATAAAGCAAGGTACCTATAATAATCAAATTCAATTCATCTCTAAGTTGGTGTCTCATATCCAACACATAGACATATTTATCCTTTTATTTTATTCATTCATATTATGTGTACAATCATTTAGTGTCTTTTAATGCATTACTATTGCTTCAACCAACATATCTATTTACATGAAAATTTTCCAAAAACAAGGTAAAGCAAGGTACCTATATTATTCAAATTCAATTCATCTCTAAATTGGTGTCTCGTATCCAACATATAGACATATTTATCCTTTTATTTTATTCATTCTATTATGTGTACAATCATTTAGTGTGTTTTAGTGCTTTACTATTGCTTCAACCAACATTCTATTTACATGAAAATTTTCCAAAGACAAGGTAAAGCAAGGTATTGCTACCTCAAGGTAAAATTTTAATCATATGTAGGCCTGGGTAGGGATATGTATCGGTATGGAATCAACTTAATACCAGTAAGTCCTAATTTCACAATTGTAAAACCAAAACTAATCTAGTTGAGATTGTTTGAGCCAAATCTAGAGATCCACTTAGTCACATAGTTTTGAGAAAAAAAAAAATTTATAGTAAATAAATAAAATAAATCTACAAATCCTTTACTTGTATTCTTTTGACCAATCTTTTAAAGCGTTGTACATAATGTGGATTTATTTATATACAATTAAGTCAAACTTTATTTATTTATAGCATTAGCAATGTGAGATAAACTTTTGATTGATCAAATGATTAAAACTAGTCCTACATTGTTAATAAAGTGAACAGAGAGTATTTGAGTCTTTAGTCTTTCCAATTTTATTTTAATATTTTACTTCTTACCAAAATAATTTGATAATCATTTAGAAGAGAATAACCCATCATCTCTACAATATCTGCTCCACATCTAAGTTACAACGTCATAACGTATCTTCCAAATCTTGCATTATCTTCTCGGATTGATGATTGATCTGAGGATGAAAATGCTTGGAGAGGAGGAGCGTCCACCGGAGAGAAATTCAACTAGTAGATTTTGTAAAGAAAAATATTATGGGCTTGATACTATATAATTCAAAACCTCATTAAGGTAATGGTCTTCCTTATTATAAATCCTTTACACAATTTTATACTTCCCATGTGAGTTTTTTCTAACCTCACACTTGCATCTGAATAGAATTTGATATCAAATGTTCAGTGCACACTTATAACAAATGGGTACTTGTGGAGAGAAACTTCAATTTCAATACTTAGGAAGCAATCTTCTTGTTGATTTTTTGTTAAATGAACTACATTGTTGGGAGTAGACATAGACGTGGTTCGGTTTCGAATTGGAAACCAAATCGGAACCGTCAACGGCAATTCCAAAACCAAAACCAGACGGTTGGCCCGCTCCATGATCAGCTATGGAACCGTCGGTTTCACGGTTCTTAGGCGGTTCTTTGGCCTAAAATCGGTTTAAAACTAGTGGTTTCACTCGTTTCTATTAAAAAAAAAACAGAAGAAAAAATAATATTAAATATATAATTATTAATATTTAAATTATTTCATATAAATAGTAAATTTTATTATTTATTCACAATATTTAATATGTTATTGCCAACAACACAAATAAATATAGCTTAAAATTATATATGATTAGTTTAAATAAACTTCTCATAAAAGCAAAATTTATTTTCTTAATAAGATCTTTTTATTTTTTCTCAACTACTTTAATATGCTAATGTTCATAATCAATTTTTATCTGTATTGTTAGACTAGATATACCTGTCCGGTTCATTAATCTTCTTGAACTTGAGTCCTCCTTGAGAACAGGTTGGTTTAACCTCTGGTTTTATCAATTAACTCTTGATCTTCTAGCATGTTCTAATCAAGTTCTAAGCATGATTTGACAATATTGATTTTTACCATATTAATGTATGTCATATGTCTATATGTTAATTTAAAAAGAAAAAAACTCTATTATACTTACAAAGGTACATATATTGTGAATACATGATTCACTAAAATATTTCCTTATGCATACTGCTTAGATTAGACAAAACAATAATAGAAGTATATTAGTTGATGGTCTTCCATTACAATTGAAAGTATGGTAGAGGCAGGCCTTTTCTGTCATGTGGTCATATTAGGTTTGGAAATATGTAAAAGTGGGGTCTTATCTTCTGCCTTACTACTTATGGTGTTTGCAAAATTTTGGGCTACAAAATACCCATGACTGTCGACAGGCCAATGAAAATACATAATCTTGAATTATGTACCATGTAGGACAACAAACTCCTATTGCTACATGCCTGACAGTTATAAATATGTTTTCACGTGAATGCAATTTGGCCTCGTTGAACCCAAAAAAAGAAAAAAAATATATATATGCGAAATGAAAAATATAATAGGTGATAATCATGATTGAACTTAACTAATTTTTGTATAATAGAAGCGGTACAGGCATTAAAGATTTTGATACAATCTTAGATTGTTCTCTTCCTCTAATAAGTGCAAGATTTTATGCTCTTTTATACTTATTTGATACATTGAATTATATATATGATAATATAAATCTCAAACCGAAGTGATTTGGACAAGGAAACAAAAAAAAAAAAAAAAAAAATACAGATAGGAAGTTTCCAAAGAGTAGTGTAAGCTCGATAAGATTAAAAAGGCTTCCAGTGAAATGCACCTCTTGGCTGGTTGAATGGTGCTACCCAACATTGGAATACTTATGGTGGGTGTTGCCTCAATGCATTGTACACTCAGTTTTATTCTCTATTATTTCTTTCTTGTCCATGTACCAATGCCAGACTCTCGTATAAAAACAATATGACTATTTTACTTCCCTCTAAAAGACAAGCATATCATATTTATTTAAATTTTCTCTATATAAAATAAAGAAAATGATGATTATATAGAACTTATTGTTGTAGATTGTAATATAGAATAACAATTCTACATTAAAAAGAAAAGGACAAAAAAGATTTAATAAGTTAGTGGCTCTAGCCATGTGATAGGTTAGTTATATGTATAATGTTAATGTAAGCCGCATGTATACTTTTCTTGCAAGTATTAACTACATAATAATCGTAAACTTAGAGTAGGCACTTCGATACCAATACAACTAAAAATGGCAAGTTAATTTTAAATTTAAAAACTTGATTTTATTTAATAATATTTGAAAGTTAAATTTGATTGCCATTAATAGATTTTCATCAATAAATAACAAGAAGTTATAACTTTTCAAATTATGATAGCTCTTCTTTGTATTTACTATCTTTTTCACATATTTATAAAAAAGTATTTGACAAAGTTTTGTTCTATTTGATAGACTTAGTGGGCGCAATATCACCATTAGTTAGACATATTTCCATTAAAACTCGATTATTTAATACAAATGAAAAAACACTACATGACATCGCAACATGTCACTATCAAAGTCTATCATCATTGCATGGCCAAAAAAGGAAAAAAAAAAAGCCTCATCATCATTCAATTATTTACTTTCAAAAGTCTATCATCATTGCATGGTCAAAAAAGGGCACAAAAAAAAAACCTCTATCATCCTTCAATTATTCTTACACCATATATTTCTATCAAAATACATGCAGCACATTATCTTTAGCTCCTATATCCTCATATCGGCTATCTCCTCCACATTTATAGTATAGCTGAATACACATATAGAAGACTCAAATTATGACGGATCACAAAAGACTCAATGGCAAAGTGGCCATCATAACGGGTGGTGCAAGCGGCATAGGAGAGGAAGCATCTCGAAAATTCATTGATCATGGTGCACTAGTCGTGATTGCTGACATCCAAGACGAGAAGGGGCAAAACCTTGCGGCATCAATTAGGTGTAATTACATCCATTGTGATGTTTCAGATGAAGAACAAGTGAAAAATTTAGTAGACTCAACTTTACAATCATACAACCATTTGGACATCATGTTTAGCAACGCAGGTATAATAGGCCACAACATTAAAACACACCAGCAACATATCCTAGATTTTGCTATACTAAGGTGTGAAAAATTATTTTCAGTCAACATATGCGGCACGGTCGCTTGCGTTAAGCATGCGGCCAGTACCATGGTACGGTTAGGTATTAAGGGGAGTATAATTTGTATGGGTAGTGTTGTAGCAACAAATGGTACTGATGTGGCAACAGACTATACAATGTCAAAACATGCTATACTAGGATTAGTGAGATGTGCTAGCAGGCAGCTTGGTAAGTATGGGATACGTGTAAATTGTGTGTCTCCTGGGGCAGTTGCAACACCTGGATTATGTGATTATTGGGGCAAGAGTGAGGAGGAAGTGGAAGGGATATTTGAATCGAGTTCATGCTTGAAAGGGGTGTTGAAAGCAAGGCATGTGGTTGATGCTGCTGTGTTTTTGGCATCGGATGAATCTGAATTTGTTAACGGCCATGATTTGGTCATTGATGGTGTTCGTATAGCATTGAGAGCCCAAGATTTTGCAGTTAAATAGAATCATAGGATATAACAATGTCTTCTTGTGTTTCTTATGGATCATATTTGGATCATTTGTAACATAAGGTATTGTCCAAAAGGGTTGTTGCGTGTTCACATTTTGTTTAAATGTCTAATCTTAATTCTATGATCTCATGTCAATTGACTAGTGTTGGACTTTTGTAGAGCTATGTATTGTGTTGGTCATCAATTATGTGATCAGAGTTTAATTATACTTATGATAGTTTTCTTTACAGTTGAGAGTAATGAAAGATTTTGTTTAAGGTTTTCTTTTAAGCAAGAAATTATATCATGAGATTCTTCCCCTTACCTCGAGGTGCTAACATGTTTTTCTATTTGTAAAATACATAAGATTTCCCCTCCATTGTAGTGCAATAATGTCGTATTTTAGGAATGATTAAAAAAGGTATACGAATATAGTCTAAAAAAGCATCCATTTTGATTAAGAAAATTGCTTGCTTGAGCTTGAGTTTCGAGTTCAAGGATTCTTATGATTGTGTGCATGCATCAAAGTGTTGTTAATGATCTAGGTGGCTTGAACTCAATTAGGCTCATTTTTATGGAAGAAAAGAAATTAGAACTATGTCAAAATTGCTAGTAATATGTCCTAGGTCATATGATTTTATGTCATTTGGATATTTATTATCTTTATATTATAAGTCATTCCTTTTTATCAAGGTTTATTATTGGTCTTTTTACCTTGATAAAATAATTCCATGAGTAAATTTGTTATTCCTTATGTCGTTGAAGTATGTGACTTTAATAGTAAAACCATAAAAGGAAAAAAATAACTTTATTCTAAATTATCCTAATCGTTCATTATATGGAATAATAATGAATTAAGATTAGTATGTGGGTCGAATGATGGTCATGTTTTACTGATCATGGATATAAGATATCGTTCCAGCACATAGATACATAAGAGTACATTGTATTGGAATGACCACTTATGAGAATAATATATGGATCAATATGATAAGTATTTCTCAGTACAGTAATTATTTAAGTCCTTTGACCTGATGACACCATGGATTCCTACATAGTAAGCTCCATGTTTTAATTCAGTTCTTTATCATCTTTAATCAGGTGATTATAAGACTGTTTTTGGATATGGAATAAGTTATGCGGAGGAATATGAGTATTCGTGAAGGAATTTGTCCCTTTCATTAAATTGAGAGAGATATCTTTTGGGCCCCTTGTTGAGCAAGACTGAGAGATGCATAACCGTGCTTAAATGAATTGATAAAGAGTTATCAATGTCATTTGTTTAAGTTAGTCAAACTTTGGATTCAAGAAATAGATGATTAAACAATATAAGTGTGTGTTGATCCACATATTATGTTTGATCATAAGATATCATGTGACAAAGGGACTAAATAATTGACTGTTAATAGGTAGAGTCGGATCATCGACCTTCACTTGATTTGGGTAGGCATAATGTCTGGCTAGAGACTAATTATGTCTTGTAGGCCTTAAAATGTGTTTAAGGGCTGTTGCTAACATTAAGTGAACCTACAAGGTCACACACAAATAATAAATAAATCGGATCACGAGTTGTTTTGAATAACCATATTGGGAATAATTTAATTATTTATTAATCTAAATTAGATTAAGATTAATAAATAATAATTAAAATAAAAATCGTATTTTTATATGGTGCATGTCCTTGTTGAATAAAATTAATTAATTAATTAACTACATCTTAATAAGATTAGGGTAAAGGATGACATCCTATAAATAGAACATGATGGTCTCCTCAAAGGATGGATGACATGTGTTGTCAACGTCTAAAACCCTAGAAAGAGAGAGAAAAATCGTGACTCTTGGAGACCCAATCTAAATCTCATCTAGAAACGTTCTAGATTGCTCTAGCACGCAAGAGAGAGGATCCAAATCATATTCATCTGCGTGTGGATATTATAGAGGATGTTCGCGATATTGCAATGTCTACAGATCTGCGTTAAGAGATAATTTTGGAACTCATATAAAAAGGTAAAATTTCGAAATCACGTTTTGATTTCTATTTAATTGAAATGCATGGATCCGTTTTGGGAATTTAAGGTTTCGAAAAAAAATATAATTCCACTACGAAATCCATCGATTCGACCTGTAAATTTCCCAACAAAAATACTATGGATTAATCTCTTTTTCTTATGCTAAATATCTTACAATTTCTATTGGAATCTTATATGCCTTTTTCATTTAAGGGTTTCGATGTGTTTCGTGTGCCCTTGAGCTATAAATATGAATTTCTCTTTAATTAACTTTAATAAGTTCATGTTAAACTATGCTTATGTAAGCTAAATGCAAGCTGAACTTAGGTTAGATTTGTTGGCTGGTAAAATTGAATAGTTCAAAGTTTGAACACGAGTTTCTAAACAAACTTACATATAATTAATACGATTGTAAGACTAAGAACATATGAGCTATACTGAGAAAGGGGTTAGGCTCGAATTTTTTCTTTTCAAGCTATGTCATTCATTCTATTAAAGAATAGGAATGATGCATCCATTTATAATTTGTATGTCTATTAGGTGGATGGTAAGAGTTGAAATGGATAATGTTAATTAATGTTTGAATTTTATGCATTTTTAAATTTTACATTTGAAATTTGAAACTATTAACCATATATTTAATTAAACTTTTACTTATCTAATTTGACATTCAAAGTTTGAAGTTGGTAAATATTGAACTCTTACTTAATTAAATTTACTATCTCAATCATTTTTAAAATGATGATGCGACAAACAATCATTAGTTAAAGAAATAAAGTGTAGGTAAAGTAGTATAATCAATGAGAATAAGTTTTCAAACTTACATGTATAAAATGAAAGAAACTTAAAAATTTAGAGAGTAATTTTGATATTATCTCATTTTTAACTTAGTTTTAATTTAATTTGCCCTTCTTTTGTGCATGCTATATCATGAAAAAAAAAAAACTTACTTCCTTTGTTTTTTTATATCCATCATGTATTTCAATTTTTTTTAGTTGTTACAAGCATATATATAGTTTGTCAAAATTATTTTACATATGTTGTGGAAGTTTATGTTTTTGTATTTATTTTCTGCTAACCTTTTGACAATTTTACATAAAATTGTGATTTTCATAACTTGGTATCATGGAATAACTTTATGCTATTTGGAAACACAAAATATTAATTCAATTATTTTATTACTTTAAGCAAGTCTTTAAATAGAGACATGAAGAGTTTAACCCAGCTACATGCATAATAATGTGGATGAGTGTATTTGTTTGTATATAAATATATATAAGAGTAAGAAGTGATCATAATTAAGGATAGGTTTTAGAGTTAAAAAAGATTCCAATTCTCACTTTTAATAATGACAATTGCAAGGAGAAATACATTTCGTGGAACATGAAAAAATATTTATTAGTACTAATATGTCACATATCTTTATAAGTGGCTAACCATTGTTTTTTAAAGGAAAGGGGGTAAATTTTGTATAATTTTTATAAAACTATTCATCTGTTAAAATATTACTAATACTTATATGCCAATAATCAATTTTTGAGTGTATTTGTTTGTATATAAATATATACAAGAGTAAGAAGTGAACATAATTAAGGATAGGCTTTAGAGTTCAAAAAATTCCAATTCTCACTTTTAATAAGGATAATTGCAAGGAGAAATACATTTCGTGAAACACAAAAAAAATATTTATTAGTACTAGTATGCCATGTATCTTTATAAGTAGTTGACCAATGTTTTTTGAATAATGTGGTAAATAGTATATAATTTTTATAAAACTATTCACTTGTTAAAATATTATCAATACTTATATGCCAATAATCAATTTATGTGGCAAGTTTAAATTATTGAACCCTTTCCCCCTTACATGAGGCAATTTATTTCTGATGCCAAGCTTTTTTATTTTTTATTTTTCTTCATCCAATTTATGGTGCCTAGCTTGAAAATTGCTTGAGTTTTCATACAAGTTCTAAATTACAATTTACTTGAGTATGTACTTCAGTTAGTTGTCATTCCCTAGAGGATAATCTAAACATGATATGCCGCATAAATCCAAATTGAGGCTCATGAGTATCCATTAGGCTACTTCACAGGCCTTCAAAGTGATTCATGAGAATAACATGGATACAATTCTCAAAGGAGAGTGACCCCACATATAGGATTGGGTTGTCTAGAATAAGAGTACAATGCACACACACATGCATACAAACACGTGTATAACTTATAATGATAATAGACTGGTCATTACAATACCAGATTATGACTATAGCATAATACTTAAACATTGTTTTAAGCATAAGATAATATTGAAAATGATTATAATAATTCCTTCTCACTCTCCTAGATAACCTTTACTGGACTTTAACACCATATCGGGATGAGACTATAGATTGACACCAGCTACGAGCTAACCTGAAACAAATAGGGACTATTAGGGTGTAAGCGAAACATTGCTTAGTGAGATAATTAGACCAATACACACACAACATAAGTTTACAAACAAGTTTATTATTCAAACATATGCAACACAACTATCATACAAATGAACAAATACAAGCTTGGATGACCAAAATTTAAATAGGATGTAGATTAACACCCTCGCATCGGGGTTTCGGAGCACATACCCACCATGACATAGGAAAGTCTAAAATTGTCAATTAGGACATTTTAGTTAATCATATTGATTATACCTTAGCCGCTAATAATTTAAATATTTCTACAAACTTGATAATTTAGATCCTTTTTATAGTATTCCACTTTCATAAGTTGATACCACAGACAATGCCCCTTACTTTACCAATTAGTTTCTATGGAACTAGACAGTTTACTAGAAACCCAAGGGCAACCACTTTTCTTTATTAGTTACCCGCAATGTTTCTATAGACTTGAAATGCAATACGTACCATTGGTGGTTTGATGATGTAGTGATCATGTAGTCGTGCAATGCATAATAGTTTAATTAATCAACCAACAATATTAAATTTGATTTTTATGGTGACTATTCCATTTACAAACAATTATCATAATCATACGCACAATTTAAGCAAACAAGTTGTTTCTACTTCTCATCAGGTATATTGATAGTCACTCAATCTGTAAAGACCCGATCCCCTAAATCCCAGGATTTAGAGTACCGAATCCCTAACCACATATAACGTTTTCACATTATATGTAAGGTTGTCCTAAAACTAACAGTTTATGAAAATTGTTTGATCAAAATCACTAAACTTTGTAACGAACTTTTAAACAAACAAGATTACTAACAAAAGCAATCTATACATACATTTACATCATATATATACATCGTTTAGTGCCAATACATGACACTACAAAAATTACATGTTTTCTCAAAACATGAGAATCCTAAAGGATCTTAAGGTCATTACAACAAGAAATTGGCTTAACTAATAAGCCTTCTATACATAACTTTTTCCTTAGCAAAAAGTCTTGCAAAAGTCCAGGGTAACGGATCCTATTTGTCCCACTCATCCAGAAATCTCTCGAAATCAGACCCATAGCCCAAGTCATCATATAACTCGTCTCCAATACCTGCAAAGCAGAAAAAGTGAGCCAGAGGCCCAGTACATAATAACTAATGCATAACAAGTCATCCAATTGATGTAATGCATCATAGAACAAGTGGTTATCTTTATTACACTTTCTTTCACAAATCAACAAGAGGGTATTCAAACCCCGGTCACACTTCGGGAATCCAGGGATCCTAAGTAACTGCAGCTGCTCAGGGGGTTGATATAAGCAGTCCGAATACTTATATCTCCTATATCTATTTCATGAAGATAATAGCTTCATTTAGGGTTTAAAAGCAGTTGCCCGACTCTACTTAAACTTAGTCCATAACATGAGCCTAGTTCACAAGTTCCCATAAACTTTGAACTAAATCATGGTATTTCTCCCTAAGTTTAAGCAAATGTTACTCAGATACTATTCCCCCCTATCGGCTACCCACTTAACAAAAAAGAATCGCTATTGCATCATAGCGTACCATTGCATCATGACTTGGTTAAGCGCCTAGCTAACATGTCATTGCATCATGACAGGTTTGCTGCTCCTCGGACCAGATTAAACAGCATAATAGACATCCAATTCATTCAAATGTTAAGCCGAATCAATTTAAGTCAAATTAGAAATGCCTGGTCCTAGCAAACATCAAACAAGTTATCGCGCACCTGAACCCGTTAGTATAGAACTAGGATCTCTCGGTGATGAACTAACCGAAGAATCCTTAACTGTAATAGAAATATCACAATAATCAATAAATCAACAAGTTTAGATCTCATTATCACAAGTATATACATATTATATCCATATATCACAATTAATCAAAGAAATCCAAATAATTGAATACAAGGTCATAAATAAGCATTTAAACATCCTATTATATTCTAAATCGCTTAATAAATACTTAATTGCTTGAATAACAAACTTTAGAAAATTTTAGAAAAAGTTTTTTAAATTTCAAAAGCACAGGGGATAGGCCAACGGCTTTGAGCCGGTGCTCGATGCTCTGAAAATCAACATTGCCAGCGCTGGCAGTGTTCAAGGGTACGCCGCCTGCCTTTGCATCCTATGCCGGCAGCCTTGAGTCGGCGTAGAATCCAAAACCAGAATTTTCAAAAACGTCCAGAGAAGTCTAAGCCGTCCGCTTACTTAGATACGCCGGTGGCTTTGACACATACGCCGACGGCCTACATTTCCGCTGCCAGCGTACTATATGACAGAATGAACGCTGGCTGACTTTCCCAGCGAAAGCCGGCGGCTTTCATCCAGCCTTAAGAAAACTGAATCCAACGCTGCCTCTAAGCTGGCGGCGTTGAATTCCCAGGTGCCGGCGTACGTTCTAAAAACAGGCTTAAACGAAAAATCTCAAATCTTTTGTTTTTCCACTTTGTAAAATTCTATCCTAATACACTTTAAACCTTCCTCAACTACACTTCTAACTTCATATACTCACTCTTAACTATACTACTCAATTCTAGCAACTCAAAACAAGAATTCAACACAATTAAACACTTTAACTCCACATCAATCCAATCTAGATTTCCCTACACAATTCCTCTTCACATCCTCCCAACACTTCATATTACTTCAACCATGCATGCACAAACTCACACACTCATATAACACATTCATAACTCATCCCAAGCATGAACAAATAATTTGATCAACATTAAACTCATTCCAATGAAGAATTCATGTAATCACTTCAAGAAAGAAAACAAACAAAACAACAATCATAATTAAATCAATTCAAATACAAATATATATATACCTTGTCTTAAGGATAACTTTGATTTTTTTTTTTTTAACTTGATATTGACTTTGACTTGAGCTTGGAATGGAATTGAAAGAGGAAGAAGAAAAGAAAGAAAGAAGAAGCAAAATTCGTATAAAATATTAGGGCTGCAAAAAGAGAGTTCAATTAAGCATAATTTGACTTTATACATATTCCAAATTTACCCTCTAAGGCATATACAACTTTAATGTGTAATTTAGGTGAATTTGAGCCTCATTTAGGCTTCATTTAGGGGCAATAATGCTAACTTAATTAAAGAAATCTCTATCAACTAACCTTAAACAAAATTAAAGTTGATTTATTAATCTAACTTAACTTAACATCTTAATGTACAAAAGACATAACTAATAATTTCACTACACACACACACATTAATACATATAAAACAAAGATATTAATTTCATTAAATACATGCAAAATAATACATTTTAGACTACTAACAACATAACCATGATATTCATCATACTCACTCAATTCAATACTCAAGATAATAAATAAACACATGGAATTTAAATAAAATTTAAATCTAGGTCATTTCACAATCATTAAACAGCAAGCAGTTCCCAATTCCCACACATATTTCATTATAGTGATATGATTATGAAGGTGCCAATACATTACATAGACACACAATGTGTATAGTCAAAGTTACTCACTTGTCCATGAATCAGATACGGTCGTAGTAGTCCTCTGGGAAATTTGAAAAGGAGTTTAACTTGCCTATAATAAGTAATAATCACAAATTAATATATAGAAATTTATTATAAGATCCTATAGTGCCTATTTGACCTAAGCTGGTGTTTTCGGTATTTTTCATTATTTCAAATAAACCTTATTTTTTACCATAATAGCCTATTTACTATAAATGGTCATGAGAGTCATCTAACTTAGGAGAAGTATATTTTATCTAAATCATGGTATACAAACGATATGATTGTCATATTTTCTATTGTTCAGCCAAGTGGTTTATATCATGGGTTTATTTGTTTATACTTGTCATCTTTTGTGAAATTTGATCCTTATATTTATTCATTTGACTTATTGTAACAGTGATTTAGCTAGTTAGGATTCTAAAATCACATTTTATTCCATTTGTTTATCTTAGCAATAAGGGTTGATAGACTTTATTATTAGTTGTCATTCAATGACATTTTATATGTGTTTTATCAAGAAAAGGACACTTAATTGCTTGAATATAATTTTGGAGCTAAAGGAAAACATTTGAGGGATTTAGAGATGATTCAAGTAAAAATCAAGGTGAAGTTGGGAAAATATGGACAATAGTTTATTTTTTACACATGCACTATAAGAACTAAATTGGAGAAAATTTATGAAAGTCATGTTCCAGTTCCAATTTAGCAAGGGCTGTCTGCATGGCGGTGTAGGGGGTAGTAATGAACTCAAACACATTATAAATCCTTTAAAAGTCCATTTTTTTCTACTGTACAACCATTTCTTTAGTCCTACCTTGTTTTTAAGAGTACAAGTAGCATTTTTAGACCATGTTAAGTGACTGAAAATAATATTATTCCTTGATCTACCTAAGCCAAAATCTTATAAATGCCTATTCTTGTGATGTTAAGTTCATGTTAGCATTTAAAATGAACATGATCATTCCATTATAAGGCTGGTGGCAGACATATATACATATATATGTATATTATTTTGTTTCTCCGTTTCTTTGTCTTCACCATGGAAAAAGGTCCAGAAAGTTACCTTCAAACAGTAAAGTGGTGGAACACCACCTTTGTTCCTATCAAGCTATCGAATCTAGGGGGAAAGATGAAAGGATTATGATATATTAAGTTTAAAAGAAACATAAGAAATCTTCATGAATGATTTTTAAAGAGTTGGTATCCCTTACCTTAGTTTGGTGGTTTTGGTCGGCCTGGGGTCATCTTCACAAGAGTGTACAAGAATGCATGAGGATGATGTCTTGTTCATGTTGATTGCTAGGCTGTCACAAAAATGAGATGGAGAAGGGGTGTGGTGATATGCATTGGTTACCTTGGAAGGTCTATAAATGTAAAGTACAAATAAATAAATTATAATGAAGGGTAAAATTGTAATATAGTGTCACTTAAAAGGGTATTTTTGTCCTTAAATATACGAAGTTGAAGCTTTGAAAATTTCTAAGGAATTTAGCTGTATGCCGGCATGAAGGCTACCGGTATACACACCAATACCATCAGCATTGGCCAGCAAAGCTGTCGGCATAGTGGCCAGCGTAGGCTGTTTTTCTTAAGCAAAGTTGGCTTTTTTCCTAAGCGACTTACATCTATATATAGACCCCTTGACCTACGAAATTGTCACACCATTCCTCAGCCAAAATCCTAGGTAAGTAGGTCTATCTCTAGTCTATTTCGGTTAATTTCTTTAGATAATTATTCTAATTTAAGTCTTTTCATATGATTGAAGGAGATTTAAGATCTAGTAGAGAAACCTTAAATTGGATTTGGAGATTCATGGTCTCGATTCAAGATAAAGGAGATTGATTAAATTAGAGTACTGTTACAAGTGAGATCTGCAAGTTCTAGGAATTGTGGAGATAACTAGGAACTTTAGAGGAACTAACTGTGTTGGAGGTTTGTAGTTTGAGAACAAATGAAACATGAATACTTGTGAGATTAGGGTTCCTATTCTATTAGAAGTTTTTGTTAGTGGATTGGAGTGTTGAAAGCGAATCCAAGTACGACCTTACCTTGCTTGTTATTTGTGTGTATAGGATTAGAGAATAAATTGACTAAATTCTATCCGGATTGTAATTGAAAGTGTGTTGCTTGTGTTTGGCTTTGGATAGTAAAGACCATGTAGAGTGTAATACTAACGTGGCGCTCTAATGATCTATGTGTGAGGGTGTCTCGAGTGGACTCGTGCATAGAGATGATTTCGATAGATTATGAGTCGTTCCGGTTCATATAGCGGAATGCAACGATATTTGAGGAGTACCCAACATTAATATATATGTATATAAACTATTTTTATATAAAGGCTTATGTCGGAGTCATGAGTTACTCTGGGTTTAGGATTAGTTGTAAATGGTTCTAAACTGTGTTGGTTGCTTAGCTAAATTAAAGATAATAAATTGTGGTTGTTACATTAGTTTTAAGTTGTATATAAAAATGTTTATTGCTTGTTCATGTGCATGTGTTTATGGTATGACGTATTGGGCGTTTTCGCTCATTCTTTTATTTTTCAGGTGCAGGTGAAAATGATATAGTTTATTATTTATCTGGATTTGATGTATATATGGACTACGGGGAGGACGTTAGTGGACCTAACTATCTTGCAAATATCTAGATCGTTTTTGGAGAGCTATTAGTAGTTTTAAATCCATGGGAAGTCTGTAAACCCTTAATTTTTAAGGTAATTTCAATCTTAAACCCTAAACTGGAAAGTCAACCAGAAACCTTAGGTCAACAAATTCCTAGGAGACCCTAGCAGTTTAGATCCGGCAACCTCGTGTTCTTAAACTAAGAAGTCAATATATGAGTAGAGAGTGTAGATTGGTTCGTTATAATATTAGTATGCTTAAAAATATCATATTAATAAATTTTCGACTTATTTCGAATTTAATCGGATACAGACTTTGAAAAGCGTGTCCCGGGGCTCGAGATACTAAAAATATGTTATTAGTACCATTAGATTCGTAATTTCATAAGATTTTCAAATATATCAGTTATATAATTTTTCGGGTTATAAAAGTTACAGTTATAGTTTTTTATCGTATTTTCAATACTACCGGTAATTTAATTGTTTAATCTACTTTTTGATTTCTGATCACACTATTCATAAGTACAATCACCCATACCCTATTCTGACATCCTTGCAACCTATTCTTACAATATTACATCATTTTCCTTATAATTACTTTTCCAATACTATTATTACTTAAGTTACTTTTGAATTTTGAATGTTATTACACAAAAATATCACAGATCTCTCCCTCTCTCTTAACAAAACCAGCGCCCCCCCTTTCCTTAAGCTCTCTCTCAATTTATTTTATTTTCTTTCTTTTATTCTACACAAACCCTAATCTAATCCTCTATATAAACTCCTTTATGTCCTTCACTTTTTATTTTTCTCTCTTTCTCTCAAAACAAACTCTTGCAAATTGGTTTTTCTCTCCTCTCTCCTCTCCTTGTTGCCGTGACCTCCCCCATACACACACACACACCCCATATTTTTCTTCATGATTCTTGTTCCAAATGCTAAATAGGTAACAGATCTACACCCTACCACATTAAAAATATGTAATGGCAAGATCATGCATGTGTGATTCCACCAAAAATCCCTATGAGCTTTATGCTAGAGATGTTGAAACACTTAAAAATGAGATCCTTGCCATCACAATGTTGTAGATCTTGTTATTTAAGTTGTTTTGCTATTATTTTGCTTTATTTTTGTTTTATGTTGTTAATATTGATGTTTTATGCATGGATTCATTATTTAACCTTATCTACATAATGAACATAGTGCATTTGCATTTTTGACTTGCATAATAAATTAGATTTAGTTGTTTTGAGTACATAAATGCCTTAGGTTTTTGTTTTATGTACATAAAGGACTTGTAGTAGCATAATAATAGTGGGAAAATGTTAGGAAGCTTCAGATCTATTTTAGTTTCAACAAAAATGTTTTTTTGAAATTCGGATCTAAAGAGAACCCTATTTAGAAAAGCTATTTTCCAACTTCAAAATGAGTATTTTTACATTAAATATGAAGGGCTTAGGGAATAGGTAACATAAAAAAATAGTTTTGATGAGTAAAGCCTAGATCTACTGAGAGATATTTTCAAAACAAGAAAAGTTTACAAAAGTTATGTTAGCATTATGTTTCAATCCTAGCAACAAACTTAAAATTCGTAATAAGGAAAGCTTGATATGTGAACATCTATTTTTCAACCCTGAAACAAGATTTTTATTAAAGAAATGGAAGCCTTAAGGGGTAGGTTTGGTTGGGAATTGATTTTAGAAAGATTAAATGAGATTTACAAAAGAAATAATCTCAGATATAAATTTCAAAATTTGGATTTAGAAATGACCTTTATTTAAACACCTATTTCCAAATGCCAAAATGAGGATTTTAATGAAAAAATAGAAGTCCTAGGGGATACATGTAATAAAAGCCTAATTTTGACAAGGATAAATGAAATTTATCAAAGTATAATCCTAAAACAATGAAAGGTTTCAAAGTTTAGATTTAATAATGTTTTTATTCCTTAAAAATTTTGTAAAATTCATAACTAGATCCCTATTTAAACATCTATTTTTCAACTCTAAAATGAAGAATTTTATTAAAATAATGAAGGTGTTAGGCATATAGGTCATTAATGTTGAGTTTTGATAAGAGCAAGTGTGATTTTACAAGGAATAAAACTAGTTTTCTTAAGTTTAATAATTTCAAAAGTTTTGCAAAGCAAAAGTTTTCTAAAGGAATTCTTGATATCATATATCATGAGGATATACATATAGATAGCTCATTCATGACATTCATGGTAATAAACATGTAGGTATTGCACGCACATATAATGCACTTGGTAGGAACAAAACTAGGAAAATAGTGTCCTACACATCCCATAAAGGATTGTCTAAGCACACGAAGAAATAGATTGACCAACACCCATGAATCATGCATGATATTGCGTTATTTATGTATATGAAAGAGTCTTTCAAGATATAATGATAGCTAAGTATCTATCAAAGCTTTGGAATGATGCTTGGATTGAAATTAGAAATTGATTTGTAGGTTGGAAATCTCATATAGTCTTTTGTACCCTACTGTTCATGGACCAAACGACCTTGTTTGATGAAAACAACATTAGAAATAGATAGCTCTCATCGAATAGGTAGAAATTGGTATATGATATGAGAAATTTCGAGTTAAAATGACCAAGTTATGGTCGTTTTAAGTTGAAATTTCCTCTTAGACGAATTTTAAGGAACTTGTTCGAATAGAATTTATAAGTTCATTCAAAATTCATAGAAATACTCATTGGAGTTATTTCTTTTGATTAGGAGACTTGGGAGACGGACTAGACCTTCTTGAGGATTATTACGATTAAGTGGATTTTCGCACCATGGCAAAGTGAGTTCACTATCTTAAAATCACATGCTCTTGATTGTGCTTGTAATAATAATGGCATTAGAACCAGGACAAGATAAAATTGAAATGTGCATGTGAGTTATGTTTGATTGAATTGATGATAAGAATATTGAAATGGGAGTTGTTATAAATGTTTGTATGATTTAGTATAGTATTGGAGTATTTGAAATATCTATGATCGCCTATAATTCGCTTAAATAATATGCCATGATCCTATAACTAAATTAACCATGCATACCATATGTTGAGTCACATTACATTTGTTATTATACCTTTGTGGGAAGAAGGCATAATAGCTAGGCAACAAGTGGGTCTGGAAACTCGAATGTTGGCATGAATGTCCTGAATTAAAATGGAAGTGGCGTAGGCACTTGAATCAACTACAAAATTAGCGAGTGAATGGGAACTTGAATCAACCACTATATAAATGAGAAAAACTGAAATCTATGGTCGTATGGGCCTAAAACACCTAACCCCGAATGGAGGGCGTAAATCCATTTAACGTAGGACTCCCGGAAAGTCTTATGTATTGTATGCTCATGTGCTTATGCATTTCATATGATTGTTAATATAACTTACTTACTCCATTGTCTGATGAAGTATATAATTTGGAAGTGAAACTTACTAAGCTCGTAAGCTTATACCCCTATAGTTTCCTGTTGTAGTATGATTATTTATGGCTATCTCTGAGAAGCCGCTTTCCTTAAGTACAACTTCTAGAATTTAAGGAGCTTTTTGTAGAAGTCGGGACCTAAGTGTTAGGCATAGACTTCTAGTTAAATCTCCTAAATCTAATATATAAATATTGTTGTAAGAGACTTTTGCGGACCTAAGGACGCTTAATATTTTAGCGAGGGTATGCCCCTTAGATCTTTGTAATAGATTAATTTTGGTTATAACTGGTATGATTTATATTTTTATTGCTATGTATGTGTTCTTAAGCTAATTCGATTCAAAGTAAGGTCCCTTATATGGTGAACATAAGCCTTATACCTAGTGTCTAAACTCATGGAATGACTGAGGTTATCATACTTGAGTTTAAATATCGAGTGTGGTGGACTGTCGTGTATAGGGTACCCTTTGGGGTATGACGAAGTCGTTTTTTTTTTTTAAAGTTATTTTGACGTTATGAGGTTTTTGTGTAAAGACCTTTTATATGGATTTAGTCAGACAAGGTTGGCTTTGGTTTATGCCAATAAGATAGTTATAAACAAGTTTTATATTTTCTGATGTTTTTAAAGTATCCTTATTTTGAGAGATTTGAATATATATGTTTATAATTGGTGGATTAGAGTTTTAATAGCCTTAGCGTGTTCTTAATAAGAGAAAGACACTCACCAGATACGTGGTGAGTTGTAATGCCTTTAATTTAGGGTGCTACAACAAACATGGAGGAAATTTAGAGGTGGTGATGTAATTTTTGTCTATTTATTTGTTGTGTTTTGGATATTTTGAATGGTCTTTGGGGATGTATGTTGCACATGAAACAAGGAGAAAGAAAGAGAGTGTTGAGTTGGAATGGTTTGATATTGAAGAAGGCCTCATGCATTAAATTCATGGATGATTGTTTTCCTTGTTATGGAAATAAATGCTCCTATTTGCACTTGTACTTGTTTCTCTATATAGAGATGGCAAGGAGATGAATATTTAGCTGTAAAAAGGATATTAAGATTTTTGCTTAGTTATTTGTCTTATCATGTTAGATACATAGTCTTGGTGTTATGTGTACAAGCATCTATAGCCTCTGACTCCTATTTCCTATGTAGCTATGATTCCAAAAAGGAAATTGGTGGATGGCTTCTATTTGACTGGTAGTTCAAGTATTATAATTTGTAGAGTCAATTAGATAGCTTTCAGTTAGTCTGAATGGTTTTGTGTCTATGAGATTGAGCATTAGCATAGTTTTCGATCAATATATCTAGAATTATTTGTGATCATCATATATATAAAATCTAGTTTAAATTTTATTAATATATTTATATTTTATATTTGATAAGGAATCTTATTGGATTTAATTTATACTATGCGATTTAACTCTAGGCTATTATTTGCTGACCGATATATTATATTAATAAATTAGTTTGTTTTGGCACAAGTATTTATTTTATCTACTTATAGATTCTAAGAAAATGAATTTTTTCGGAGGTTTACATCAGTAGAGTAGTTTATTGAGTCAAATTTTAGCTTAAATTTGTATGGTTTAATGAGTATGTAAATTTTAACATATATGAGTTTTATTATGTTGGCGTTTTAACATTGTTGATGGAATCAGTTAACGTTGTCACATGCATATGATATTAGTCACATTTTCACATGCTTTAAAGGAGTGGTGTAGAGAATGACATGTAGACGTAGGGATTCAAAAGAGCCAATTCAAGTTGAATTTAGCCAAGCTTTTTAAAGGTTAAGCTCAACTCATTGAAAGGATTATCAAACTTAAGTTAAATCAAACTTTTACCGAGCTAGAAAATTATAGCCTTGAACTTCGCTCATTTAGATAAATAAACTTTATTTCAAGTTTAATCTTAACTCATTTATAAATAGAACTCAAGTCGAGTTGCCTTGTTGGCACTCTGATTATGAGATAAGTTAAATGTAAAAGATTAAATGTATAAAATGAATAAGTATGTGTATATATACATACATAAATAAATGATAAATAGATATTAGACTCTATATCATATAACATATATATTATCTCATATCATAAAATATATATTATATAGAAAATAACTTTAGTTTTAGTTAGATAATATATATAATATATATAACTCATGGACCTATTTTTGAACCTAAATGAGCCAGTTTGCAGCTCACGAGTTTAAATAAGAGCTATAACTTGACTCGTTTACTAATTAAGCTTGAAGAGGGTTAAATTTAAAGCAAGTTGAGCTCAAATAGATTACAAATAGATAGAAAATAGCTCTGCTTTTTTACAACTCGACTTGTTTATAGTACTATATGAAAGAATGACTTAAGAAGAGACGAATGGTGGAGAAATTGTAATATCTCGAGTCAAGTCTTTGGATCAAGGGATTGTAGTTGTACTAAATATATGAGTCTGGACTCCATGGTGTGCTCATAGTACAGTCAGAGTGGGCAGTTAAACTCAAACTCGTTTCATTGGCTCTAGGGTAATTAGTAACATAATCATCTTGCTAATAAATGATAAATTAATAAAAAAATAAAATAAAATTATGAAGTATCCGTTCATCACTCGAATTATTACATGTGTAGTGTGAGGTAAATAATGGCGTTGTATAGTCACAAAGGAAATTTACGCATTTGGAATAGAGTATTAAGAGTACAAACACTAGATTCCATATGCGTACATGCAACAATAGGAGCTTTTGAAATGGGATATTGTAGTTGAGAAATAGCGAATTAGAATAACTATAATTGAATGGTACAAAGGAAAAAAAAGAGAAAAGTATAATTAATTAATCCCCTCAATAATAGGAGAGGAACTTACAATACACAGGAAATTTGGGAAAAACCCATTTCATCTCCTTCCAATTCCATGCTCCAACACAACACTCCCACCACCATCATCTTTTGTTAATTTCCAGCAAAAAACATGAGAAAATCTTCATTGGAACTTTTGCCAAAACTGATCTTAACAACTTTCATTAACATGAATGCCATTTATAAGAATTTTTCTAGGTGATTTTTGAAGCGCTCAAGCTTGAATTGAAGGCAAAACTTTCCAATTTCTTCTTGCATAATTTTTATTGTTTCCATCAAGGTTCATTCATGAGTTTTTCTTATAAATGCGACATGTTTTCATAGGATCTATATTTGAAACACCTTCAATTATTTATGGAAATTGAAGGATGTAGGTGAGCTAATTCTAACTTCTACATGCAATTATAAATCCATGATGATTTCTTAGAGAACTTTGAAGTTTGAGTAATGTTTTGGCTTCTAAATAACTCCAACTCCACTCTAATTTTTTTTTTTTTTACTCAACCTTTTGATGCTTCCTCTATTGCTACTCTGCTGTACACACCTAGAAAAGTTCTTAAAATAAGCGTATGATGATAATTTTGAGATAATAGTCGTCTCTAATACTTAGACACACATATGTTGGTTTTGTTATCCTATGGTCTATGAAATATAGATTACTTGTAGTCTAATTTAAAGAATATATTGAAAATGACTCTCCTCGGATTGGCAGGTACAGATATTACAAAAATTGGTTGAGTCTCTAGCCTAGACCCATGCCTTAGCTCATCTGTCGACTTTAACAATAATAATAAAGAGAAATAGAAAAGAAGTTTAAAGGAAGAAAACGGAAAAAAAAAATAGTATAAGTAAATAATTTTTAACATGTAAACTATTTTCTTATGAGTAGTAAAAGAAATGATGATTCGTAATTGTGTGGTACCAAACACTTTGTTTGACTCGTAAGTGCTCCCGACTACCTTAATTGAACATACTCTAATACAACTAATACTACAAAAGAAATATAATAATATACAACTAAGGAACTCTGGTATTCATTTCACATGGAGTAATAATCAGCTGGGAGACAACAGAATATGGAGGAGGCTAGATAGAGCATTTATGAATCCAGATTTTATGGGGGATAATCAAGGAGCTATATCAATTACCTTAGCTCCGGTTCTCTCAGACCACTCTCCAGTTATAGTGCAACTTGTGCACAATTAGACTTATGGGAAAAAAGGTTTTAAATTTTTCAATTTCTGGGCAACTCATCAAGATTTTCTGGGTATTGTTCAGCAAGAATGGATTAAGGAATTTCGAATAATCCAAAAGCTGAGAAGGATTAAAGTAAAACTCCAAGAGATTAACCGTACAACTTATAGTGATATAACAGCAAAAGTTCAAACTCAGAGAGATAGAGTTATTATTCTTCAGGAAAATCTTCAAAGAGACCCCCTCAATGAATGGTTATTCCTAGAAGAAAAAGCTATGGTGCAAGAATTAAGAAGGTTAATGTTATTAGAAGAAAGTTTTTTGCAGCAGAAATCAAGAATGACTTGGGTGAAATTAGGAGATTCAAACTCCAAATTCTTCTTTAATTCTATAAAGAAAAGGAGGCTCAGAATATAGTGACTCAGATCTTAGATGATGGTAATAGATCATAACTGGAGATGCAAACATCCATGAGGCTTTTACTCAATACTTCCAGAGCATTATGGGTACTCAGACCCCTGGAAGGAAACACTGCTGTAGAGAAGTTTTTGAAGTAGGGAAGATTTTGACTGCAAATGATGTAGCTAGATTAGCTTCACCAATCACAGAACAGGAAGTTCAAGAAGGGCTTTTTTCCATTGGTTCTGACAAAGCACCAGGGGTTGATGGCTATAACAGCTACTTCTTTAAGAAATGTTGGAACATAGTGAAGAATGATTTAGTGAGAATGGTTCAGGAAGCATTTACAAAAGGGGAAATTCTCAAGCAACTAAGTATAACTGCCCTCACATTGGTTCCCAAAACTAATTCTGCAGATAAGGTCTCTGAATTCAGGCCCATTGCTTGCTGTTCAGTCCTTTACAAAATTATTACCAAGGTCATTACAAACAGATTACGAGCTATTCTGCAAGATCTGGTTGCTTCTACTCAGTCAGCTTTTATTGCTGGAAGATCTATAAGTGATAACATTGCTTAGCACATGAACTAGTGCATGGCTATCATTTACAACATCCTCCTCTAAATGTTGTCTTAAAATAGATCTTAAGAAGGCATATGATTCCATAGCTTGGGATTTTATTGAAGAAGTAATGATTGGGTTTCAATTTCCCAATAATTTCATTAAATTAGTGATGGCTTGTTTAAGAACAACAGTCTATACTGTGAGCTGGAAGGGATCTCAAGGAGATTGTTTCAAGCTAAGAAGGGGCTGCGACAAGGGGACCCTATGTCCCCCAACTGTTTGTTTTATGTATGGAATATTTCTCGAGAAGTCTCAAATTGTATTTGATAGATAACTTTAAGTTTCACCTGGTTGTAGACAGTTACAGTTGAGTCACATCATCTTCGCAGATGACTTAATGCTTTTTAGTGCAGGGGATGTAAATTCAGTTGCTCAACTCAAGGAGATACTGCAGCATCTTCAAGAAGTCTCTGGGCTTGAGGTAAATGAAAAGAAAAGCCATATTTTTTTCTCTGGAGTTTCAAATGAAATTAAAAGAAGGATTCTTCAGCTGACTAAATTTCAAGAGGGGACGTTACCAGTCAGATATTTGGGATTACCTCTAATCACAAAGAGGCTAAGTGTTGGTGATTGTCAGAGCCTCCTGGGGAAATTATCTAATAGATTGAACCAGTGGAATAATAAATACTTATCCTATGCAGGTAGACACCAATTACTGCAATCTGTCTTAATGAGTTTTCACCCTTATTGGGCCTCAGTAGTACTTCTTCCTAAAGCATTACTGCTGCTATTGAGAAAGTATGTAGGAACTATCTTTGGACAGGGACAGCTTCAGATCATGCAAGGACTTTAGTTGCATGGCATGAGGTATGCAAGACAAAGAAGGAGGGTGGACTTAACATCAGACCAATTGCTTTATGGAATAAGGCTGCTTTATGTAAGTTAGCCTGGAAGTTAGTTCAGGGTTTTAATACCCCTTGGTGCCAGTGGATAACAACCAATAAACTCAGAAACAATAGTTTTTGGTTTGTAAAGCCAGATAATAGATCTAGTTGGATATGGAGGGGCCTTCTTAATATTAGGAAAGATATCCAGAAATGTTTTAACTATCAAGTAGGCAATGGTAATGACTTCTTGTTTTGGCAAGATCCTTGGATTCAAGGAAAAACATTACTTGAGAAGTATCCCATAGATATTCAGAGTACAGGAATTAGTCTTCATAGTTCAATTGCAGCTCGCTGGAGGAACAGATGGTGTCTACCTGAAGCAAATTCGGAAGAGCTGAGAGACGCTTGGAGGGATGTAAGGAGATATCAACTTTCTTCTCAATCAGATGCTATTCTCTGGACAGGTAAATCATTTTCAACAAAGTCTGCCTGGGAATTGATTAGGCCTAAATTTCCAACTGTTCAATGGCATGAACTTATGTGGAATACTAGTTCAATACCAAGAGCTAGATTCATTTTATGGTTAGCTCTAAAGAATAAATTAAGAACTAAAGACAAGCTAGTGAAATGGCAGTGTGGTATTGATGATAAATGTATTCTCTGTGGATTGAGTAAGGAAACAGTTCCACATGTCTTTTTCAATTGTATAGTAAGTAGACAAATATGGAGGAAACTAGAAGAGATTGATTGTATTGGTAAGAGAATAAATTCCTGGCAGAGATTGATTCAATGGTTCATTAAGAAGACTAAGGGTAAAAGCAAAGTGGCAAAATGTAGAAGAGCAATATTGGCAGCTACAATTTACCAGATCTGGAAGGCTCGAAATATGAAGCAATTTCAAAATCAGATTCCCAGTATTGTCCAAGTTTTGAGGAATGTAAAGTCATTAGTTATGTATAGATTTCAGAATTACAATCAGAATACTAATATATATAGAATTCTTAGAGAGTTGGAGAGGCTTTAAGTGAGTGCAAGGCTATTTCCTTGCAGGTTTGTAACCATTCTTTCTATAGTAATGATTCTTTTGGTTTTCCTACCAAAAAAAATATATATATATTATATATTACAGTATATTTCATATAATGTAAAAACACCACTATTTATAGTTTTATACAGTAGTTTCAATCCTGGTTTTCCTTAAACAAAAACTTTTTTATATCAATGTGAGTTAATTGAAAGTGATTCTCTTAAATTTATTATATATATTTATTGGGTTAGGGATTTCCTTAATGTTTGGCGAATTCCTTAGACTTAATTGCATTGGACATGGCCTCCAAGCTTAAATGATATGCCTCTTGAAAGTTTTTGACATTTGGACTTAAATCATGATGGATAGTTGAATTGCAGTTTCATGGAGGTGTCATTTATGGGGCTTGTCTTCTTTTTAATGTGCGCGTCTCTCTCTCTCTCTATATATATATACATATATATTCTGAATCTACATTTTTTTCCTATTAAAGATATAAAAATACATATCCATGTTTCAGTAGTTTTCGTTTCCTATGTACCCAAAAAAGAGAAATTTCTTTTCTATTAGTATTTCTATTTATAAAAAAATTCCATTAAGGGAGATCATCACAATGTGCTATTAAACGAGATTGACATATGCCTTTTCTAAGAGCCTCGCAACTATGTATACTTCTTACAACCAACAACATAATTTGTTCTAAACTCCATATAGCCTACTAAAGTTGTAATTTTATTTGTCAAATTATATGGTTTAGCTTTTTGTAAACCCCCTAATTTTATATAATCTGATTATAATGATTACTAAAAATATAATATAGAATCATAAAAGAACTAAAATAAAAGTTGTAAAAATCACTCCTAATTTTTCGTGATTTAAAATTACTAAAAATTATTAAAATGTAAACAAATTTGATTATAGATAGAAAAATTAGAATTCTTACCAATAAAATTTCAAAATGCAAAATGTAACTTCATAACCTTAAACACTCAATGATCGATGAAAAATCTATCATTTCTGTAAACTTCAAAATCCTTTTACCTTAAGTTTAGAGATTAAAAGATAAAATTCTACACTAATAATGATACAATAAATTCTAAATTATTTCTAATATTTTTAAAACCTTAAAATAGTCTTAAAAAATTGTTGATCATCAATTATTAAAATAAATAATTGAATTATACCAATATTTTAGTTAGAAAGTTTTGAGTCTATAAAGACTAAAATCCGATTTAATCTCGTAACCCGAGAATTTTTATGACTAGTAAAATGAATAGAGTAACAAATATAAAATGGATATTAAACTTATGACACAATAAAAATCTAGAATGAACTTATGAGTAATAATAAACTCATTTATAGTTTAAAAACCTGAATAGAAAATTCTTTGACTCTAACAGATACTGAAGATAAGATTTCGTATCTTGAGCCAATCACTCAAGGTATAATTAAAAGTATCTATAAATTTCAAATCTGATAAAAGACAACCCCTTTATATAACCTATTAATTATAAAACAATAACTAAAAGATGAACCACTAGGATTATAAATATGCAATAAAAATGAAAAAAGATATATAACTAACAATATAAACTTTAAATAAAAAAATGCATTGGACCATAATTCTAGTTAGAAAATTTGGAGACTATAGGTACTAAAATCCTAATTTGACCTATCGACACTAAAAATCTTAATTGCATAAGATAAAACTCTAAAATTATTTAATTATATAAATTTAAATTCAAAATTCAAACTCAAAAGATAACCTAGGAATATTGTAGAGACTTTAGATAAAATTTAAAAATAAAACTTTTATAAACTAATATAATTATACGTGTATAGCCTAGTTAAATACGAGAAAACTTAGATATATATTATTATTATTTAGTTTCCAAAGTATGTGAAACACAGTGAAAATTTGAACCATAATAGCCACTATCTTCCTTTGCAAATCATGCACGCATTGCCTTTAATTGAGCCAAATTGGTCACAAAATTTCAACTTGAAAGTGACTTAGCATGCAATGACAACACACCAACAACCCACATAATTAATATAAGATAAAGAGCCTGAAAAATTACAAACCAACTTCATATTTGGCTCTTGATTTTCGTAACCTGCAGCTATGAAAGGAGACAATATATTTCACACGTTCCTTGCTCCTCACTGTGTATAACTTTAGGCATTTAGAAGTAGACTAAGTTAACAAGCTTTGATAAATTAACTAACTAACATCTAATTAAAATCAACTAAAAATGACCAAGTAGCAATATTAACCTTGAAAATTATTTTCCAAACACACATGCCCGACTTTGAAGCCCAAGTTGTAGATGTGGATTGAAGATTTTCCAGCAGCCATCAGACCCAAACATCAACTTGTACAATAAAAATAGCTCATAAATAGCAATATAAATAAGTATAATTAACATAAAAACCAATTATTTATTTCCCCATCCATTTGACTCGTAAACTGCAACAAAGCACTTAACAAACAACCCATTTTGTCCCTCATAAATAGCATCAAGGAACAGACAAATCGCCCCTGTTTTTCCCCATAGCTCTACCGTGAGAACACCACTAATATATGAGACAACATGTAACAAAACAACAAATAGAAAAACACCAACTAAACCTTCATTAAATGAGTATAAAACCAGCTCAAACAACTTGTGGAATCCACCTCAATTCCTCCAATTTCCATAATAGCAGTTGAACAAAGAAGACAAAATTGCACATAAAAATTTGCAACACATTCTTCATCGAATATAGCTTAGGAATGTAGAAATTTAAAGCCCACAAAAGTAGAAAACTTGATCTTGAACATTGACCCACAAAATTTGCAAAATAAACACATAAACAACCAACATTGGAGCCACCAAAATTTTAGACAAAAAAAAAAAAAAACAAATTCTAGCCCTCATTTCACGTTTCAAAAGTAGCCACTTGCACCTCATTTATAGCTAATGTTGGACATGTATAAATAAGAGTAATTAACTGGCAAACAAGTTCATTTATTTCCCATCTTTTGATTAGAAAATCAGACCCAGCACCCAAAACAAATAGGTCCATCTTCCTCTTCAAAAACTCATGTAATAGACCAAAAGAGAAACGAAAAACAGAGTATCAACAACTCTTGTTTTTCCTAACTTGATCATTATGTAAGTTTTACTCCTTAACAACACAAAACACAACAATTAAACTATTTTCTCCCTATAGACAACAACAAAGAACCAAAGTAGAATACCTTTTGATTTCCTTCGCTTCACCGCAAATTATCAAGGTTTTAGAAATCAAGAACTAGAGGTAAGAATTATATTGGTTTAGCTAACTTATTTCTAAACTTACAACTACTCATTATACTATCTACTAATGTAGGATTCAGTCCACACCAAATAAGAGACTAGTAACATTCAATCATCCAACCAAGATAAGAATCATACTAACTTGAAGTTGCATTATGTTCAAGTATAGAAACTAGGAAGTTGATGAATTGAGTTGTTTTGGAAGAGTATATATGTTTGGATGAATAGATGATTATCTTATGAGTTGATAAGATGAGATATTATTGTGTTGATGATTCTTGGCTGTTTAGAAATAAGGAAAACATTAACTTGAAATTTTAGAATTCTAAAGCTTAGGAAATTCGGATCTAAGGAAAATGGAACCCAAAACCTTGTTTAAGACTATAACAAAACTAATTTAAACTTTGCTAAATGCATCTAAAACTTGTATAGAAGGAGAAACTTAACAAAAGAGACCTTAGAGACTTAACAAGGAGTCCAACATTACAAATATAGTATGAATCATTCCTTATAATTAAGTAAAAAATCAAAACAATTCATCCCTCCCTTCAGCACAAGTCGTGTGGAAGGAAGGGAAGAAACCAATATGAGCCATCCCTCCTATGAGCATTGGCAGTGTAGAAGGAAGGGTAGAAAGAAATAAAATACCCTCCCTCAGCATAGCCCCTGCAGCCCTTAGTATAGAACTTAAAATTTCATTTTTCCTTTTCATTTTAACACAAAAATTAAATTTAACTTTTAAGGATAAATTTCATATATCATGGTTATATGTTTTTTTAAATATATATATTTAATTTAAATTTAATAAATCTTAATTTACATTTGGTATGTATATATATCTAATTCCATTAGCTTACAAATATGTTAAAGGAATTTTTAAAGGACTAGATACTAAATGTAACCATATAAATAATAGAAATACCAATTTACATAGACAGATAAGGTTGACTAACGAAATAAATAATAAAGAAAGTTTCCTTATCAAAGTAGGCATTAAAGATTGTAAACATAGATAGGTTCTAATGGCATGATCCCCTTGAATAATAGGTAATGAATATTAACTACCTTAAAGTAGACATACTAAAAGAACCAAATAAGCAATAAAAGCTTAATAATAGAATTATTAAGCAAAGTAAGACTTAAAATATTCTATAAGCCGAATTTAGATAAAAAAAGAGAAAATAGTACTAAAAATAATAAAAACCAATTTTAGGACTTATTGCAAAACTATAAATATGATAATGAGAAATTGTTATTTTATTTCATAGGAGATATTGAGTCCATGTTCTCAAACCCCGAGTACTTTCCAATGACGTATCAAGTAAACAAGAATGCTCAGGTGAGGGAACTTTAATGATCTTCTATTTGCTTGTGTTTTCTGCCACTTCTTGTTATGTTGATTGTATGATTTGTCTATTAAATGACTGATTGTTGTAAATGCTATCAACTGCATGATCGCTTAAATAAATGGATAAGTATATTTACTCGACTAAACTAATCAGATATACTCGTCACATGTGCTTGAAATCCCCTATAGGGAATGTCCTGAATTTGCAATTGAATGTATTTCTAAAATATATTTTTCAAAGAACATGTCTCAAAGAATCTCAAGTTACTCCCTGTTCATCTTTTAAATGAAATTTTTCCAAATGAGTTATGAAATAAACCTGAGACATTTCTAAGACTTATATTGGTGGTAGATGTTGCCTGATTTAGGATCTATCAGTCGGATTCACCTTTATTGGGTGATGGTTAGTATTAGCAGTAGATGTTCTACTTGCCTAATTCACCATTACTTGGTGATGGATAAGTTTAAATATTAATTAATATTAACCAGTGTAAATCACATGAATACGTTGGGGAATATTGCTATTTACTAATGACATTTAGTTATTGGTTAAGTCTGCATGGATGCTACCACTAGGTAACCTCGTTTAGCATAAGACAATATCCCATGCGATGTAAGTATGGGAGACAACTGATACGTAGACAGCGTAAATCTACATCATTTATGACTCTTCACTCTCATAGATTTGTTGCTTGCATTCATCACGTATGCATTCATATCGATGTAGATAGATTTGCATGAATATTTAATTAATGCTTGATAACTTGCGTGATCGGTAGTAGTGAGGAATGAACTCATTGACCTGTGGTTTCGCTCACACCTCAATAGTTTTTGTGCAGGAATAATGCTACTTGAGATCATGCTAAAGATGTGTGGAGAGTGCTTCTCTATCATACCTTCTCGAAGCTAGAAAGCTAGATTTGTATGAACTTAGAATCTAATTTTGAACAAATTGTACAAATAGCTGAGACTTTACATTTTGTAGGATTGAAACCCCATTTTCACTATTTAGTAAGGGATACCGATTCTTTGCAATCTTTGTGAAATGAGGAAAATCGGGTTCCATAGTTGAATCTCGATAATACTATTATATGTATATGTATTAATCAAGTAGAGATAGTAATAAATAAGTAGAGTCTTGTAAACTCTGACTTACAAGACGATTTTTATATTATGATACACATATGTACGATGACTTCAGTTAATCTTACTAGGCCTACTTTTGAGGTGATACTTTTAATGCCTTATCTCTAGCTCTAATTCTAAAAATTTTCTCTTATAACTTTCTGATATTGCTCTAGTTGTTTCTCCTAGAAAACTTTCCAAATATGTACATTTGATCTACATCTACTTTAATGGTGAATCTTTAAGCTCTTGTTACCATTTGTGATCGACTATCTAATAATAGACCCTAAATCTGAGGATCATGTGCACTTAATCGTTCCATCATCTATCAAATTTTCTTATCTATAGTTTCTAATAGCCTTCTTCTAACCTTGGTTGTCCTATCCTAGGGTTTTTTATAGGTCTGTTTGGATAGTATGTTTTTCATTTGTATTTGTATCGAAATGATGTGTATAAGTATGTCCTATTTTATATTATATTTTATCTATATTTGATCTATTTAATATTTTCATGGAATTGCTAACTTTTTTTCATTTGTATCTATTTCTTGATAAACAATTGTCTTTAGTAGTAATCTTGCATTTATTGGTTGTACTCTTCCTGTAATTATGCTTGAGCTAGTCCTGTGCTTTTTCCTTGATTTTCCATAAAATCTAGTTCGCTAGTCTTTTTTGTATTTCTAAAAACTCTAAGTGTGTCCTACCTCCTATACTAATTACTTCATCTTCCTTTTCATCTGCTTTTTCATCTCTTTTGATGGCTTCTTTCATCAAAATTTGTTGATTGTTGCCTACCTACACTTCACTTTTTGCATTTGTGCTTCCTTTATTTTGTCTTTGTGTAAAAATTCAAACTCTATCATAAATGCTTCCCTTTCTCCTTTTACTTATTTTCTTATAACTTTTTCTCTAACCTCCTTGTTTCGTTCTAATTCTAAACTACTTTCCTTTACAAATGTATATCCTTTATGTTTTTTTTATTTTATTCTACAAAATAAACTCCTTCATTTTCCTTAAGATATTCCTATACTATCTAATGTTGAATGGTAAATCCTATTAATGTTTAATCGTCTACTAAAAATCTACCTTTAATTTTATCAAAACCTTAGAGTTATTGGTACTTCTATTTCCATATTTTCTTCTTCTATTGTAATTCTCCTTTCTATTTCTAAATGTATTTCTTATGATGCCTCACTATCTGTGTCTATATTCATGTCTTGATAATCCATAAACATTATACTAAAAATTTCATTAGGATTTTCGGTACATAATAGTATCTTTTGGAATTTTATTGGTATTTCCTACTTCTAAATGTCTTCCTAGATTCCATTCTTCTCCTTCTAATAAACTATTGTCTATTTTCATACTAGTATCATTTTTATGCTTTTAATTCTAATAGAATCAATTATTCCTTCTATATTTAATTTATATCTAATTTTGCTGCAATTAGTTAATTTACATATAAATCCTATATTAATCAATAAATTATTTCCTATATGTCTTTCATTTCCTTAAGCCTGAATACTTATCTCTATATTTTTCAAATTATTTAAATGCAATAAGAAATGAGGTGCACAATATAATAATCATTTTCCTACTTCATATCTATTTCCATTGTAGCTATAACTAGTTCCCTAGCATCTATCTAATAAAACAATAAAAACCTTTATTTCTACTTGTTTCCTAGTTAATCCTTTAACTCCTATAACTACCAATCCTGAAAAAAATAATCTTTTACTCATATAAGTTAACTGCCCATAAACTTGTCTTGTAACTGATGGAAGACTAACTGGTTTTGTTGTAACTGTGACTGCTTCATCTCTGTTTGATCTAAATAATCTTGTATTAAAAGATAAAGGTCTAATAAAATATAAAGTCCTTGAATTTTATAAACTAATTGCTTTATTAGAATATATCTCTAAGTCTCTGTTTAAGTCAAATATTTCCTCTAAATGATTTGAAGAGATATTATTCCTTCTAGGGCTGCCTATTTTATCAAATATCTTTGTCCTAGTTGTCCTTTCATTATTTAATGCTTCTCTAATATTTTTACATCTTCCCTTAAATGGGATTGTCCTTGTTAAGCTCATTTTCTTATACTAAAGTAAGCTGGTTTATATTTCATTTTTAAGGGTTTTTTTTTTCAGAAATCTTTAATCCTTCTAATTGTCCTAAAATTTTTTCTAATTCTTTTTCTATTTATGGATTTTCTTTCTCTTTGCCATTCTTTATCTTTTATGAATCCTTTTCAATCCTTTCTATTTTAATACGTAACTTTATTAAAAGTGCTATGATAATATTATTTTATCTAATCTTACTATGTCCTTCTAAGGTTTTTTCCTTTGCAATTAGTTATACCATTTAGGTTAATTAAATATTCACTAGTATCTGAAAATAACTTGTTTGTAGACTAGATGCTGATCTAAATCTGTTATATGTTTAGTTGTATGCCAAGGATAAGAATAAGACATTGACCAATTAAAACTTATAACTTCTATCTGCCTTCTATTCTGTTGTTCTAATTCCTTAGAACTCTTGTCTATTCTCTTTAAAAATAATTTTTTTTTTTCAATTTTTTAATTGATCTTTTGTTAAGATCTCCTCAAATATGTTTTGATGATAACAAAAAGATCAAGTATTTCTAATAAGTTAAGTTGTGTAGTGTTTTATGAAGTAACATATTCAAAGGAAGTAATAAAGTCTTGAAGTCAGAGACTAGCTCAGACGGTTACTCGTGATAAGCATATAAAGAGTTTACTCAGAGACTGAATCAGAAGGTCATACAGTTTAATGGTTTGAGGAATTAATGAACAAATTTTTTTTTTTATCAAATTGAAGACCCAGCACCAAAGTTGAATGTATTTTGGTAATACATTCAAATGTGTTCCACAAAGTTGGTTCAAATATCCATGGGGAATCAAATTTCAATTTTTGGGAAAATCATGTTTTTGACAGCAAAGCCTGAGATGTTGATTCACGCTTTGGAGTTGCATGGGATTCTTTGATTCTACTAATAAGGCATGGTTTGAGAAAATGTGGATATTATTTATTAGGAAGGGATCTAGTTTCGATCACGCAGTGTTATGCTTATAAGAGAGCTAATGAGGTTGGCATTTCGTTTGAGATTGCACAACGAATTATACTTAAGGCGAAAGTTAGTGTGTATAATATAAAGTACTTACAAAGTTCAGACACGATCCAGATTTTTATGAAGTATGTGTCTGAAGAATGGAGTCGAAGCAAGAGGAATTTATTCACAAAGAAGACATGGCTCTATTCTTAAGGAATATGAGGATCAAAAGGTGAATATGAAGAAGATGTCAACAACGGCCCAAGGATCAAATTCAAATTACAAGATAAGGATTCCTATGTTATAGATAAGCAAGTTTATCTTCTGAAGATTACAAGATAACAATATTAAGATAATGTGGTATTCAAAGTATTATCGGTTAGAGAATCAAAACAAGTTTATCCGAATGTTGTGCAAAATATCAAAGGACAAGCTTATCTTCTTGAAAACTAACCGTTGAAGGAATTAAATATATTCTTCAAGCCATGCTCAAAGAATAACAACTTTTATCGTGACAAAAAGAGCAAACAGAGATACTACTTCATCATCTGAGCAAAACCTTGTTACACTAATTGTTTTACTTTGTTCAAAACTTTAGAGGATTCATATTTTTTTCCATTGTTTTAGATTTATTCATTTTATGTGAGATTAAGAGTTACAAGCAAGCTCAGTAGATTAGTTGTTAGCTTAAGGAGAAGCTTAGATAATCAACCTGAGTGCATTATAAGCCAAGTGTGTTGGCAAAGACAACTTGTAACTTGATTGTTTTTGGATATAGTGGAACATACCGGTGAGGAAGACCGGGTCTCTGGCTTGGTGCTGGAAGAGAGGACTAACGTTCAAGGCAGAACCTCTATAATCGACTTTGCAATCTTCTCTATCCTATCTTTTAATTTCGTGCATTTTTATTTAATTATTTGTGTTGTGGATTAAACTCAGAGAGTCAGTTAGAGAGTAACTTGAAACAATTTTTTAGTCTTGCGAATTTGTTTTTACTTAAGTTTCATTTGAGTTAATTTTTTATTATTACGATCTTAAAACAAGTTCAATCATTTTCAAGTGTGTCTTAAAGCCATTTCAAACTTGATTAACTAAGTAGGAGTGTTTATAAACTGTTTTTGAATAAGAAATTTTATAACCAATTCACCCCCTCTTGGTTAGTCTTTTGGGACCAACATCTTTAGAATTTATTCTAATATCTTTTAAATATTCTAACCATCTAAACTTATGTGCTATGATGCTAAATGATTTTTAAATAAGCTAGATTACTACTAATTTTCTTTAACTGTCTATCTTTGTTTTTATGTAATCTTCCGTGGTTCCTAAAATATTATAGAGATTTTCTATATCTTCCTCATATTATTACCAAAAGAGAAAGTAAATCTATAATACTATTTAACTGTCTATTTTCAAAATGTAATTGATGTTGGACCTTAGTAAAATAACAAATCTTAAAATCTTGAGACTTTTCTATAATTCAATTTGGATTATATATTTTAAATTTAACCAATCAAATTGTTTTATGCTAGCTATTTTAGTTATAGTTCCCATTTTATTTATTTCTTCATCCCATTCTTCAGTAAATCCTCAATCTAAAAGTTGTTTTCTAGTAAAGTATGATTGTCTACCTTACTATTTGTTTATTTTTCTAGAATATTCTTGATCTCTTTTATATTATAATTTCCTTTCTATTACTCTAATGGATGTTAACAAGCTTTGTTTTACTAACTTTCTATAATCAAATTCTTGTAAGTCTGCAAACCTTTCTCCTAAATATATAATTAATTGGTTTTCTATAGCCTTGTCATTTCTAGGTATATTTCTAACAACCTTCTATTATTTGCTACACCGTCTAAATCTGCAAAAGACATACTTTAAAGGCAATCTATTAGTGTATCATGTGAAGACATAAAATAACATTAAAATTGCAAACCTTATGACACTTTATTGCTACTTAGGGACTAAGTAAACTTCAAGCATTAAACTAACTAAGATCCAAATTTAAAGAAATTATTGAAACATGACTCTAATACCATTTAAAGGGGGAGAGACTATGTAGACAATGATCTTTAAGGTGAAAGACCATTAAGGGAGACCATCATAATGTAGCAACTAAGGGAGATTGACATATACCTTTTCTAAGAGCCTTACACCTATACGTACTACTTACGGCCAACAATACGCCTATCCATAATTTTAGCATGGACAATCCTTTTGTAGGTTCTTTTGGCAAGGTATATGTCACAGTCTCCTCTAATAGTTAAATGTACAGGACCTTGGAGTGATCATCCATTAGGGCTGTCTCTGATATTATTGAAGCAACATTTCAAAATAATTTCTAGAAATTCCTCTACTTAGATGTTTTGTCACGCCTTAGTGGGTACCCTAAACGTGACAGTCCGCCACACTCAATATTAAAGCTTAAGTATGACAACCTTAGCCATTCCCAAAAGCTTTTATATTAAGTGTAAGGCGTACTTTCACAACTTTAGAGGACCATTATGGAATTATGAAGCTTAAGGAGATATAAAAACATATTAAGAAAAGAGGATTCACAATAATTATTCATTCATGGCAAAGACTTTACAAACTTAGGGACAACTCCCTAAATTACTAATCTATTATATAATATTTGCATGCTAATACTATGCTACACTTATCTAAGTTTCTAATGTTCAAAAGAGATTACCTGCCCGCATGGTCCACGTGGCCTTAACCATAAGTAAAAACTGCAAAAGATATCTATTGGGGTATAAGCTAATAGGCTTAGTGAGAACTATTTCCATAAATAACTTCTTGTAACAAGATTCAATCAAGTTGATTTAATCAAACAAATGTAATGCACAAGCACGTGGGCAAACAAGCATATAGTTTTCCGGGAACTATATGTTGAATGGATTTACGCCCTCCATTCGGGGTTTGGTGATACGTAACCTCAATTCAAGTAGTTTTAATTAAAAAGTTTTCTTGCTCACGAGCACACATCGTCGAGCATTCCGAATCTACTTGATTGACCTTGCTTTCGGATCTACCGCCAAGCATATTCCATTAAGCCGCCAAGCAATCGCTTTCGGATCTCCCGCCAAGTGTTGCTTTCGACATGAGCTTACTATCCTTCTCACCCAAGGATAATAACCCAACAATGCAATGTGACTCACTTCGTGGTATGCATGAGTTCATTAATTTATAAAGTCATAACATAATTATTTTCAACTTTATGGCGATCAAGGAATTTCACACAAATCAATATTAAACTAAAACAATCACTTAGAAAATTCTGGCTTCGATATTCTTAGAATTCTTTCAAGAATTATTTTACATGCATATCGGTTTATCTTTTCCTAACTCTAGTGCAACTAATTTACAAGCACAACAAGTATAGCATTTAATGGAAATAAACTCACGATGCCATTGTCGTCTATTCCTCTAAGCGGATGAGTCGTTCACACACTCCACTTAATCGTAATAGTTCTCGGGGTAAAGGAATCCTTCCTCGGGGTCACCTAGCCAAAGAAAATACCCACAATGAGTTTTTCTTGATGATTTTCTTGAATTTTGACAAAACAATGTCAAAGAACGTTAAAGTTCGTATGAAGGAATGTTCCAACTTAAAATGGCCATAACTTGGTCATTTTAACTCGGAATCGCGCATATAATATACCGATTTCTACCTACTCGAAAAGATCTACCCATTTCCAAAATTATATTCAACAAACAAGGCCATATAGGCTCTGAAAAAGTAGCGACAAAATTCACCACGGATTTCCAAGTAAAAACAACTTTGGTTCAAGAAATCAAAATTTGTTTGATAAATACTTAGTTATCTATATAGTTGAAAAATTCTCTTTTTATAACTATATAACTCATATTTAAGCATGCTCAAGTGTCTTGTTGTCCAATTATTTTTCTTAGGTAAAACAATGTCGGGTTGAAGCTTTTCGGAAATTGTTTTTGTAAATTTCTTTGAAATGAATACCTTGCTTTCTTTGTTTTCTAAAAACGTTTTATGTTGGTTTTATTTATCTCTTTCCAAGTAACTTTTGAAAATAAAATTTTCTACTTTCTAAGTTACTCTAATACTATTTTGAAGTCTTTTAGGAAATATGCTTTTCTTCATATTTATTCTTCTTGCGCAAATTCCTTTGTTCATTTGTTTTTGCAAAAATCTTTACTTGAAATTTCTCATTCTTTTCTTATATCTTATGTTTTTCATAAAGTCATCCATGCATGAAAATTTGTTTTCTTTATAAAAATAATGTGGAATAATTAAGAACTTTTTGTAGAAAACTAGTTTCTAAAATATTATTATTTCCTCTTGTAACTTTGAAAAGGAATAACTTTATTTTTTTTTCAAATCATAGATTTCCTTTTCCTATTTGTAAAGGTCTTTTCTTGAAAAAATTCCTTAGCCATTCATCTTATTTATCTTTTTATGAAAAGAACCATTTTTATCAACAAAATATTTTCTTTTGAAAAACAAGGTGGAATAATAAAGATTTTAGTAGCTTTTCAAAGCAAAAGTAGTTTATAAAATTATAGTGAGTTCTTTTTGTATCATGAAAATGATTGAGTTTATTTTTGTTATCTTATATATTTTTATGCTTCATAAACTTATTTTCAAGTGACAAAAATCCTTCTTTTGTTTAATTATCTTTAGAAAATAAAATTTTTGGACAACAATCTAAATGAACATGATTATGAGGATAATAATAGACAAAATAGCATAGATAATAAAGTCAAGTATTGGAGTCTTAGCTTTTTCAAGGCTCCCGGGACTAAGAAGTAAACTAGTCCCATAATGAAATAAAATGAAAGGAAGAAAAACTTGTTTTGACTTGATGAGGACAAGTCTAAGACTAGAGACTAGTCTTAAAAACAACTTGGAATAAATAAAATGCATTGAAGTAAATAAATTGCAAGATCATGAGCTTATATGCTCTAAATAGTATATATAGCTATATAGATATAGTAGATAGTTATGAACATAAAAGAGACATAAATGAACATAAGAGAAACATAAATGAATATAAAAGAAACATGAACATAAAGGAATTATGATTATGGACAAAAACAAAGTATGAACCTATTGTTGCTTTCTTAACCTTCATGGTTTTAGAAAACACACATTAAGTTCATACTAAGTAGATGAACATGGAAACTTCTTGAAGAATTTTTACCTAAAGGAGATGAGCTAAAGAGGACTTCTTGAAAGAACTTCTTGGAGAGAAATTCTTGAGAGATTTTGAGAGAGTAATTTTAGTGTAGAAGTGGTGTGAAAGAAGTGAAAGAGGGGGGTATTTATAGGAAATTGTTATTGTGTGATTAAAATAAAGTAAATTAAAACAAATTGAGGGAGGGGGGGGGGGGGGGGGGGGGGGGGGGGGG
>JAMXBD010002516.1:0-188225 GCA_024138025.1 Combretum micranthum
TTGAAATGACCTAAATATAAATTTTATTTAATTGCCATATGTTGTTTATTTATATTAGTATTGAATTGAATGAGCATGATGTTTAGGATAGTTGTGTTGGTAATAGTTTAGATGTATTATTTTGCATATGTATAGTGAAATTAATACCTTTGTTTTATATGTATTAAAGTGTGTGTAGTTATAGTTATTAATTGTGTCTTTATACATTAAGGTGTAATTAAGTTTAAATTTATAAAATCAATTTTGGTTTTTTCCATAAGGTTAGTAGATAGAAGTTCTTATTAGTTAAACTAGTGATTAGCTTAAATAAGCCTCAAATGAGACTCAAATTCACCCCAAATGCAAATTAAAGTTGCATATGCCTTAAAGGGTAAATTTGGATATGTTTAAGCTTAATTATGCTTAATTGAACTACTTTTTGGGGCAGCCTCTCCTTTTACGAATTTTCTTTTTCTTTCTTTCTTTTCTCTTCTCTTCTTTCCATTCCAAGTTCAAGTCAAGAACAATAGCAAGCTTTGAAAATCAAAGTTCCTCCAAGGCAAGGCAACATGTGAGTTGATTTAACTATGATTGTTGTTTTGTTTTCCTTTCTTGTAATGGTTAATGAGCTTGTATAGAATGAGTTTAAATGTTATCTAAATTGTTTGTTCATGCATTGAGATTAGTAGGAATGTGTTTTGTGTGTGTGAGTTTGTTCATGCATTGTAGAAGTGATATGAAGTGTTGGGAGGATATGAAGATGTTTGTGTAGGAAAGTTGAGAATGGATGGAAGTGGAATTGGAAGTGTTTAAATGTGTTGATTTCATGTTTTGAGTTGCTAGGTTTGAGTAGTGT
Organism: Combretum micranthum; assembly: GCA_024138025.1. Classification (NCBI taxonomy): domain Eukaryota; kingdom Viridiplantae; phylum Streptophyta; class Magnoliopsida; order Myrtales; family Combretaceae; genus Combretum; species Combretum micranthum. The sequence continues at coordinate 836 of JAMXBD010002516.1, forward strand.
AGATAGGAGTGAGTATATGAAGTTGAAAATGTAGTTGAGGAAGGTTTGAAAGTGTTATAGGATAGAATTTTCGAAGTGGAAAAACAGGGGATTTGTGTTCTGTTGTATAGGCCTGTTTTTAAACGTACGCCGGCATCTGGGGTTTCTACGCCGCCGGCCTATAGGCGGTGTTGGAAGCCCACAGAATCAAATTTCTTAAGGCCGACCGAACGCCGCCGGCTTTCGCTAGAAAAGTCAGCCGGCGTTCATCCTTTCATATTGTACGCCGGCTACTGGGAATCAAAGCCGCCGGCGTATGTGTTGAAGCTGCCAGCGTATCTAGGTAAGCGGCCGGCTTGCACCTCTGGACGTTTTGAAAAATTTTGGGTTTTGCATTCTACACCGGCTCAAAGCCGCCGGTAGGATGAAGGCAGCCGGCGTACCCTTAGCGCTGCCAGCGTTGGCAGTGTTGTTTTCATAGTGTTGAACACCGGCTCAAAGCCGCCGGCTTGAGTGCCGGCGTGTCCCCTGCGCTTTTGATTTTAAAAACTTTTTTAAAATTTTCCGAAGTTTGATATTTGATCAATTAAGTATTTATTAAGCGATCTAGGATATAATAGGATGTTAAATGCTTTATTATGACTTTGTATTAAATTATTTGAATTTCTTTGATTAATTGTGATATATAGATATAATATGTGTATATATTTGTGAATGAGGAATCTATATTTATTTATTGATTATTTGATATTCCTATTTCAGTTAAGGATTCTTCGGTTAGTTCTTCACCGAGAGATCATAGTAATATACTAACGGGTTCAGGTACGCAATAACTTGTTTGATGTTTGCTAGGAATAGGCATTCCTAATTGACTTAAATTTGACTTTTAATATTTGAATGAATTGGATGTCTATTACGCTGTTTAATCTGGTCCGAGGAGCAGCAAACCTGTCATGATGCAATGACATGTTAGTTAGGCGCTTAACCAAGTCATGATGCAATGACTTTACCATGATGCAATGGTACGCTATGATGCAATAGCGATTCTTTTTGGTTAAGTGGGTAGCCGATAGGGGGAATAGTATCTGAGTAACGTTTGCTTAAACTTAGGGGAAATACCATGATTTAGTTCAAAGTTTATGGGAACTTGTGAACTAGGCTCATGTTATGGACTGAGTTTAAGTAGAGTCGGGCAACGGCTTTTGAACCCTAAATGAAGCTATTATCTTCATGAAATAGATATAGGAGATATAAGTATTCGGACTGCTTATATCAACCCCCTGAGCAGCTGCTGTTACTCAGGATCCCTGAATTCCCGAAGCGTGACCGGGGTTTGAATACCCTCCTGTTGATTTGTGAAAGAAAGTAATAAAGATAATCACCTGTCTAATGATGCATTACATTGACTTGATGAATTGTTTTTGCATTTGTTATTGTGTACTGGGCCTTTGGCTCACTTTTGCTGCTTTGCAGGTATTGGAGACGAATTTTATGATGATTTGGGCTATGGGTCCGATTTCGAGAGATTCTGGATGAGTGGGACGAATAGGACTCGAACACCCTGGACTTTTGGAAGAATTTTTGCTAAGGAAAAGTTATGTATAGAAGGCTTGTAGTTAAGCCTATTTTTGTAAAGACCTTAAGATCCTTAGGATTCTTTTGTTTAAGAAAACATGTAAATTTTGTAGTGTCTTGTATTGACACTAAACATGTTTATATGATGTAAATGTATGTATAGATTGCTTTTGTTAGCAATCTTGTTTTGTTAAAAGTTCTTTATAAAGTTATAGTGGTTTTGATCAAACAATTTTCATAAACTGTTAGTTTTAGGACAACCTTACATATAATGTGAAAACGTTATATGTGGTTGGGGACTCGGTACTCTAAGTCTCGGGATTTAGAGGGTCGGGTCTTTACAGATGGTATCAGAGCTATGTTTATGAAATTGTTTGATTAAATAGTGGTGACTTGACCTTAGATGCGGTGAGTTTAGTTAGACATATATAGGACTTGTTTATATTAAGTTTTTGTTTGAATGTCTAATTGGTTATTAATTGTTTTGATATTGATTTGACATTGTAAAATTATTATATGTCATACATATGTTGCATGTTTGTTTAAAAGATGGACAGGTCACGAAGAGTAACCGACAATCTTCGGAAAGAGAAAGTATGCCACCTCCTTCTCAGTCTACTATTTCAGCTTCTGCATCAGCTAGTATTCCAGCTTCTACTTCGACTCCATCACCGGCTTCGGCTTCTACTGCACCAAATCCACAACCTCCTCAAATGCCAGCATATCCAGCTATGCCTCAGATGCCTACCGGAGATCCGAATAATGTGTTCACTATGTTTCGAGATATGTTTGCAATAGTTCAACAGTACCAACAAATGATGTATCAACAACAACAACAATTTATGCAGCAATATCATCCACCAACTGTGAGAGAAGAACCACAAGTACCAATGGGAGACCGAATGATCAAGTCAAGTTGCATGATTTTGTCAGACTGGTACCTGATTTTGATGGAACTGCTTTGGATCCGACTAGAACGGAAGGTTGGATAGTGGAGCTTGAGAAAGCATTTGCGCTTGTGAAGTACCTGAGCATAGGAAAGTTGATTTGGCTATATATATGTTGAAGGGAGATGCATATAATTGGTGGAGATTGAATAGTGAGGATATGTAAGACCGATACCATGGAACAGATTTAAGGAAGCCTTTTTCTTGCAATACATTCCATCCACAGTGCGAGAACAAATGATATCGAGTTGGTTAAGTCTAAGGCAAGGAAATAAAACTGTTGAAGAATATCATGCAGAATATTGCAGATTGCTTAGATTTGCGGTACAAGTTACAATGATGAGAGTATGAAGGTTCAAAAGTTTCAAGATGGCTTGAACATGGAGATTAAGAGTGAGGTCAAGAAGTTTCAATTGTCAACACTGTCTGAAACAGTAATCAAGGCAAAGTTAGTGGAACAAATTAATAATGAAAATAAAGCTCAGAGGGATAGACGTGCTACATTTATGGGCAAGAGATCGGTGACATCATACACTCCTTATTCAAGGTTTGGTAATGTTAACAAAGGCAAGCGACCATATTGGGTAAGAAACCAAGTTCGGGACAAGTGGTGAAGACTTCTATGCCATCCATTCCATTTGATAGGCGATGCCCTATATGTTTTGGGCCTCATGAATCATTTCAATGTAAGTGGACTCCTGGAGCTTGCTTTGCATGTGGGAAAGTAGGTCATAAAGCTTCTGAGTGTCCTGATCCTAAATTGAAGCCCATCTTTGTGCTCATTGTCAACAAAGAGGTCATCATGTGGCAATTGTAAAGAAAAGCCTAGGAATGAAGGACCGAACTTTGGAAAGGGAATGACAGCTGCTAGAGTATTTGCTTTACAACAATGTGAGAAAGCTCCTTCGGTTGATACACTGGCAGGTATAATACAGATTGCAAATCATCCTGCATATACTTTAATTGACACTGGTGCTACTCATGCATGTATTGCTGAAAGCTTTGTGAATGAGTGTGGTTTGTCTTCTGAAGTGTTGTATGATAGAGTGATGAGTGTAAATACTCCTTTTGGTGTGCAATCCAAAGAGCCATGTGTATGTAGGAATGTTGATGTTGTGATTTCTGATGAAAGCATGCCAATAGATATGTTAGTTCTGCCTTTAATCGATTTTGATGTTATTCTTGGAATGAATTGGTTAAATCTTTACAAAGCTATGATAGATTGTAATAAAGCGGAAGTAAGTTTTGAGTTGGAAGGTAGAAGACTGCTTCATGTGTTGGAAAGAAGGAGACCGAGGAGTATGTATTCTATGGAATTGTGGGAGAAGGATATGAGAACTACAATGGGTAGTGAAGAACTCCGAGTTGATATGGTGCCAGTAGTAAGGGAATTTATTGATGTTTTTCCTGATGAATTACCCGGTTTGCCACCGGATAGGGAGATTGATTTTGGGATTGATTTGATACCAGGGACTACACCTATTTCTAAAGCTCCATACCGTATGGCTCCGGCCGAGTTGAAAGAATTGAAAAGCCAGTTGGAGGAATTACAACACTTAGGGTTTATTCGTCCAAGTATTTCTCCTTGGGGTGCTCCGGTATTATTTGTTAAGAAGAAAGATGGAAGTCTAAGAATGTGTATAGACTATAGAGAATTAAATCAAGTGACAATCAAGAACAAGTATCCACTTCCTCGAATTGATGATTTATTTGATCAACTGAGAGATGCTGCATTATTTTCCAAGATAGATTTGAGATCCGGATACCATCAACTCAAGATTAAGCAACAAGATATATCCAAGACTGCTTTCAGAACAAGATATGGACATTTTGAGTTTATGGTTATGCCTTTCGGTTTAACAAATGCCCCTGCTGCTTTTATGGATTTGATGAATAGGGTATTCAAGGATTATCTGGATCAGTTTGTAATAGTCTTCATTGATGATATATTGGTGTATTCAAAGAATGTGGAAGAACATGAGAAACATTTGAGACTTGTTTTACAAAGATTGAGAGAGAGAAGCTTTATGCTAAATTTAGCAAGTGCAAGTTTTGGTTGAGAGAAGTTGCATTCTTGGGACATATCATTACAAAAGAAGGAATATCTGTTGATCCGGAAAAGATTAGAGCGGTATTGGACTGGCCACCACCGACAAGTGTCACTGAAGTACGAAGTTTTCTGGGTTTGGCAAGCTATTATAGAAGATTTGTACAAGGTTTTTCCAAAATTGCTTCACCATTAACTAAGTTGACGAGAAAATATGTGAAGTTTGATTGGGATGAAGATTGTAATCAGAGTTTTCTTGAGCTGAAAGAACGATTGGTTTCTGCACCGATTTTGGCATACCAGTTAGCGGAGAAGAGTTCGTGATTTATAGTGATGCTTCACTTCAAGGACTCGGATGTGTTTTGATGCAAGATAATCGAGTCATAGCTTATGCCTCAAGACAATTGAAACCCCACGAGAGGAATTACCCAATTCATGATCTCGAGCTAGCCGCGGTGTATTAGCATTGAAGCTTTGGAGACATATTTATTTGGTGAAAAGTGTAAGATATTCACGGATCACAAGAGTTTGAAATACATTTTCACTCAAAAGGAATTGAACATGCGACAACGAAGGTGGTTGGAGTTAATCAAAGATTACAATGTTGAAATTTTGTATCACCCGGGAAAAGCCAATGTGGTAGCAGATGCGCTCAGTAGAAAGAAACCAAGAATGTGGAATCTCTGGTTACTACTCAACGGGAATTACAAGAAGATCTTCAAAGGATGAATATTGAGATAGCTATGGAAAATGTTGACATTATGCTAGCGAGTTTATCATTGCAACCGACGATTCTGGATCAAATCAAGCAAGGACAACTTGAAGAACCTGGAAGCCAGAAATTGAAAAGTGAGATAGGTAAAAAGAGGAGAAAAGAGATGAGGATTGATGATAAAGGTATTATCAGGTTCAAGGATAGAATTTATGTACCCAGATCTATGACTTGAGACACCAAATTATGAAGGAAGCGCATTCCTCCTCATATTCAATCCATCCTGGAAACACAAAGATGTATCGAGACTTGAAGCGACATTTTTGGTGGGAAGGAATGAAGAAGGATATTGCAAGATTTGTTTCTAAGTGTTTGGTATGTCAACAAGTGAAGATCGAGCATCAACGACCTGGAGGAGAATTGCAACCATTGAGAATTCCGGAATGGAAGTGGGATGAGATAACTATGGATTTTGTGACGGCTTTACCAAAGACAGTAGCCAAGAATGAAATGATTTGGATCATCGTGGATCGACTCACGAAATCATCACATTTCATTCCACTGAGAGTCGGGTATTCACTTGAAAGATTGGCTCAGATTTACATTCGAGAGATAGTGAGATTACATGGTATACCAATGACCATCACTTCAGATAGAGATACTAGATTTGTCAGTCGATTCTGGAAAAGTCTTCATGAAGCTCTTGGACAAAGTTACAATTTAGTACAGCTTTTCATCCACAAACTGACGGGCAATCAGAAAGGACGATTCAAATTCTTGAAGATATGCTTAGAGCTTGTGCATTAGATTTTGGAAGGAATTGGGATGAACACTTACCTGGTTGAATTTGCTTACAATAATAGCTATCAGGCATCGATTCAGATGGCTCCGTATGAAGCATTATATGGGAGAAAATGTAGATCTCCTTTACATTGGGATGAAGTGGGCGAGAGAGTGTTGATTGGTCCTGATTTGGTACAACAAGCAGTTGATAAGATTCAAATGATCAAACAGAGATTGAAAGCTGCTCAAGACCGATATAAAAGTTATGCCGATTTGAGAAGAAGACCTTTGGAGTTTGAACTTGGAGATCATGTGTTCTCAAGATATCCCCGACGAAAGGAGTTTTTAGATTTGGTGTGAGGAGCAAATTGAATCCAAGATACATTGGGCCATATGAAATTTGGAACGAATCGGGCCATTAGCTTATAGATTGGCGCTACCACCAAGTTTGTCAGGTGTTCATAACGTTTTTCATGTGTCTCAGCTTAGAAAATGCATATCTGATTCCGACGCAATATTGGACACAAATCAACCAGATACTACCAGATTTGACTACTGAGGAGAAACCGATTAGAATTTTGGGAAAAATGGACAAAGAATTGAGGAATAAAGTCATACCGATGGTAAAGTCCAATGGAGTAACCAATCTGAAAGAGAAGCGGTTTGGGAAGTGGAGAGTATAATGAGACAGAAATATCCTGAACTTTTTGAGTAAGAAGGTGAGTTAAGTTTCGGGGACGAAACTTCTTGAAGAAGGGAAGAATGAAATGACTAAATTTAAATTATTTAATTTCCATGTGTTTATTTATTTAGTATTGAATTGAATGAGCATGATGTTTGATAGTTGTGTTGGTAATAGTCTAAATGTATTATTTTGCATATGTAGTGAAATTAATATTTGTTTTATATGTATTAATGTGTGTAGTATAGTTATTAATTGTGTCTTTTATACATTAAGGTGTTAATTAAGTTAGATTTATAAAATCAATTGGTTTTCATAAGATTAGTTGATAGAATTTTATTAGTTAAGTATTATGCCTAAATAAGCCCAAATGAGACTCAAATTCACCCAAATGCAAATTAAAGTTGCATATGCCTTAAAGGGTAAATTTGGATATGTTTAAGCTTAATTTGCTTAATTGAACTACTTTTTGGGGCAGCCTTTTTTATACGAATTTTCTTTTCTTTCTTTCTTTTCTCTTCTCTTTCATTCCATTTCCAAGTTCAAGTCAAGAACAATAGCAAGCTTTGAAAATCAAAGTTCTCCAAGGCAAGGCATTACATGTGAGTTGATTTAAGTATGATTTGTTTTGTTTTCATTTCTTGTTGGTTATGTGAAATCTTGATGAAATGAGTTTAAATGTTATCTAAATTGCTTTTTCATGCATTGAGATGAGCTAGGAATGTGTTTTGTGAGTGTGTAGTTTGTTCATGCATTGTAGAAGTGATATGAAGTGTTGGGAGGATGAAGATGGTTTGTGTAGGAAAGTTGAGAATGGATGGAAGTGGAATTGGAAGTGTTTAAATGTGTTGATTTCATGTTTTGAGTTGCTAAGTTTGAGTAGTGTAGATAGGAGGTGATATGAAGTTGAAAATGTAGTTGAGGAAGGTTTGAAAGTGTTATAGGATAGAATTTTCGAAGTGGAAAAACAGGGGATTTGTGTTTGTTGTATAGGCCTGTTTTTAAACGTACGCCGGCATCTGGGGTTTCTACGCCGCCGGCCTATAGGCGGTGTTGGAAGCCCACAGAATCAAATTTTTTAAGGCTGACCGAACGCCGCCGGCTTTCGCTAGAAAAGTCAGTCGGCGTTCATCCTTTCATATTGTACGCCGGCTACTGGGAATCAAAGCCCCCGGCGTATGTGTTGAAGCTACCAGCGTATCTAGGTAAGCGGCCAGTTTGCACCTCTCTGGACGTTTTGAAAAATTTTAGGTTTTCATTCTACACTGGCTCAAAGCCGCCGGTATAGGATGAAGGCAGCCGGTGTACCCTTAAGCGCTGTCAGCGTTGGCAGTATTGATTTTCATAGTGTTAAACACCGGCTCAAAGCCGCCGGTGTAGGATGAAAGCAGCCGGCATACCCTTAAACGCTGTCAGCGTTGGCAGTGTTGATTTTCATAGTGTTGAACACCGGCTCAAAGCCACCAGCTTTGAGTGCCGGCGTGTCCCTGCGCTTTTGATTTTTTAAAACTTTTTTCAAAATTTTTCGAAGTTTGATATTTGATCAATTAAGTATTTATTAAGTGATCTAGGATATAATAGGATGGTTAAATGCTTTATTGTGACTTTGTATTAAATTATTTGAATTTCTTTGATTAATTGCGATATATAGATATAATATGTGTATATATTTGTGAATAAGGAATCTATACTTATTTATTGATTATTTTGATATTCCTATTTCAATTAAGGATTCTTCGGTTAGTTCTTCACCTAGAGATCATAGTAATATACTAACGGGTTTAGGTACACAATAACTTGTTTAATGTTTGCTAGGAATAGGCATTCCTAATTCAACTTAATTTGACTTGGCTTAATATTTGAATGAATTGGATGTCTATTACGCTGTTTAATCTGGTCCGAAGAGCAGCAAACCTGTCATGATGCAATGACATGTTATTAGGCGCTTAACAAAGTCATGATGCAATGACTTTACCATGATGCAATAGTACGCTATGATGCAATAGCGATTCTTTGTGGTTAAGTGGGTAGCCGATAGGGGGAATAGTATCTGAGTAACGTTTGCTTAAACTTAGGGGGAAATACCATGATTTAGTTCAAGGTTTATGGGAACTTGTGAACTAGGTTCATGTTATGGACTGAGTTTAAGTAGAGTCGAGCAACGGCTTTTGAACCCTAAATGAAGCTATTATCTTCATGAAATAGATATAGGAGAAATAAGTATTCGGACTGCTTATATCAACCCCCTAAGCAGCTGCTGTTACTCAGGATCCCTGAATTCCCAAAGCGTGATCGGGGTTTGATACCCTCCTGTTGATTTGTGAAAGAAAACGTAATAAAGATAATCATCTGTCTAATGATGCATTACATTGACTTGGTGAATTGTTTTTGCATATGTTATTGTGTACTGGGCCTTTGGCTCACTTTTGCTGCTTTGCAAGTATTGGAGACGAATTTTATGATGATTTGGGCTATGGGTCCGATTTCGAGATATTCCTGGATGAGTGGGACGAATAGGACTCGAACACCCTGGACTTTTGGGAAGAATTTTTGCTAAGGGAAAAGTTATGTATATAAGGCTTAATAGTTAAGCCTATTTTTGTAAAGACCTTAAGATCCTTTAGGATTCTTTTATTTTAAGAAAACATGTAAATTTTGTAGTGTCTTCTATTAACACTAAACAATATTTATATGATGTAAATGTATGTATAGATTGCTTTTGTTAGCAATCTTGTTTTGTTAAAAGTTCTTTATAAAGTTATAGTGGTTTTGATCAAACAATTTTCATAAACTGTTAGTTTTAGGACAACCTTATATATAATGTGAAAACGTTATTGTGATTGGGGACTCGGTACTCTAAGTCTCGGGATTTGGAGGGTCGGGTCTTTACACAATTAAAGACATGCGATACGACACGTGAAGACACACGAATATATAGGCTAGCACGACACAACACACAAAGCATGGCAAGAGAGGTACATTGACATGAATGGGCCAGGCACGTGAAAGCATGCGGTACGCAAAGCACATAAAATTTGGTACACAGCCAACATGGCACGGCTCATTTACCATACCTAATTTAAGTAATGCATCTAATGTGTTCCACTCAATGAGGTTATTAAATCAATGGAGATAACATATTATATGATTTCGAAACTTGAATTTTTTTTCCAAGAAGTCTAAGTAACTTTATTTTTGCAGGCTTTTAGATATATTTTAAGACATGAAGACATCATTTTATTTGACTAAAGACAGGATTTGAAGATAATATTTAGCAAGTTAATCAATAGCATAAAGATGTTAAGATGTGCAGATAAGATTCAATCAATGGATAATTTCCAAATTTATGGAGCTTTTCAACTTCAGATAACAAAGTATTTTAGATTTTTTGCTTTCATTTTAAAAGTTAAATGAAGCAATGATAGAAATGGATCAAAGTTCATATAACATCATTCCTTCAATAACAAACAATGATAAGCTTAAAAAAGCTAACTGGATTTTGTGGGATACTTTAGCTTTCAACCGTTCAAATTTTAAGAAGATAAAGTGTTGATCTTTTCAAAGATATTTTGAACAAATTATCAAGATTCTTTCAAGAATTACATAAACAATATATAAGAAGATGATGTTCAAATGAAACATGCCTGCACTCACAATAACAAGTTTACTACTAATATTCTACCACAGCTTACTTTAGAACTTTAGTCAGAAGTTATCTGCATTACTTTTACATTACGAACTGATCTTAAAATTTTGAGAACCTTTTGTATCTTATATTAAATTATCCTTTGTCTTTCTTTGAAAATTAGGCTAAGTGATTGGTTGAGAAGATTGCATCTTAATATCTTATAGTTCTGTGATTAGCCTAGATGTGAGGCTTATGAGATAGAGCAAGATAACATTGGTGTTTGTAATCTTTTATTTTGATTGGATTAGTTGAATGATCTGTGTGGAAGATTGGATCCCTAATAGTAAAACTGGAAAAGAGGACTGACTCACAAAAAGAAACCTTTATAAATCTCGAGCCTCACTTATTTTCTACACTTTAAATTTGTTATTGTTTTATTGCATTGCATTTGTGTGTTTAGTTCCATACATAAAAATCTAAAAATTTGAAAAAGTTTTCAAAAACAAAAGATTTATCCTTTCCCTTCTGTTTGTTAATTGAGACATTCACATTGTTATATTTGAGCTTATAAGGTGTTCTCTAAAGGACATAGAAGCCAACAAATGCTTGTGGGTGTTTATTTCCCTCAAAAATTAAGGCAACATAGTTTTACAAGAACATACATATTCAAAGGCTTAGACTTGGGCCTAAGCTAACCAAGCCACTATAGCAATTTGCAATGATCTACACATCATATTGACTTACTTGTGCTCATGGCACATGCTGGCCCTTATTTACTTCGTGCAAAGATGTAAGCATTCTTTAGCTCTCTTTTTGAAGTCCTTTTTGTGGTACTTATTCTTGATCAACATCTCAACCATAAATAGTATTAGATAGGATCCATCGTCCAATTACAATATGATCCTAACCTAACTTATATTGTGATTTCTCTCTTGTAAATAGGGGTATTCATGGTACACCGGTGCGGTTTGGTTCGAGATTAAAATGTCTCTAGAACCATAATAAAGTAAAATTTTTGGTACAATATAGTTCAATGCTAGACAATCTCCAGTTCATATCATTTTGAATTATTTCAATACAGTTTGATACAAATATTCAATTCTTTAACTTCTTTTCAAATGACATTGTATGTTGAAATTTAATTATTTTAGTACATTGCTTTTCCACTAATAATATAATCTCCATGGATAAAGCTATGGCCATACGACAAGGATCAATAACAAAGTTTTGATTAAAATATATAGATATAGGCAATAATTGAAGTGATGATTTTCAAAGTAGTCAAGTAAATAATCACAAAATTTAGAAATGAATTTATTAAATTGTTGGCTTAAAAATATATAACTTACAATTACATTTGTCATCCATTAAAGCAAGTTGAATAATTTAGGACTGAAATTGGTCAATGCTTGACATGTTTTATATATAGTTATTTTGATGGAGACACAATTACAACTTAGCATTTAAAAGTCACTTATTCACAAGCTATAAGTCAAAATAAACAACATGAATCAAGGCAATGCTAAACACTCTTACTAAAGAAGTTAGAGGTTTAAATATTGATAGCAAATCCTATGCTAGCAAAAATAAAGACTTCCAATATAAGAAATACGACGTCAATATTACAATTCTTTACATAAAAGTAACAATAATCAATAAAATATTTGATTTTTTTTAAATATGATATCCAAAATCTGAATTACATATTTAAAATGTAATATATAAGTTTCAAATATAGTAACATGATGCCTAGATGCAAAAACAATAACACTGTACATAATAGGGTAAATATCAAATTTAGTACAAATTTTTTTTTTTAAGTAGTTAATTAATATCTAATCAAACTTCTTGTGGCTATTCTCACTATCTCCTTAATATTGTTTACTCTATTTGCTAACTTAAAAGAGGTAGTATATTGAATTTTTACTACTCATCTAATATTGTCCAACACTCATAGGTCCCTGCTTCCACGATAGAAAACAAAGCAAAACTTAATAAAAATAAACATAAAAAGTTTTATTAGGTATTAAATTAATTATTTTAAGTTCAAATACTAAATTGAATTTTGTGTAAAGTTCATATACTAAATTTGACATTTTCCTTATAATATTTTGAGTCTTCTTCTCACCAATATTAGCAAAAACCTATAAAATTAATTAACAAGATGAATAAAAATAATTAGTTCATTTGTCCATGCATTATTTATCTCAATAACACAAAAATAAATAAAACAATGAAAAAACAAAATGATATTTATACTTATATAGCTTTAAGACTAATACTCTATGTTGGCCCATGACATTATATTTAGGATTAATATCAAATTTGATAGTTGAATTTTAGAAAGTTAAATTTGACGTGGCACATTATGATTTTTTATTTAGAAGAATAAATCTTGCTGGGCTTCAAGAGTCCTCTTAAGCCGATTCTTATTATTCCGCCTTTTACCATTTCAAACTTGTCTAACCATTACTTTTGAACTTGATTATATATAAAAAGGTTCATTTCAAAACTTCGGTAATGTGAGACAACATATCCTTCTACACAACACAACACAACACACCAGGAGAGATCTAACTAATTCGACTTCTTTGCTGTGCTCCTTCTATTGACAACAAAGTTAAAACTTTTGTGAGAGCAGTAAGAGACTCACGGCAAATTTTTTTAAATTGGTGGATACAACCTATCTTTGATTATGAGTGAAGAAAGTAAAAACGGTGGTTATTTGAGTTAGGGATAAAAGGAAAAACAATCAAACAGTGGCTATTTGATTCACCTTTGATCAATATAAAGAAATGTGGAATTCACTCGGTCATATGAATATTAATTTAGTTTTTAATTATTCATGGATTATATTTAATTATAAAATTAAATTATATATACATATATTTCATAGAAACATGTTGTATAAAAAATAATAAAAATTTTAAAATCCATTTTTTGGTTCAGTATCAAGTTCGTATAATTCAGTCTGGTTCTCGGTAAGGATATGCTTAAAATCCAGGTTTTTATCAGATGAAAATTGATAGTTCAGCTCAGTTTGGTTATGTAAAAAGTCAATAGTACAGTTTGGTTCTGAATATTTTCTTCGGTTTTCCAGTTTTGTTGGGGTGTACCAAGATCCACGAACAGGAACGGCCTCATTTGCAAATCATAATTTCTCTAATAGCCAGCCAAGAATATCATATTGCTTATAATTATTTTTCTCCGTAAATTATTCATTCTTTTTCATGCAGTTCTGTTCGAGTATCTTCCAAATGTTCATAAAATCCAGTAGGTGTCCTGTCCCCTTATAAGAGCATCCACACTCCGTAAAATCTGAAAGAGATCATTAAAATATCACATCAAATTTTAATTTTTTATATGAGGTTTTTCACTTCATTTTAAATTGTATGGATCACATATGCCTTTATATAATAATATAACAAAATAAAAAAATAAAAAAAAAACTATAAAAAAGACATGAAAAACCTTACGTTTTGAATTCTTAACAGAGAATCCCAAAAGATTTTTTAAGACTTACTCCATCCGATAGGACCTCAAAAAGTGAGGTCCTTCACATAGAATCCCATGCTAGGGACCCACGATGAGGATGCTCTAAGTTTTGGTTGCACATATAGCCATAATTAATTAAGTCGAGCTTATTTTTCCATTAACAGATGTTTTTGTGTTAACCGGTTGGATAGATGGCATGATGCAAAAGTAGTAAAGAGAGGTAGAAATGTAGTCACAAAATATTTACATGCAAACTGATAATATTAGCCCTATTTGGATTGTTAAATTTTTATTGCTATCATACACGTATCAAATCATTTTATAATTTACCTGTATCATATCAGTATCAGATCAGTTTGATCAATTTATGAGTAAATATATCAATTTTTTATCAGTATTAGCATCTTGATGAAAACAATACCAAAATAATACTAGAATGATGAAACAAACCAGTCTATCAAGCTAAAATTGCCAAACTTAGTTCCTTAATACAAGTATTTGTAGACCCCACTATGTAGAAGAAAACAAACTATAGTTGCAACAAATTACACAAAATAAGGCAATAAGGACGTGAATAAAACACATCACAAAATGTTTGATATGTTAGACAAGAGGAATGGATCAACCGTCGTTGGTTTGACTAACTCGACTAGCATTGAGCTAATTAAATCCTAATTATTCAACTAATCTCACTTTCCTAGCCAATTAATTTGGACCGGTTTTATTCATTTTTACAATTATTATGTTGTATAGTGTTGAGAGGTTTTATTACCCCACTGCTCCCATCCCAATCCATGGTTCACACAAAAGTAGTGACAAGCCATGAAGCCAATATAAGGCAGATTTCTTTGGATGGGAATTTGCCACCCATAAATGCTATCATATTGATATCTCCATAAATAAACATATATTATATGTGAAAAGTAAAAATTAATTATCACTACATGTTATGTTGTAAGTGTTTATTTACAAGGACAAAAACGAAAAAGTATTTTTGAGATAGTAAATTTTTATCCGATTTCTTCGTTATAATGAGTAAGTTTTTATACAATTAATCACATATTAATATTTACACATACTTATAAATTACTCCACAAACGCATATGGTGTATTATTACAATGATTCCTTTCTATATTATTTACACTTTGTTTTTGCTAAGTAACGTACATATGCGCCATCATTCTAGTAGATGCTATATATCACTCTTGACGTATTAATTGCTCATCTTGCCTACGATTCCGCCACCACACGCATCTTATCTTATACTTTTATCTTTGCTAAGTAACATCTTGCCTGCGATCCCGTCACCACACACATCTTATTTTATACTTTTATTTTTGCTAAGTAAACTTTATTCCGAGATCTAGATAGAGGAGGAGGGTCGTGTTAAGTTTAACCAGCATAAATTTGTCATTTAGATGAAAAATAATCAAATAAAATTGGACAATTAACAAAAATTGAACTTCATTTTTATTTATTTATAATTTATATCTAGGGATACAAATCAGACGAGTTTAGAATGGATTATACAAGACTTCAATGGTTAATCTGTCCCAATTTTCTATAGAGTTGTCCGAAAATCATATGTTTTGTCTTCTTTTATTTATTTATTTTTTATTTCTTTCTTTTACCATCACTATATACGTCCTATCATGTATTAAGGCACAATCATACATCCAGTGTATCATTACACAAAATATACAAATCATGGTTCCCTATTTATATTATTCGCTTAAATTAGTAAACAAAGAAGCTCATTCGATTTTTGCCCGCCCATTTACTTTTACCTAGTCAAAAAATTCTGAATTTGAATCAGAAAAATATGACCAATATAGGTTGGCGCAGTTGATCAAAGTGTCTCCCTTGGTTTTAAAGATCATTGGATTAATTTTGTTGATGTGAGAGTGTTACTGGTAGATCACCTATCCTATCCTTAAAAGGTTATAATATTGTCCTGGCAGATCTTCCCACAAAACATTGAAAAGACACGTTACGTTCTGGAGTCGAAATCATCACAAAATTTTTTTTAAGGCAAAAAGGAAAAAAAGATCAAGGAATTATAACCTTGCTTGAGACTGGAATAATGAACTAATAAAATATTAATCAGTACAAAATTCCATACTGGGCAAAGCATTTTGAGTTTAATTCCAAGCCACGTAGAAAGCCCTTTAGAAGGGATATAGTTGGGTAAATATAGCATAATGCATGGGTAGATAGAGAAGAGACAAGGCACATATAATGGCTAAAAGCAATTGTAAGTTTTTTTTTTTTCTTTTTAAATTAATATTGAAGTTTTATTTTATTATTTTATTTTAAATTTATATTAAATCTTAGCAAGTCGGGTTTTCCATTGGGTCATTATTATGAACCGTTAGAAGTGGGCAAGTGGATTAAAAGGGCCAACCCGACCCAGCCCGGCCCATTTCAACCTACGGGAGAAAAGGACCAAAAAATTTGGCCCACTTTAAAAATAGGTCAACAAAATTTTATCCTAACCTGACCCACTTTAGCCTGTGAGTTCGATGGACCAGCCTACTTGATCCATTTAACCCATTTATACTAATATATAATAATAAATTAAGTTTTATAGTATTCTAAATATAATAATGATTAATTTCGTTATTATTATAATTACTTATATATTAAAATAAATATTTTAAAGTAATTTTATTAGATATCATATTTCATTTGAAACAATAAAGATATATTTAAAAAATATTCTGACGCAGTACATCAATTTGTCATTATTTATTACAATTAATACATAAGTTTAAGCTCAAGTATGAAAGACCCAAAAACAATATTATATTGATAGTTATTTTCCCCACTTTTTTATTTTATTATATATATATATATTATATATAAGTGGGCTAGTGGACAAAACCACTTATCCCACGGACTAGCCCACTTTGGCCCGCGAGTCAAATACGCTAGGTAAAATTGGCCCACTTTTAAACGGGTTGAACAACGTTGACCCTAACCCGTTTTCAAAGTGGGTTACATGAGCCGGCCCGTGGGCCATAACCCACTTGTCCTCTTCTATCCGTGATCCAATCCTAAATTTTATAACATGAAAAAATCTTTACCATGCTATGGGTTTGTATTGAATGTGTTACTTATATCTTTAACAACTCGTCCGGCCTATTTATATCGAATGTATTACTAATTTAAAATGCATACTTGTATTCATATTATTATGGAGAAAGAGGTCTTTTTACTTTTCCTGATCTGTATCTTTGCCTTTATCTAATTTAAAAGCTTTAGAAGAGCCTCAAAGGGTGCTCCAACTAATGTCCTCAATAACAAGGCAAAGTCGGCAAGTTCGTAATCAAAAAGTCGCACACAATAGCATATAAGTAATACATAAACATGACAGATGATTTTTCGTATAACCAAAAAGTCTCCTTGTATCAACAAGTTTCTACATTATAAATAACCTTAACAAAAGCCCATTTGATAATCCTCTTCACTTCCAACACATCATGTCCAAAAAATAAGTCAGCAACCATACAAATTATGAGTTTATATTTATCATAATTCAGCGGAAACCTCTCAGTATTTGTGAAAGGGTAAGCAAAGTGCTGTATCTTACTATTGTTGTTGTCTTAATCAACCCGGCAAGCAACTGTCGTCATCTGAGGATGAAAAAATCTCAGCTAGTTGGTATAACAAAAGCTTTAACGTTTGACATAAGTACTTGAATTTTTTTTTTTTTTTTTTGTATTTAGTAAAACTTGTCTATAGATGATTATGTAATGCAAACTGACGAAAATGAAGTGTGCATTTTGTGGTACATTAAGGACTAATTCTTCACTGATGATGCAATTATTTTGGAGCAAATTGACGAGCAAGTTGTATGATAATTGAATGCCGCGTCATGGTAAATTATGTTGCGTCGAATAATATTATTGTTACGTTGCTTGTTGTCCCTTCTAGTTTAAAGAAACTATTTCTTTTCTTTTCCATTTTTCCTTAACCTTTTTATATTTATATTTATTAGTATAATCAGCATCAAGCTGTTGTCATAAGAAAACTAAGATGCTAAGGTCGGGTTTTTATCTATGTCATATATATATCTTATTTGTATCTGTAACTTATTTGTATCATATACATATCATATTTGTATCATATCCCTTTTGTCATTTTATAAGCAAAATTGTTAGTTCTTAATTTGTATCTGTTTCTTTTAAACAATCATTTGAAAATGTTAAAAATATTATGTCAAAATGACCAGAATATGATGAAACAAATAGACTCATGTAACCGATGTTCTGGTCTTGGTAAGATATGACCTTACTAATATTTACTTTGGGATAAATACAACTAGACTAGCCATTATGAAAAATTGTTGATATATTTAATAATATATATATTTATATTATATCATCATCATCAGTGTTAAAAAAAGGAGGAAAATGCAAAAAAAAAAAAAAAAAAAACCCTAAACTTTAGAGGTGACACGGATTGACCTCGCCGAACTCCAAAACTGTGACTTTTGACCCTCATAACTATAAATAATTTATAAATATGTCCATTTTGTATTGTTCGGTAAAAAAAAGTATAGAAATTCACTATTCAAAGTGTAGGGATTTGTATAGGGAGATATATGTATTTGTACGGACAAGGTAGGAATAGGACGAGGTGGATTTATTTACAATTTTTTTATAGTTATGTGGATCAAAAACCACACTTTTGAAGTTTAGGGGGTCAATCTGTCTTATCCCTAAAATTTAGGTGGTGTTTTGCATTTTACAAAAAAAGAAAAAGGAAGAAAAAAAGGTCATAATAATGTTTTAAAGATAATTCAAATAGGTCAAGTTGTAGAAGGCCGTTAAAAAAATCTTGCTTAAAAGGATTTATTTTAAATAAGTCATTTGATAAAAGCATCTATGAAAGTATACACCAAAACCTTGATCTTTTGTTTCAGAAAATGTTTGTAATATATTTCGAGTGTAAGTTAACATTTTGCAATATATTTAAGTCAATGAAATAATTTTGACTTAGTCAAATTTCAATCGTGATTCCAAATGGTGAATGTGATCTTATGGGACCTTAACTCCTTTTTTAAGGATTGCATCTTTATATTTTCTGGTAATTGTTTAGTATATTACAAGATATTTAATTATAATTTCACGAAAAAAAGGATAATAATGTGAGAAAAACATAAATAGAAAAATTCGCATGAAATTTATAATTTAATTTGCCATTAGATTCATATAAAAAAATAAACATATTTCGTAAGATTTATATTAAACGCAACTATATTTATAGTGTAATCATAAGATTTAGAAAACTTACCAAATATAGAATTCAAAAGCAAGACTAAATGATAAAGAAGAAAAATTTATAGTCTCATCATTAATTTGGACGGTACTGGTTCCGCCACTAAAATTCTATATGTTTCTATGTCACCATCATGACATAGGATCCGTCCTTTTATATTTTAATTTCTACCAATCGCATTTACCAAAAAAAAAAAAAAATCCACCAATCACAACTGTAATTCTTTTTGGAGATATAATATTTTTCCACTTCTGCTATTTTTTTTCTGCAATTATTATTCATTATTTATTCTTTTTTTTTTTTTTTTTTTTTTGCATAGCATCAAACTTCTTTCTTGGCTAATCATAAAAAAATAATAATACATGACAATTCGATGAAGAAAACTATTATGAAACTACCACATTTATGTCAAACAATATATAGAATCAAGTGGAAGATGCTTTATGAATCATTGGAAGCTTTAAGGACTGGTGATGAGAACTCCGGTATTTAAAGATACAAAATACTGTCTTTAAGGCTTTAACAATTGTCCATCCATTTTACCACCGCCTATAATGACTTAATTAACTCATCAAGAAAACAAATCAAACAGGAAATTGGCTTTTAAAGTTATTTTTTATAATTTTTCTTAAAATTAACTAATTAAAATATAGAAAGAGAGACAATATAATGATTCTGCATGATATTTCATGAATTTAGATAATTTCAACCATCTCTTTATAATTTTAGAGGGAAAAAAAAAAGAAAAATAAATTTAGAGAATACAAATCTAAATTGAATTGGAGACATCTAAGTAGACTTTAGAATTGGAACAAAAAGCACAGATTACCAGAATCATGGAAAAAAATTGTAAAGTTGACTAGACCCTAAGCAGAATTTTAAATGTGGGAGTGGGACCACGTGATTCTTATTGAATAAGTTCCATGATCTTTTGGGAGATACCATGGGCTTTTTGCTTATACTCCATATGCGATTGCGGCGAAACGGAATCTCCTCATATGTATATTTATTCACTTCATAACATTCGGATATCCACTGGCTATTAGTTTCAAGAAAAGTCAACTCCCAAATCAGCATAAATACAATCCCAACATTGAACCCTTGCCTAAACCAAACTCAAATACGGCATTCTAGCAATAATCTAATATCTAGTCCTTTGTCTTTTGTAGCATTTCGTATAGACAAAGAAACAGGAACATAAAAGAGAAATGGCTGACCATAATAACATTCCAGGCACTCCTGGGGTCCATGCATGGAGTCACAGGGAGGGAGCAGACCTTTGCCTTGGTCCGTGGCCTCCCATCGTCCCGACGACAAACGGCTAAGTTCGACCTCCCTGTCGACTCCGAGCACAAGGCTAAAGTGTTCAAGCTGTTCTCATTTGCCAATCCTCATATGAGAACTTTCCATTATCCTGGATTTCCTTCGCACTTGCTTTGTGTCAACCTTTTGCTGCTGCTCCCTAGTTCCCATCATCAGGGACAACCTCAATCTCACCAAACAGGACATTGGTAATGCTGGGGTGGCTTCTGTTTCTGGAAGTATTTTTTCCAGGCTCGTGATGGGGGCGGTCTGTGACCTTCTAGGACCGCGGTATGGTTGTGCTTTCCTGATAATGCTTTCTGCTCCTACGTGTTCTGCATGGCCCTCGTGGCGGATGCAGGAGGATACATTGCCGTTCGTTTCATGATCGGGTTCTCTTTAGCAACGTTTGTGTCGTGCCAATACTGGATGAGCACTATGTTCAACAGCAAGATCATTGACTTGTGAATGGAACAGCCGCAGGATGGGGAAACATGGGAGGCGGAGCAACTCAACTGTTGATGCCCTTGTTTATGTGTTGATTAAACGGGTGGAGCAACTCCATTCACTGCTGGAGAATTGCTTTCTTCTCCAGGATGCCTTCATGGTGATCATGGGGATATTCGTCCTGACACTCGGCCAGGACTTGCCTGATGGAAACTTGGGTGCTTTGCAAAAGAAGGGTGATGTTGCTAAGGACAAGTTCTCCAAGGTCACTCAACTTTCATTTATTATAAAAAAACTTTTCAAGTTTTCTCTATTTATTGACCATCAAAAGAAACTTTTTGCTAATATGCACTGGCTTTCAAAATTTTTCAGGTGTTGTGGTACGCAATCACGAACTACAGGACATGGATCTTTGCTCTCATGTATGGATATTCCATGGGTGTTGAGTTGACAACTGATAATGTCATCGCTGAGTACTTCTACGACAGGTTAGCATCATCCTAAAATCTCCAAACTGTTCTACTTTTCCATAAGATTTTTGTACGAATATATGAATAGAAAAAACAAGTAGACACCAGAGTTCCCAAGTTCTTGTTCCAATAATTTCATTACATATTGGATAGCGGAGTCGGCAAAAAGAAAGAGGACATGACATTTAAGGGTCCTAATATCCTATTTGTCTGAAAGCTAACGAAAGGACCTCTCGTTCAACTTTTAAACACAAAAGCTTTTATTTACTAATTTGAGCTTTATAGAGAGCAGATCGGTATTTAACCCGACAAGTTCATTAACATATGTAATTATTTGGTTGGCAGATTCAACCTAAATCTACACACTGCTGGAATCATTGCTGCATCCTTTGGAATGGCAAACTTCTTCGCACGTCCTTTCGGAGGATATGCTTCAGACGTGTCGGCCAGGTACTTTGGCATGAGAGGCAGGTTATGGGCCCTTTGGACTCTCCAAACACTAGGAGGACTCTTCTGCTTGCTTCTCGGCCGTGTCGGTTCACTCCCACTTGCCGTTCTTACCATGATATTATTCTCAATCGGAGCACAAGCTGCTTGTGGAGCAACATTCGGCATCATCCCTTTCATTTCTCGGAGATCACTGGGAATTATATCCGGCCTTACTGGAGCAGGAGGGAACTTTGGATCAGGATTGACACAGTTGATCTTCTTCACAGGTAGTTTCTCAACAGCAACAGGTATTTCCTTAATGGGGGCTATGATAATGGGTTGCACTCTTCCTGTTACCTTGGTTTACTTCCCGCAATGGGGTGGCATGTTCCTTCCTCCATCGAAACACGTCGAGAAGTCCACTGAAGAGTTCTACTACGGATCCGAATGGAATGAGGATGAGAAGAAGAAGGGAATGCACCAAGGAAGCCTTAAATTCGCCGAAAACAGTCGATCCGAGCGTGGCAGAAGGGTAGCATCTGCACCAACTCCACCAAATTCCACCCCAGCACTTGTTTAGTTCATTAAGTTAATGATAATCATGGAGAAAAACAAAGTTAGACTATCAGAAAGAAACAATGTTTTTTTCTGTTTTTTTCCCTTCTTCTTCTTTTGTTTGGTTCTGGTCGTGTAATTTAATATTTGCACTTGGAATATGGTTACCTTAAACTTGATCAATTCGCATGTGGGTTTATGTCGATTTTCATGTTTACTTCATTTGAAGAATGGTAACATTATAATAATTGAAGTGAAAAAATAAATAAATAAATCATTGAAAATTTTGGGTTAACCATTTAGCATCAAACTAAGAACTGTTAACTATTATCAAGTTCGTTTATGAAGAAATTTCAAAGATTAGCTTTTTGCCTTTATACAGGAAGTAAAAGAAGTACTATTATTTATCAAACTTTTACCCACCCACTTTAAACTAACCGCGATATAGTCAAACTTATGCTTAAAGCTATAGACAGTATATATGAAAGCACTTAGTAGTACTATTTAGTATGCCCATTATTATACACCTTAAACGTTTATTAAAAACTGAAAGTAAATTATATATAAATAAAGAATATTTTATATTTGAACTATTTAATATCAAGTTTGTTGAACAGTTGTTAATATATTTCTTCCTTATAATTTTTTTTTAAAGCAACTTTATTAGAGTTACTTGACATGAAACCTATATTAAGCAACCCCTTTATAAGTTGCTTAACCAATAAAGTGGATTGCTTAGTTTTAGTAAGTTGCTTAGTCAAGCAATCAAAATAGTGAATCGCTTTGGTTTTTTTTGTTATTTTTTTCATACTTTTAACATTAGTTATGTATAATTTATATAATGTAAGACCCGTAAAAATTTTAAAAAAATATTATTAAGTAACTCAAGTATAAAGTTGAGAGTTTCTTAATAGAAAGAATTATTTAAGATGTTGATGTAACATATTAAGTAATTTGTCAAGTAACTTATTGTTAAAGATGATCTTGCATGCCTATTTAATATTTAGGAAGGAAAAGTCTCAAAACTTTACCAATTGTTTCCAACAGTTCATAAACGACAATGTAAATAATTCTACGAGAATTTTCTGCCCCCAGTAAACATGGCATGGATTATTATGAAAAATGAATAAATAAATAAACAAGTAAAGTTAAAAGATGTGAACTATTTAGCTATAACTCAATTCATATAGTATAAATGTTGAGGTTTGAGAAAAAATATTATTTTAATAAAAAAAAACAATAAAAATAACCCTACTAAAAAAGAAAAGCCCAAAAATGGGACACTCAATATTGTGTCAACATGATTTCATTTTGCGCTAATATTTTCAAGACACGTTTTCAACTTTAACCAAACACAAATACCCGAAATCCATGGCATGCGATGGCTCTCTGTCGCTCTCTCTAGAATCCCAAATTTTAGAGTTTCAACGTTCTCATACTCGAATCCTTTTTTTGCATAATTAAAAGAAAAATAAAGCCTGTACTTGAAAAGGGTGGGATTGAATAGCTTGTTCTCCCCTGTACAACAGAAGTTCCAAACGTTAATACCTCCAGCTGATCATACCCCGTTTTCTCCAACGTCGATAATTCATCATCTCTTTTGAATGGCTACTTCCAATTAGCTTTAAAAAATTCTTGATGTTTCTTCCCCTTTTTCTTTCTAATGCGGAGATTGTGCTAAAAATCATATCTTCAAAATACAATTTTATTGTAAAAACTGAAATC
This sequence comes from Combretum micranthum, assembly GCA_024138025.1. Taxonomy (NCBI): domain Eukaryota; kingdom Viridiplantae; phylum Streptophyta; class Magnoliopsida; order Myrtales; family Combretaceae; genus Combretum; species Combretum micranthum. The sequence continues at coordinate 24,896 of JAMXBD010002516.1, forward strand.
GTCTCTAAAAAACCAAATGAAATGGTGTCTTGACGAAAATTTTATCTTAAACACAGGATTTTAAGTATATATATTTTAGGTTTTTTTTTTTTTTTTTTTGCCTAAATAGACTCATTTTAAGACCAAAAAAAAAAAAGATAGACTTATTTTAAATTTTTTAATATATATATATATATATATTTTTTTTTTTCTTTTACTTCCCTTACCCTGCCGCTGAACGACGGTAATGCCCCATTAGAGAAAATTTTTTTCGCTGCATTTACACAGTGCATGGTGCTGCGAGCTTGTAGGAAATCCGTCGGCAGGTTCCTTCGATTTTTTAAATTTTCATGGAATTAGTTACGACTGGGGGCGGTGAAATTAAAGCAAAATGTTTGTGCCAATTAAATAATGTAGCCACTACAATGCATCGTCCATTCCACTAAAAATTATAAATCTATTCGGACATTTGAAATTGTACGAAATTATTGACTTCAATTCTTGTAATATATGGTTGGATAAATTCCACGAAACATCGACCTGAAACTTTTTTAAAAGTAAGTACTTCCACCCTTCAAAAAATGAGTTGATAAATAAAATAGAAATTTAATTATTTCAGTGCTGATGTGAAATTTATTATAATTGTTTTTTTTTAATTAGAAAAGAAACTAAAAGTTAAAAAAATAAAAATAAGAAGTCACCACTCTACCATACGCGCCCATAGAAGTCAAATGATGCTAATCCTGCAGCAGTTGGACATTCAAAAGGTAAAGCTGATGAAAAACCGGACATAAATTATGTGCTAATGGGAGATGGCGAGGTGAAAACAAAATGCTTTTGATCCATATTTAAGTTTGAACTTTGGATAGAATTATTAGGATCAGGGGAATTTCTTCCATTCCAAGGATGTCATTACTGATTTCGGTGCTTATTTTCTATTTTCTGATGTATGTGTGTCAAGAGAAGAACCAAGGCATGTGGCAAGATCTAAATGAGAGCACCCTTGATCTGAGCCTTGTTTGAACGGCAAGCATGATTCAGATTCAAAATAGCTCCAAAATTAGATATCCGATCCGAAGATAGTTAAATATCATCCAGATTATTTTAATGCCAGACAACGAAGGAGGTGCCTGTCTTCCTGTGTGAGCTCTGCAATTTCTTGGATTTTGTCCATCATTATGCATGGAGTCATCACATATTAACTTCTACTTTGCAAGTGCCCCTTAGGCCCTAATGCATATTATGGATCTGTTTGTTTAGCTTTTTTTAGCAGATATAGACACTTTTTTCAAACTTTTTTCTAACAAATTGTTTATTAAAAAATAGATATAGATAAAAAAAAGTTGGCAATTCTCATGAAAAGACCAAATAGATCAAACATAGAAAAAATTCAAATACAAATTGGATAATATTTACACATATCGTTTTAATACAGATACAGATACAGATAAAAAACAGACAATCCAAACAGTACCAAAATTAATTGACTTTCTATTTTATTTGCCAACTCAGCTTTTGAGGGGGTGTAAGTATTGAATTCTAAAATAGTTAGGGTCCATGCAATTTTTAAAGTATTCAGAGGAGTCCTCACGATTTACCTTATTTGATTATATCATATTTGGAATTTAACAAAATGTATTTATAATCATTTATGAAAAGTACTCAAATAAATATAGATGATAAATAGGAGTGTACGGTATTCATAGTCATTTATAAAAGGTACCCGAATAAATATAAATGATACATAGAGGCGTATCATAGGGTTTAGTCAAGTTCGCCTCCTATATATATTAGGGTTTGGAATTTCTTTTAAATTCAAACCTAACTATACGTTTTAGTTCATAATTTTTTTGAAAAAAAAAAGTTTAGTATGGTTTAGTTTGCGATTCAAACTATTTTTTATTTTTAAAATTAATATACATCCTATCAAAATATTTCAAATACATACTTTTTATTACTAATGTAAATATAGACAATAATATTTAAAATTAATTATTTACCCAAATATATATATAACTTATAGCAAGGGATAGAGTTCATCTATCATAAAATTGTAACCATACACTAATATCATTCTCTACAATTATCCTGAAATATAATTGTAACGCCCTAACATAAAGGCATTATCAGCCCGCCACATGCCCTTATCATGATAAACACACTAAGGCTATAGATTTCTAAAATCAGAAATATGTATTTTAAATATCACCAATACTCACATATAAGATAACTTTCAAAACTTTTTCATATTAAAATAAATTTCCTCATCATAAACTAGCATAACTAAATATCCAATCTAAAACATAATAAAGAAATCCTTACATATAAAAGTCTCCAAAAGAAAACTAACTAACTCATAATATGTCTCTTCATCTCAAATTATAAATAACTAATTTCAATTATTAGCAGGATGGTCATAAATAAATAATAGAATCTTCACCTGTACTTGTGGAAAAAATAAGGATTGAGCGAAAATGCCTAGTACACCAAACTGAAAACACATGCACATGATCATGCAAATCACAATATCACCTACAACTTATATTCTAATATAACAAGCACAAATTAATTATCTTTTCATTAGCCTACAAACAACACAGTTTAGGACTATTGATCACTAATCCTAAACCCGGAGTAATTCATGATCCCGATGAAAACCATATTATAATAGTATATACATATATAGATGCATTCCACAATTAAGCTGGTAACGACTCATAATCTACCAGAATCATCTCCAAGAGCAACTCCACTCAGGACAACGACACACAACGATCATCAGGTGGCCAGCATTAGTATCACGCTCCACCATGGTTTCTCTCTACCATGAGTTCTATACCAACTGCAGCCATGTACAACCAACACTCGATTCAATTAAAGTCGGATATGAATTTGTCAGATTTAACAACTAGTCCTACAAGCACAAACAAACAAGCATGGTAAGGTCGTACTTGGTATTTCTCTAACTCAAATCCACCAACAGAACTTCTTAAAAGATCAAAACCCTAATCCAACAATTATCTTAAATCAAAATTAAATACTTAAACATAAACCCTAATATTCACAAATCTATAACAACAAAGATAACACACCTGCTTCCTCTTCTTCACAATTAAATACAACTTTCAACACAGTTCTTTCCCAAATCCATAATTATCACCACAATGCCTTCAATATGCATATATTCCTCAATTAACACTATAACTTCAATAACGAATAAATCTCCTCGAACAACAAGATTAGATGAATTCATACATACCTAAAACTTATAGATCTCAAATAGGAAATCGGAATCCTAATCCTCAATTCTCCTGAATAATAAACTATGATTACAATTCCATAATTTATAGATCTCATAAACTATAAATCTAATAAAACCCTTACCTTTCTCCTTGGTTTGAAATCACAACTTCAAATCTAGATCCACCCTTGATCCACAACAACAAATCTTGGATTTCCTTCGAAGCAATACATAAACCTAGATTAAAATCTAAAGGATATTTCTTAAAAATCATAAGAATTATAAAACCCTAATAAAGTTATTACCTTTTTCCTTTGAATCGGAGTCCTCCAAACCTCCAATCACTCTAAGATTTTGCCACTCTCTTGAATCTCCTTCAATTCCATAGAATAACTAGGATTAGACTAATTTAACTAAGAAAAAGAATTGAAAAGACCTAGTTTAGATCCACGTACCTTAAGTTTGGTTGAGGAAAAAGTGTGGGAAAGTGTAGGTGTTAAGGTCTATTTATAGAAAGATTTGGCTTTGGAAAAACGCAACCCTAGCTTAGAAATAACGTAGACATATGCCAGCTACTACGCCGGCTTTGATGTGTACGCCGATGGCCTTTATGCAGGCGTACATCCAATTTCCTCGACAACTCCAGAAACTCCAAAGCTAGTGCTATTGGCCGCCATCTTTGTATATAGGCCGGCGGCTTAGATGCTGGCCTAAGCCAAATTTGTATGTTCACTCACACGGAACTTCCTTGTGTCCAAAATCATCTGTTCAAGGATAAAATTACCCTCTTAACAACATTTTATTACATATATACCCTTCATTATGAATTATTTATTTGTACTTTACAATAATGATATACTAGACTTAATAAAGTAAAAATATGCTATCACAATATGAGGTGCAAATTTAACTTGTTATATACTTCTAATTAGCACATTATCAATTATATAAGTCAACAAGTAACTAAGTTATGGAAGTGGATCATTCAAACAAGGGAAAAAAAGAAAAAGAATGTTCTAAAGCACTAGAGGCTAACATTTAAAAACTATATTATATGTAGACACACCACAACAATCAAAATATAATATGACCAATCCAATTTCATTCTCATGAATAATACGTGTCTAAATTAAACATTTAAAATATAATTAATTTTTTTATCAAAACAATTGAAAGAAAAATAAATCTATTTGAATTTTTTTTTTAATATGTAAAACAGCTCATGTAGGTTCAGAGTTCCAAATTGAACCGCAAACCGTTTAGTCCTCATCAAACCATTTCAAAATATAATTAAAGTTTTGATATGGTTGGATCTAATTCAGTTGCAGCTTGATTGGTTTTTTTGCATAGCCTTTATGATAAATATGTGTTAAGTCAAAAGAAATATTTAAATAAATTTTTTTTGCCAATAAATAAATATATATTAATAAGAGAAGAATACAATTGTGATTCCAATTTTTAAACCCTCTATCAAACATAAAAGAATGAATGGATTCCACATACTAAATGTAAAATTAAAGTTCGAGATATTAACAAAAATTATGTAGAGGACATTCCTAATGCATTGATACCAGCACAACATGATAATGATACAAAACACAATAAGATAAACTAGTGACACGTTAATGGGTCTCTTTGATTCTTTTTTTTTTTCTTTGTTTGTCACTTTGACATCTTATTTTTGTCATTTTTAAATAGATGCTTGTAAAAAAATAGTTACAGATAAAAAATAGATATTTTTACTCATTAATAGAACAAACAAATCAAATACAAATAAAATACAAATGCAGATTGGATACAAATAAGATACTGATGAAAATAATATAATTCAAACAGACACAATATATATGTATGTATGCACGTATGCATGTTTGCTTTTACATTCATATCCATGTATCATGAGCCAATTTTATACTTTTATGTAGATTTTTTAAAATAAATTTAATACTACAATTACAAAATTAAAGATAGTCACTTGATATATTTTAAAGATTATCCGCATTTCTATATGCATGCCTATCATTCTAGTTAGATGGCTAATACTCGTTGCTTAAACGCAAATTTGTAAATCAATCATTATCAAATGTAAGGAAGAATATTAAACAATACGATCCAAAAATGGGGAAAAAATTATTATACTAATATACTTTAAAAATGAAACAAAATGAGGGCAAATTGCCAGCAGACAATTTGAAAGTATACTAACGATGGAAGCCAATACTAAACAAGTCTAAAGAAGTAAAGAACTAAGCTTGGACACAGATCTAATGGTGTGGAGGGATCAGGGACCATAAGCAGCTATATGACTTAACAGAATTTAAGTTTGAAATTTTTTTATTATATTAATTTGATGGTACAAAAATCTTGGAATTGGACAAAATAGTTTTTTTTTTTTTTCAAGCAAACAAAATTTGAAACTAACACGTTTTTTAATTACCAATATGACTACAATTATTCTTATCATCGTCAAATATCACACTGTTACTAGTATCGATCGCCACGCCACAATAATTACCACCATAAAAAATGTATGTGTGTGTGTGTATATATATATAAATTCTTATATTGTACTTAATACATCAAATCAAATAAGATGCAAAAATTTCTATACTATTTATATCATCCTATATATATATATATATATATATATCCTATATTGTATTGAAAAGCAAAACTATTGTAAAGATGGAAAATATCAAATGATAATGTCCCATTAGAAAATTTTGGCTTTGGCTGCATTTACACCGTCCATAATGCATCGAGCTTGTAGGCAATCCGTGGTGGTGTTGGGATCCAATTACTTTTATAATGGATTTAGATTCAACTGGGGCTGGTCGTTTCCTAAATGATGCTTAATGTGTGGTGGACTTATTACAATGTATTAGGGTCCTAGGAATTTCGACAGGCATGCATCGAGCAACATCTGTAATGCACCAACACTGGCCTAATACAAAACTGACCGACCATGATAACGTTAAAAAAAAAAAAAAAAATCGACGACTTGTCACTTTTTCATATGGCTTAAGGAAATTAATATATACATATATATCTATGCATTATAAATTATTATATACTTTTATCCATACCATGTTTAAATAATTAATTAGGAAATACAATTCAAAATATATCAATGATAGTCACTTGAAAAAATTTTAACATAGTTTCTATGTTTCACAAAGAAAATATTTCTGCGAGATTCTAGTTTATTACTTAAATGCAAATTTGAAGATTTACTCCTATTATTATTATTATTATTATAAAAAAATGAGATTGTATAAGAAAACTAATATAATTTTGAATAAAAGAAAAGGAAAATTCAAAATCCAAATGCATACAACTATTTTTCTTCCCACTCTACATGAAAAGTAATATGCAATGGTGAAAATAAAAATAATCTATATTCATATCTAACTAAGAATTTGACATATACTATTATCAGTTTCTTCTACCTGAAGTTTGGACTCTGAGTAATTTTATGTGGGAAAAAATGAAAATTTTAACGAAAATCGTGAGCACGATGAAGGCCGACCCTGATAACGGCTCCCTTAGATATGACTTTCTAAGAAAATGCTTAGCATGTTTACCGGAACACGGCTTTCAAAAGAATCACGAAGATTCAGATTCCAGCTCAATAATTTCAGATTTTATATTTGAAAGTTGTCGCGGTCACACTCACGTTTTAGCTTAAGGCGTCAAGAAATCGATTGGATTCCTAGAAGCATCTTATGAAAGCATAATGTCAACGGGCATATACTATGCTATTGCAATCAATATGAATTTTCTTATTCTTTTGTTTTTTTTTTAATATTTTGGTCCATCTTTATTCTAATCGTTTTGACATCTTATTTTTATCATTTTTAAATATAATATTTATTAAGAAATAGATACAGATGAAAAAATAAATATTTTTATTCATAAACAAACAAAATAAGTCAAATATAAATAAAATATAATAAAAATTAAATATAAATAAAATACAAATAAAAATAAAAACCAACTTTATCACCGTCCTTGACACAAGTACCAAAGGAAAAGGATCTCAACTTTGCATTTCTTAAAAGTAAATGAAATTGTTTGTTTAAGCATGGCTGCTCTACAAAGGAGCAAAGCTTACATTAGCTTTTTACTTACACGTGGTCAAAGTTTTAGTGTTGCGGAGAGTTGCAACAGCAATTTGTTCTTGATTTGCACCGTTCGTTTCTTTTCTTTTTTTTTTTAATTTAATTTTGTAATGTTAATTAATGTGATCTCAAAAAAAAAAAAAAATTAGTTTGTAAAATACTATGGAATGCCGTTGAACAAACTAGTAATAAAATAGAGAGTTATTTAAAGGATAATGTTTCTTGAAATTTTTTATGTAGTATTGAAAAACCTCAATAAGTTACTTAGGGAAAAAAATGATGTTATAAGCATTTTTTGTTATTATTATTTACCTTTGTTTGCCACTTCCATTCACTTCGTCGAATGAATAAAGCTATAATGAAATTCCTATTACTGAAAAACAAAATAGAACCATAATATAATTTTTCTTTATTGATTTTTTTATTTAAATTGGGGTATTTTAACCAAAAAAAAAAAAAAAAACAATTCTAGCATTGAATCGTCCTTTATAGGCTTGGGAAATGAATGACTATTCAATGGTATTTGTAATAGAGATTCTTTATCAAATTGTTATTATGGTCAAGTAAACGTTGTAATAGTCATTTATAAGAAATATGACTATAATAAAAGTGCAATTATAACGAAGTAAACAAACAGTTATATACTAAGATTTTAAGTATAATGGATTGATTTATTAATTTACTAAAATAAACGGAAAATAACAATATAGGATTTTAACCTTAAACTTATAACCTATTGATCTTGGTATACAAATAATTTATCTAAAAGTTTAACCTTTCAAATATTCCTAGGAGTCGGAATAAATTTTAGAGTATGCTCAACTTCTATTGCACAAGAATCTCCCTCAAATAAAGATCCAAAAACTGGAAGAATAGTTCTACTTCTATAAGAGAAGGCAGGCAAGCAAGAGCTACCCAGCAGACAAGCAAATGATGCAGGGCCCATCTGTCCTGGACTATATTTCTATGAAATTTGATGTATATACAGCAGTAATGATATGCAACAAATATTTGAGTTTCCCCTTACAAAATTGCACAATGTGTTCTTTCAAGAATATAAAAGTAATTAACACATTCTCCTGCAATGAAACTCAATAACACATATGAAGCAATGCTATAAGCTTATCTTCCCACGACCACCACACGTACTACATGAGCGAGCAGAAGAGCACTTGGTGCAGTAACTCCATTTCTTTGGAAGCCTGCAGTATGATATGCTATTTAAAATATGCAGCACCCAAAAGCACAAAAAGAACTAAGATTTTTAAAGGAATGCATACGCTGCAGTATATCTGGTAGCCATGTTTTTGGCGGTCAATCTTGCTCTCTCAGCACTTCCTTCAGATAATTTCTTTAAGACAAAGCCTTCACCATTGCACTCCGAACATATACCAGAACCACCACAATCTTCACATGTTTTCATAGGAATCTGCTTTTTCAAAACCAAACATTATCTGACAAATCGGAACTTATGCATACTGGCTACATATAACTGAATAAGCAGTTCCTATAGATCTCTTTTGCAGCAATTTACAGTTTCAATGCTTCATCATGTTCAACTTGAGAGAGTATTAGGTATGTGGACTGACCATAATCATGACAGTAAGTGGAAAACCTTCTGCATAATTTATCATAATCCACAATAGATTACTTGGGGATATAATAAGTGTTTATTTTGGGTAAAATGTCAATATAATAATATAATAAGCATTTGGATTGACACACTCTTGAAAAATTCTTCTCTTATTACAATTGCAAATTGTCAACAGTCATGCAATTGCATCTCTCAGAGCGAAGGTGAAAATATGATTAGACAATCGTATTGGATTCAAGAGTTGATGAGAGTGTATACCTGTGTTTCATCAGTGGCTTCTTTGGTTCGCTTTGCAAGAACTGTGGCTGCAGTACCCACAATAGTAGCTGCAACTGCTACAGAGATTGCGGTTTCTGGTAGTGCAGAGCAAATGGCAGAGTCTTTTCTTTGTTGGAAATTTTGAAACTTTGCAACAGTCGTGGAGCAAGAATGAGGATTGAATACACCATGAAATTTAGAACGAGGATTCCTAATAGCTTTCAGAAAAAATATAGATGAACGTCAACTTCAAAAAGCTAAACATTACTTCTCCTGGAACAAGGACATTAATGACATGACAAATAAATATGTATAGCTATGTTCATGATAGCTCTATATTATCAATATTCTTGGACTCATAAGCAGTTTCCTTGAAGCAGAACGCAATACTGAAGAAAAGATAATATTCAAAAGAAGATCAATATTCCCCGGCTGCAAAGAAATATGATATTAAGCACAATCCAGTGAGAAATAAATTAATCAAACAGAGAAAATTGGCAATTCGTTTGAAGGATTATAGCATCTCCCCAATAAGTTCAAAATTTTGTAATATTAATTCACAATACTTTTAAGTTCATGTGCTCACATTTAGATCAAGAAGTTTTTCTGAATTCATATTCCTTGAGAAAACATGTCCAATGTGCATCATTTGTGATTTCTTGCCATATCACCCAGTTCGTTGTATAATTTATACAAATTATAATGATGGGATAGCTCCTAAACTAGTTTCAATCTATCAATAGCAGCTTTGATGAACCCTACATAGACTAGAACACAAAGAAAGAAACCAGAAATTAGAGATCTTGAACAAAGACAGCAAAGGCAAGACTCAAAATTTAGAAAAACGAAAAGGAAATAATAAATTGATACAGGAACATTCTATTCATGCATAGAGCATCATGGTTCATGGTTAACATATCACACCATGAAGCTAAGCAAAAAAGGAAGACAAATACTTCACTTGCTTCCCTGCTCAGCCCACCATCAGCAAGTACACAGGTTTCGTTTATTGCCAATAATTAAAAACATTAAACCACTGTCAATATAAACCTCAAAAGAACACTCTCTAGAATCTGGATTCAGTGGTTTCTTTTCAGTAGTTGAGATATATCCATGATTCCATCAAATGAAAGGAAATTTTTCAGATCTTAGGTCTCATAATTTAAGTCCCCCACACATGAACATTTACAACATGAAAAATAAACAATAAAACAAGCATTTTGAATGAAATAGAACTTCCCCTGGAATTTGCTGTCCATGCAATCAAGTTTCTGCCACTGTTTTCTGAATAGTGGGGGTCTAAATATACTGAGTTTACTTGCAAGTTACTAAAGCACATCTAGATAATTATTTGAGTTCAATGAGACTGTACTTGAGCCACACTCAAGTTACTCAAGTATAGTAATTTATTAAACCCAGATCAAGCTTGAGCTCTTCAACTCAATCAAATGCCAATTAGGTTCAAGTTTATATCAAATTTAATCAAGTTTTATTTTATATTATACTAAAGAAATATAATTTTTGGAATACAAGCCTAACTAATTTAGTTTAATCAAGCTCAAACTCATCAAGTAACATATTGAATTGAGCCTGAACTTTGAATTTCAGAGTGTAGTCAAGCTCGACACAATCATCCAATTCATTTGCACCACAATTAAGTACCCTTTACGTCTAGTCTATGCTTTCCACACTAATCCAATATCAATGCTGCTAACATATGCCCTGTAGACAGCTTGTCTTAATCTACAAACACCTTAATAATGTTATAACTAGCAATTGAACTTTAACCATTTTTGCATTCAGCCATCTAAAGTTTAAAAATATTAATCCGGTATCTAAATTTTATCTGTACTTTTAGCTAACAAACTAAATTCACCCATTTTTACAATTAGTCATCAAAACGGGGGTGGTCCAAATACCATAGATGACCTCAATACACTTTTAAATATAATTAATTGCAAAAATGAACAAATTTTAGATACGAATTATAACACTTACCTTTATAAAATTTTCCAGTTTTCTATGAGAGTTATTTACCTTGCTCACTTTCTTATCAATATCAGCACTTATTATCAAAACCAACATGTTTGGACACGCGCGTAAACCCTATCCACAATTTCGAGTTAAAGAGTCCCAACATCCACAACAGTCCATCTAAAAAAATCGATCATTCTCGCCTTAAAGAGAATTAAAAACCACAGGTTCAACAATCACAGTCTCACTAATGGAGTGTGTATGCGTATGGTATGGTAGTTTCACCAAATTATTTAAGACACATTTAAGTGCAAAACCCTAACCAGTGAAATGTAATCACACTATCCCATTAATGCCTTGCTCTAATTTTCTTCAACTATATTGCAATTATTAGAGCAACCAATTGCATTAACTAAGGAGAAGGAAAAAAGAAAACCTAATTCAGTGGAAATATGTGGACGTGAAATTAGTAAATTAGGGTTTTAAGAAACTTACTGTAGGAAATGGGCTGCACCGCGAGCTCCATAGGACATTTAACACTCAGCTTGGTGACGGTTGGAAGTTCGGTAATGGCCGAGCCTTTGCCTTATCTGGACTGCGTGATGTTCTGTATTAGCCATCCAATATTCGAATTATTTCAAAAATGCCACTGTGGTAAAGTTGACGAAGATTGTAAGCTACAAATCACATTGCATATGTCTTGTGAGGGTTATAAAAAAAAAAAAAAAAAAAAAATCCTATAATTTAATTTTTCAAAAAAAAATTGGTCACTCAAAATATTGAAGATAATGTTGTTAGGTTATAAGGTTATGGGTTATGTTCTTAGTTTTCCAATTACATGACCTAATTTTTGTGGTTTTTTCATTTTTGCTTACATACCTGTACTTTATTGTTTATTAATTATATGAAGGCCAATTGAATAAAAGATTCATTTGACATGACACATTGGTGGAAAGGAAGAATGCATTAAAGTGATCATATAATTCAGTAAGTGGCCACCCCATCTTACAGAGTAATGCAACTAGCTAGAGGGTTTTAAAATAGAAAACAAAATAAAAAATAAACAAATATGATTCAATTTTGTCCTATTGTTGAACTTGTATGTTCAATGTAAATTTTGATGAGATAATATAATGCACAATTAATAACCAGTCAATTAGTGTAAATTGTACTTAATTAGTCAAATATGTATATGTGCATGTTGTGCGTCTTTATGGAGTTTTTACAGATTTTTTAGCAAGAACAGTATCGACCGAGAGCTAGACGAGTCAAGAGTTCAAAGCACAACAAAGTTAAAGCCAAAGCTCGACAAGCTCAAAAATATTGAATCAATAGTCAAGGGGTTGGTCAAGGGATAGACATGTTAAGTGATCAGGGTGCAACAAGTTCAAGACTGAAGCACAACAAGTTAAACAAATGCACAGACTTGGTCGCAGTTCACGTCGAGGGCTCGACGTGTTGAAAAGTTAGGGCACGACTTGTTTTAAACTAAGGCTCAACAAAGCAAAAAATTACACATGTTAGTCGTAGGTCACATCAAGGCCTTGACATATCAAAGCTTAAGGTGTGACAGTTCAAATTAAGGCTTGATGAAGTGCATGTAAGGAAAGACTTGTCGAAGGCAAACTTGAGGCACGACATGATAAGGTGTGACAAGTCTTTAGGGCACGGCGACATAAATACTGGAGTCGATGTGGCAAGAAAAAAGTCGTTAAAGTGCATTAAATACTTGGTAACTTAAAGACGTCGTCTCTAATAGACATTTGAATTTTGACGGCCATATATATACACAGTCCTTAAGAGATCAACAAGAACGAAGTGCCAAAGTTTTTAACGTGCTTCTATTGTAATCAAACAAAAACTTTTATTTTGTTCTCTTGTAAATTAATTTGCAAATCAAAAGAAGAGAGAAAATACACTATAGTGCTCTATTCTTATTTGCCACACATCTAAGAGCATTTAGAGAGAGAGGAAATATTTTATTTCCTGAAGTATTGTACTTGCTCATCTTGAGGATTTTTTGCGATAAATAAAATTAGTGGTGAAGACCTCAATCGAGGCATTGGAGGACTATAGAGAATGGGAAGAAGGCCAAACTTCACTTAAATTTGGCTCGACTTTCTCTATCCTATCTCTTTTAACTTACGCATTTTATCTGTTGATTGTTTGTCCATTGTAAATTATATTGGTTTTTTATATGTTAAATTAAAATTAAGTATTTGGGCTTTAAGGCTAATACCCAATTTAAATACACCACCCCCTCCTCCCCTCGACGGCCAAGTATTCTTAGTGTTTTTTCACCTATTAGGTTTTTTATTGATTTTCTTCTTATTTTTTCAATATTTAGTAGTTTCGACCTAACCTATTAATTTGGTTGTGGCTAGCCACCTCGTCATGGTAGGTAATTATATTTTGATAAATTACATCAAAAAATATCAACATTTTGAGTTAAACTCATTTAAGATATTAACATTTTCAAGTAGTTAAAAACATGTATCAACATTTAGGAGTAAGTTCATTTAAGGTATCAACATTTCAGTAATCAAAAATAGATATTAATGTTTATTAAAATGAATCAAATAAAGTGTCAATAATTGACCAATGACGAAAAATTAAAGAGATTTAATTGAAAACTAATCCTAATGTCGATATCCCAAATGAACTTCAAAAAACATTTATATATTATTTGATATACTTTACGAAATGCTTATACTTATTTTTAATTACTTCAAATGTTAATACCTTAAATGAACTTGCCCTCAAACGTTAATAATTTTGGTGTAATTACCTAGTTATATCCCATCTCGAAGGTTTTCTCTTAAGCATTTTTTATATTTTTTATTCTCAAAATTTTAGTTTTTTAAAATATCATTTAATTATAATATATTTAATAGCATTATTTTATTAAATTAATTATTATAAACCAATTAAAAACTAACACATATGCATCAATCAATTGTGATAAGTAGGGATAAAACGCATGTATGAAAAGTATTAGAGGCAAAGTGAAATTTACTTGAAATTTTATGGTCTTTTCCCTACCAATATTAAATAATATTTTATGTCGAACAAGTTTTAACTCTTCAAAACATACAAATGTAACTTCATATGCTAAAAAAGTGTATTTATTTTATATCAAGTCATGTATAAAAAAGCAATTGATCCATAGAATTTTAAAACATGCAAAATGAAATTATCTCTTTGTTTCTTAACTAAGAAGGCAAGAATTTTTCAATAGCAAGAAGTTACTAGCAATGAAAGTTGTTAAATATTATGATTACCAAGAGTTATTATTAAATAATAGGATTAAGACTCAAACATGTTGGTCTCAAGTAAGTAACCAAGAAGAGGGCTTGAATTGGTTATTTTCTTTTAAAATTAAAACTTTTTGCTCAAAAGTAAACTCCCATTGATTACTTAAATTATGATGGCGTGATCTTAATGATTGCAATATAAAACTTAGAAAAAAAATTAAAGTATGTGAAAATTAAAAAAGAGAAGAAAGAAAAGTTAAGAGAAGCAACATATAGTGGCTCGGCCTTGTACCTACGTCCACTTTTCCAGCTCCAAGTAGAGGACCTTGCCTTCCACACGGGTATGTCCTACTAATCCAATGAAAACTTGATTACAAATAGTTACTAATATCTTGGACACAATTCACTCTACTTAACCACCCTAGCTTGACCTTAAGTTATCACTAACTATAGAGTTTATTTGTAATATACTTGAGAAGAAAGACATACTACAATTCCTTCATTAAACAAATCAATGAGAAAATTTCAACAAAGATATGTGAGCACAATATCATATCAATAGTTTGCAATACTATTGTTATAAAACAAATACGAAAAATAATAGCAACTGAGATAAGTAAAGAATACAAAGATTTATGTGAAAAACCCAAATCAGGAAAAACCACGGGCAGAGGAGAAGAAATCCACTATTAGCTGAAGTTGGAGTACAAAATTGAGAGAATACAACTATAACTCACAAGTCTTTCAATATAGTTTTTGTGTCACTCTCACAAAACCCTAATAAAACATCATATATATATATATATATATATATCTGCATGCTGGAAGAAAAGCTGGCAGCTTGTTTTTACTTCAACGCCAGCAAGATAGCCGGTAGCCATTTTAAGTAAGCTTTCAAAGCCGGCTCCAAGGCCGATGGCTTTGTGTCAGCTTTCAAGAATTCAGGTCATCTTCAACAAGTATTTTCTTTTGTATTGTATGTGTTCTTTTTGAATCCTTAGACTATTTAAACTTGATATCTTCAATGGTCTTGAACTAAATATTGTTGGATATTAGGGTAAACTTCTCCTCTGATATTTCAGTTGATATCTTGATCTCCTTATCTTGAAGTTAATTTCAAATTTAAAATAAAGTTGTTGTAAACTAATATATGATCTTTATATATTGTCCTTTTAAACTACAACCAGCCAAAGGCCAGAAAAGACTACAACCAGCCAAGTGGCTCATTTCCAGCTTTGCCCCCAACCATAAGGGAAAATAGCAAGGAAATGTGACCATGGATTCTTTTTCGATCTTCTTAATTAGTGTCCTGAAAGCATCAACTAAAAATCCTATAAAGACATTTGTCGGCTACGAGATACATTTATAAAAAGGCATACATATGACTTATTTCTTTGACTTTAATAATGTAAAATAAAACTATTATTTCTGTAAAATTATTTCTGTGATAATTCTTTTACGGAATTATAATTGCTAAATGATGAATTGCATTTTATTTATAGAACAATGGAAAAGCTATTCTTTAAATTTTTTTTTCTTCCAACATATTCTCATATCTATTCTTGAGGTCTCAAATGAATTGTAAGAATTAAGTTTTTTTTTTTTTACTTTAATCTTTAAGAATTACCATTCTATTCTTACTTTATTATATTTTACCAACCGAGCACAACGTAAGAGTTGCAATTATTACATAAACTAAATATAAAATGGCACAACACTAAACATCTTTGAAGAAAGGTGCCCTAAATTCCAAGTTCAGAAATTTTTAATTATGCAAATTTATTTCAAAATCTATACTATATATTAGGGAGCAAATCGTGCTATTATGTTAGACATGATAAAGTGGTTGTATTATTGTATATACCCATGCAAATATGAGATCGTACGTTCAATTAATACTGAAATAATTTTTACTTTTTCAAGTCGTCATAGTAAATGGTTATCTTCTTCTTTTTCCTGCAATCACTAACAAAAGCAAATTTTATTTATTGAAAAATAGTAACTGACTGAATAAATTCTCATCAAATGCTCTCTAGTTATTACTTATTAGCAGCCATAGAATAAATACTAAACATTTTTATACGACAGGTGCTAGCTATGATCTTTTGGCATGAAGGATTAATAATATAACAATTATAATATTTTATGTAAGAAATCACAACTAATATAGTAAGAAATTGAATTGGCATTATCAAACCAACAATTATCTCGGCAATTATGTTGAAAGGGGATTTTTAATAATATTACTAATGAAACCGTCTTCCCAAATTATCATAGAAAATTGTAGGACACTTATCTTTAAATTATTATTATTTTTTTAATTTTACTTGTAATTTTTTGTTTAAATATTGATAAATTTTTTGTCGATTAAAAAACCTACACAAGTTTTATGTATTATTTTCACTTTTTATAAATTGATAGATAAATTTCGTTTAACGTGTGTGTGTGTGTATATATATATATATGCCTCATTATATTGATCGATATAGCAGATTATATATAAATGTGGAAAAACTATGAACAGTGATATATTTACTGTCCATTCAAAAAGATGGGCAGTAAATCTCCATTATTCTAGCCAAATAATACAACCTAGGCAATTTTGTCCGGTGAAAATAATTTGGCACCTACGTCCATAAAAGAATTTACCCTCAACGAGAATATGATCACATATCGGCTGCAGACACCGAAGGAATTAAGAAATGTCCTCCCTTCACATGAAAACATTGAATTTTCACAGCATTTCCATTTAATGTTCATCATCGCAGGTAATAAATAATGCTAAATTAAATGTTAGAAGAGTTTGAAGAAACATCCTAAATAACGATGTAGAAACTTGAACTTAATACTATAGGCGGCATGTGCACATCCTCATATTAAATTTCATTAAAAATCAATTAATAAAGCAGTTGGTGGCCCTTTTTTTAAATTTTTTTTATATTTTTGTTGCTGCTATCTTGAATTGTAAATTTGATTTGGGTGGATGTAAGTTTTTCCTCATAATTGTGTTGATGAGTTGCATTTCGTGCTCAACCAAACGTGTAATTAATTTGTTATGTTGTTGTGAAAATATTTGATGTTCATAATTCCATCACCCCCCACCAAACCTGTTTTAGCATTAAGTATGAAAATGAACCTTCACCAAATATTAATCATGAAGAAGACTATTAATCATGAAGAAGACAATTATTCAAAATCGTTTGATCCAACACATTAAATAATTGAATAATGCAAAGAAAATAAGCATTTTCGGTGTGTGTGTGTCAAAGATAAAAGCTACAAATGACTAATTAAATATTTATACATATTAGATTCTATTTATAGAATGCATATTTATTAGTTCATATTTGTAATATGCAGTGTGCTTGAAAGTTTCAACGTTTGATCATTGTAGTTTCAAAGGTTAAGCTTCTTTTTTTAATTAACAATACCAATGTGGGATATGATATGGAAAGCGATAAAAAAAATTATATAATACATCTATATTTCCATAATGATTTTATTCTAAATAAATTTGAGTTAACTAAAAACATAACTTGTATTTTGACCAATTTGCAAACATATGATATATGTTTTTTTTTTTTTTTTTTATGATTAAGTGACCTAAATTTTATACAAAAGTGTCAATATTATTTAATAATTTTAGATTGACACATATCAATATTTAATTAGTCATAAAAATTAATTTTAAACTTTTTAATTTTCTCTTTTTAAAAAATAATTTTAAATATTTATTTACTTAATTTTATTTAATAATATTTTTTATTAAATTATTTTTCATATCAATAAGACTCTAACACATATCTATCTAATAGTAATTAGTTATAATGACACTTTTGTATAAAACTCGGATCACCTATTTGTCAAGTCATATTTTTGTAAATTAACCAAACATAAGTCATATTTTTAATTATCCCAATAAATTTAAAATAAAGTATAACTTTTATTCGATTTTATACAATATTCACAGTGGTTTTAAATATTTTCAAATAGCTATATTAAAAGTCACATGTAATTCCATAATCACTCTTTTCGAAGATCTTAAATGAAAAAAAAAAATATTTATATGAATTGACTGGGTACAACCAAATCACAATATATATAAGATATATCAGATACACAATATATAATCTTTTGCTATAATGTGTTAACATATTTATTAATTAGCATATACTATACATCATATATAATTTATAGTGAGGCTATAGACAGGTTTTGCGTAGACTTGCTTTTGATAATATTCCTATCCAAGAAACTTGTAATGTAACTCTTTGTTCGAAATTTTGCATCATAAATCCTAGATATTACTGCGCATTAATGCTGCCACCAGAGGGGGAACACTCAAAATGAAACTTCAAAGAAAGAACATCTTCTTAACTTTAAGGACTGAAAACAACATCAACTACTACTACCACGTAAACATAAATCGAACATTGCAATGCGGTACCCAATCTGTCTGTCTGACTCGGTGCAATTACGAAAACTCACGGGCAACTTCCCACAGTTAAAATGAACACACCCACCTCGCCATTAAATTTATAATGCATCTTCATCTATTGAGAAAATTTTTGGTGTTATTCACACCCTACGTAAATTAATGGGATAATATCGTGATTTATATCTTAATTTTATGCTTTTTTGTAATTATACACTTATTTCTAAATTATCAATTTATACACCTAATTAAATATTTAGTTGTTACTGTTTACACCTCGTCTCTTTTTACTTTGTATATTTCTTAATTATGTGGTAATATGACTTGACATCAGTATATAATATAAAATATAATATCATAGGTGTTGTGGCTATCCACAACGATAGATATAACAATAGTTAACACAAAAAAAAGACAAGATATAAATTATAGTATCCAAATATTTAATTAAATGTACAAATTAACAATATAAAATTTAGGTGTATAATTGTAAATAAAATGTAAAGTGGAGATGAAAATCATGACATTAGTCATAAATTAATCAATCAGATATGGCTACTGATAAAATTTTAATACCTATATAATTTTTATTTTTATTTTTTCCCTTTCTCCTTTCTATCATGAGCTGTTTGCGTGTCGATATTGTGCGTACATGTCCTGTCTTCACGAGCCTATTTAAAGTCCTCTACTTCCCTCTTCTTTTTCCAAACTTTTGCACTGGTTGCTTACTTACCTCTACTTTTAATAAGCCACACAAGTTCCTTATATATACGTATCCAAACATATAAACACAACACACATCCATACAAATTATCGATTTTCCTATAGTCTCATCATAGTTACACCAATCGAATTCATTCTCATATTTTGTTTATTATGTCGATTTCTCGTCGAATCTATCTATCTTTATTGTAACTCTTATGTTCCTCGTACAGTCAGGTATGGCTGCACGAGGAGGAGTCGTGCTGTCCAGTGTTCCTAGTACCATGATGCCTTTAATTCCTCCATCGAGGGAATACACCAACGTGAAGCCACCATCTTATAGAAACGGGCAGGTTTTTGGAGAGGCAGGGGAATCAGGGATTGCATGCCCAAAGGGTTCAGGCACTCCTCCGCACCAAGCCGGTTCGTTAATTACGAGCCCCTCGGTTCAAGATGCTCAACCGGCCACCCGCCAGCCACGCCATGAAGCGGTTTTGAGGGAGTTGAATTGAAGATTGGTGAACCCTATCCATGAATTGAAATTCTGGGGATATTGTAACGAGTATTGTATATTAGTGTTGATCGAGTTGCAACATAGTTTGATTTATGTATTTTAATAGCATGTCACATGTTGAAACGTAGTTACGAGGTATCTATAAATCCGAGCCATATGAGTATTTTGTTTTTTGATGGAGAAATGAAATGAAGCAACTACTATTATATGTATGTTTGCAAAAATTATGCTTGGATCCTTGGTAGAGAATATATATTTCTTTGAATGGAATTCTATGATTTCGTCACGGGACTGTAACATGAATTGTTGTTTCAATTTTTGCATGATGATGATGATAATAAAAGTGAAGTTTTTTTCTCCACTAATAAGAATTATATTTTTTTTCCTCTAATATTACCTTTTCTTTAAAATACAATAGACCCCCCTCTTGCTCCTAGGTCATGATCACTTCATTATTGTTAAGACTATTTCCGACGGTTATGCAAAGACTCATATTGTTTTATTAATTATATATAATCATTAAAAATAGTATTAATAGTATTAATAGTATATTAAACTAATTACTATGAATCAATCAATTAAGAGATTATATATCAATATCAATTTTATATGGAATATTTAACAAATTTACGGAATGACTTGTTCCATCTATTTTTTAAAACTCAAAATGAAAAAAAAATCAAAATTTTAAATAATAGAAAGAACAACAATTAAGAAATAATTTATATTTTTCTCTATTTGACGCAATCCATTATTTGTCTTGTAATACTCTAAAAACAAAAGTACAGTTACCATTAAAAATTGATCAATTTAACTATAAGTGATAGGGCTATGGTCAAAACCTAATTTAAAAAGCAATTACTATAACTACCTACAAAATATCAATGAAAAGCCTATAAATATGACAAAATACGTAACTTACTAAAATTAGTAAAAAATAATATTTGATTCCTTCCCCTTCCTCTCTCACATTTTTCATAAAATAATAATTGTATCAAAAACATAAAATATGTTCATTTTCCAGTCCAATTAAATGAAAAAACTACTTGAAATTGATTTATGTTACCATATAAAATCAAATTTACATTGTGGATAGGGAACAGCATTCATATCATGTGAACACAATCAATCTGGGGTTTGCCTCGCGCGCAAACATGTCTGACACAAAATACAGTGGGAGGTCGGTATTTGAAAAAACTCACAAGAGTAGCGATGCCCAGTTGGCACCACTTTTAGCTGCGCTGTTAGAATGGGCTTCGAATCATATGGGTGCACCATTAATTCACTTCAACTAAGTGGGATCTCAGGTTTCATTTACCTCACCGGACCACGAGTTACTTGGGTCGAGTTCAAACTTAGGATTTATATGATTTTTATTTATATATCATCAGTATTTCATCTATTTATAAATAAAAGTATCTATTTTTTATATATACTTACTTTTTGATAAATATCTCTTTAAAAATAATAAAAATAAAATATCAAATAACTAGAATAAAAAAATGAAACAAAGAGAGCCTTATATATGTGAAAAAAGAAAAAACATTAAACTTGAATTTAAAATAAGACTTATATATTTAAGTAAGTTGAGTTTGAACTAGAACTGAGATTTATGATCCAACCTATTTAGATTCGTGAACAAATTCATAAATTTTTATTCATCATTTGTATAATTAAAATCCAAAACTAAATTTTACATAATATAATCTTTTATTCATTTTTTGTTTATCTATTTATTTATATATTTATTCATTTCATACATTTAGCATTTTAGATTTAATTTTATCTTTCTCAAGTTCTATTCACTCTAAACTAGATTTATGTATCAAATGGAACTTGAATCCAAAATAAAACTCATTTATATAAATGAAGAGATAATAATAGGCTAAGCCTATATACTTTCAATTTTTAGCAAGTTAGTATCTTATTTTAAGATATTGGCAACTTAGTATCCTTGCTTTTAAAGTATATACAATTTAATGCCTATGTTATATAATATTTTACAAACATATATGTTGATGACGAGATAATGGGCAGATAAAGTAACGCTACTTTCAATTTTTAGCAACTTTTTGGCAATTTCGTGTCGCATCTTTAGATTTTGTCAATTTTTTAATAAGTATCTACCATTGTTCTATCATTAAAATGAATGTCTATACAATATTATTTACCAATAACACAGAACCATATACTTTGAAAGCATGACATATTAATTTGTCAAAATTTAAAGCTGAGACATTAATCTGCCAAAAATTGAAAGTACAAGCACTTAGCCGCTCTTATCCTTATAAATGAACCAACTCAATACTATAATTTTCAAGCTCGGCCAAAGCTCGATTCAACTTAACTTAAACTCAAGAATCTATTATTAAACGAGTTGAGCTTGAACCAAGTCTAGGCTTTTAAAAGCTTGGATTAACTCAAATTTGTCGTCTTAAATTTGGAGATGGGAAAATTCAAATTGTCAGTAAATTTCATAATCGGTTGACTGAAATACAATATGACTGGAATGGAATGTACTTCTCTCTCTCTCTCTCTCTCCTCTCTCCGCTCCATCTCCTCTCTCTCTCTCCTCTCTCTCTCTCTCTCTCTCTCTCTCTTTTACTTTTTCAACATGCATGTATTTTTTTCTCTCTTTATTTTTTTTTTCTTGCACACTAGCTAATAGCATTTATCATAAAATTTTATTTAACTAAATATATTCTTGTGAATAACTATTTTTAATCTTAATACACTACCAATAATAATTACATTTTCGTATTATAAATGTTTTGATATGTAATAACTAAATGACACAAAATAATAAATTGATTTAGCAACATCAATTTTTTTTTTTTTACAATTAATGTTATAAAAATAGGCATAAATTATTGATTAGCTATTGTATCAAAATATATTTTATACCTATTTTTTATAAAAGAAAAATTTATACAAATTGTATGTCTTAACTCATTTTTGATTAATTATTAATTTTAAGTAATATATAAAATTCTTATGGAATGTATTAAATACCTTTTTTTTTTTTTTTTGCAAAGAGAAATATGGTTTTATTTCCATCGTGAAAAAACAAAGTTCAAACAAGAGAAAAAGGCTCCATATTAGCTAAAGCCATAGATCTTAAAGGGGATCGGGGTGGAGATACCCAAAAAGTTATGCTCATCCTCTTTTTGCTTTGAGAAGCCACCCAATAGCATACCGATTTGCTTCACAGTTTACAAAAGAAAAATAACAAACATCAAAAGAAACTAAAAATCTCTCACTTGAGAAACAATAAGCGATATTTTCCAAGTACATTGAGATGGATTACTGAAGCTTTTAAAAGGCAGTAGAGTGTCACTCTCGATAATCACCCTTTGCCATTGCTAATGTAGTGCAATTTGAATAGTTTCAGCTATTGCTCCAGCCTTTGTTTCAAGTATTTCAATGCATGAAATCACTTTTGATTGAGTAAGAAGGAGTTCTATACTACTAATTTTTAATCACTATTGCTATTCCTACCATATGTGCGATGTTTCTAATAGTCATATTGCAATTGAGTTTGACGAAATTGTTCAAAGGTGGTTGCCAAGAAAATATGTGATTTTATTAGTGTAAAGGTTTAAACAAATTAAATAGCAATTTGCGTAAGTGAGATAGCAGAGCTTTTTGTTCATAAATTGCATATTTCACTTTGCATAGCACTAGTTAAGGGTTTGGCACCACAAAATTTACTACACATTTACTTCTTTCTTTCTATATTTCCCACATAGTTAAAGTAATATGTGAGAATTGTGTAATTTCGTCCCCACCACCTGTTAGCATGGGCAGTCAACAAACCATATTGAGAAGTTTAGATTGACATGTTTTCTACTTTTTATGGAATACTATTATTATTGGCTAATTTTGTGAGAGTAATTTAATGTCTTTAGGCTAGCATTTTTTACCTTCTCAAAATAGTTCATGTTTTTTTTACTTTCTTAGAATAGCTTTTTTCAAAAGTCGTATATAAAAGTTGTTCTCTATATATTGATAAGATGAATGAAATACTAATTTTCATCATGGTATCAAGCATAAATTCTAGGACTCGGTCTTAAAAAAAATGAAAATAAATAAATAGGGAAAGATAGAGAAATGTAAGTCAGAGATTGCACACATTGTGGGAATATTGAATCTCAACTATCCCTTACACCATAAGGGAATTGTTCTCCAACTGCCATATCACAAGAGAACACGTTTCTTGCTATTGCAAATGAACTCGCTGCTGATTTAGGTAATAATGATTGGATTATTGATTCAAGAGCAAGTGATCATATGACTTTTGATCCAAAAGACTTAGTTGCAACTACTCAACCAAAACGAACTTGTGTTGCTAACGCTAATGGGATGACATATCCAGTTGCAGGGGCTGGACCAGTAGTACTTATGCCTTCTTTTGTTTCATCAAATACTCTATTGGTCCAATCACTCTCAAACAAGTTATTATCTATAGGACAAGTGACTAAGGAATTAAATTGTTTTGTCATAATGTATCCAAGTTTTTATTTGTTTCAGTATATTCTCAGCAAGAAGATTATTGGTTGTGGTACTAAAAGAAATGGGTTGTATTACATGGATGATTTTAATCCTAGAAGAGCAAATACTATGGATCAAATTGGTGATCAAGAGAGACAGATTTGGTTGTGGCATCGTAGACTTAGACATCCATCTTTTTTGTACTTAAAGCACTTGTTTCCAAAGTTGTTCTTTATTTTACATGAATCTATTTTTAAATGTGAGAGTTTTATTTTAGCCAAGAGCCATCGTATCCCTTATCTAATAAGTTTGAAAAGATGTAAGATACCATTTACATTAATGCATTCAGATGTTTAGAGTGCAACTCCTATTTCAATCTCTTCAGGAATTAGATGGTTTATAACATTTGTGGATAATTGCACAAGAATGACTTAGCTTTATGTATTGAAATATAAAAGTGAAGTGTTTCAAGTCTTTCGTTCTTATCATAATATCATAAGAACACAATTTTCAGCTAAATTTCAAATTCTTCGACCTAATAAAGACGGTAAAAATATCAATAAGGAGTTCAAAGAATATTTTCAAGCACATGGTTTGCTTCATGAAACCATTTGTTCTCATATGCCACAACAAAATGATGTTGTAAAAAGGAAAAATAGACACATTCTTGAAACAACAAGAGCTTTGCTAACATCAGGACATACACTTTAACAATACTAGGCAGATGTAGCTGTCACTACCGTTTATTTATTGAATCGAATGTCATCGCAAGTTTTGAATTTTGAGACTCCACTACAAGCTCTTACTCACCATGTGCAATTACCTTCAAATTTAATGCTTATGCCCAAAGTTTTTGGATGTGTTGCTTATGTTTATTTTCATAAGAACCAACGAACAAAACTAGATCTATGTGTTGTTCGTTGTGTTTTTCTAAGATATACAACACATAAGAAAGGTTATCGGTGCTACAATCCTACTACTAGATGCTTATATTCTACAATGGATGTCACATTTTTGGAAACAAAGAGTTTTTTCCAAATATTAGATCCTAATTCTTCTCTTCATGGAGAACAAAATAAGCATATTGAGAAAATTGGCTACCCTTAAAGACACCAACTTGGAATCAAGACATGATGATATTCAAAGTAGTTGCAAGAATCTTATGACAAGACATGAAGAAGAAAATAATGTCTCTCAAGCAAAAAGTGAACAAGAATAGCTCCTAACTATGCTAGAACCTCAATTAGAGCAAGAACTCCTAATAAAGCAAGACCAACTCATTTCTCCCATTTTAGTATGACCACTCCTCTAAGAATATTCCAAAAGTACAATCTCTAAACTCCTCTCCCAGTGATTCTAATGATTTTATTGGCTATAGATTACCTAACAGATATAACCGTAGCAAGCCACCAAGTTGATACTCACCAGATGTTGTTGAAGATAAGAAGATAAGGTATCCAATAGCCTACCATGTTTGCACCAAAAGATTATCACCACCACTCAAAGCCTTTGTGCACACTCTTTCAACTGAACAAGTTCAAAATACTATACAAGAAGCCTAGAATAAAACCTAAATGGGTCACGACAATTAATGAAAAGATGACAACATTACAAAGAAATGATACATAAAAGCTTATGTCATTACCTAAAGGAAAAAAAAAACCATGGGATGGCAATGGGTATTCTCTATTAAACACAAAGCAGATGGGTCGATAGAAAGGCACAAGGAAAGATTAGTGGCGAAGGGATATACTTAGACATATGGTATAGATTATCATGAAACCTTCTTACTAATAGCAAAATTGAACACTATTAGAGTTTTGTTATCTCTTATTACAAATCTTGATTGGTTGTTGCACCAGTTTGATGTAAAAAAAAAAATGCATTTCTAAATGGGAACCTAGCAAAAGAAGTCTATATGGACATACCACCTAGCTTTGTCAGTTCATCACAAACAAGAATTGTATGCGAATTATAGAAGGCCCTCTATGGACTTAAATAGTACCCTAGAGCATGGTTTAGACGATCCAGTTTAGCAATGAAAAAATGTAGCTTTAAATAAAGCAATTCTGGGCACACTCTTTTTTTTGAAACATCGAAAAGGGATAGTGGCAACTTTGATAATTTATGTTGACGATATGATAATTACAAGAAACGAGAAGGAGGAGATGTCTAGTTTATAAGAATACTTGGCTGCTGAATTTGAAATGAAGAATCTTAGGGGATTAAAACACTTCTTGGGTATTGAAGTATCCAAATCAAATCAAGGTATATTTTTATCACAAAGGAAATATATCCTTGATTTACTAGCAGAAACAAGAATGATTGATTGTAAGCCTGTAGACACACCAATGGTTCAAAATCATGGATTATGAGATCACCCAAACCAAACATCCACAAATAAAGAAATATACCAACGACTTGTAGGGAAATTGATTTACTTGTCTCACACTAGACCAAATATTGCCTATGCCATAAGCTTAGTGAGTCAATTCATGCATAATCCAAGCAAAGGTCGCATGGATGCTATCTCTCGAATTCTAAGAAACTTGAAGTCATCTCCAGGAAATGGACTTATGTTTAAAAAATATGAGCATTTAAATGTTGATGGCTATATAGATGCATATTAAGCTAGAAGTAGTATTGATAGAAGATTTCAATCAAGTTATCTCACTTTTGTCAATGAAAATTTAGTCAGTTGGAGAAGTAAGAAATAAAAAATGGTTGCATTGTCTAGTGCAGAGGCAAAATTCAGAAGTACAACTAAGGGACTTTGTGAACTTTTTTGGCTTAAGAGATTATTGGAAGAAATTGGATATTCGCTCAGTTCTACAATGAACCTATTTTGTGATAATAAATCAGCCATAAAAATTGCACAATATCCAGTTCAACATGATAAACAAAACATGTTGAAGTAGATAGATATTTTATCAAAGAAAAACTTGAGGCAAAAATAGTTCAATTTCCATTTGTAAAATCCGAAGTTCGGTTAGTAGATATTCTTACTAAAATTATTTCTAGTAAGACATTCCATAACTCACTAGTCAAGTTAGGCATTGAAGACGTCTATGCACCAATGAAGGGGTGCTTGTATGGGTGGTCAACAAACCATATTAGGAAGTTTAGATTGATATATTTTTTTACTTTTTTATGGAATATAATTATTATTGGCGAATTTTATGGGAGCAATTTAATATCTTTAGACTAGCATTTTTTACTTCTCAAAAGAGCCTGTATTTTTTCACTTTCTTAGAATAGTTTTTTTTTTTTAAATGGTTTATAAAAACCTTTCTTTGTATATTAATAAAATGAATGAAATACTAATTCTCTTCACCACCTTCACAACATGATATATTGGCAACAAACAAAAGCCATTCTTCAATATTCTTTGGGCAGAGTAGGAATCAACATAAATTCCAAACCAAAGCAAACCAAATAATATGTGTCCAGTCATCGTTGAGTAAGACATGTTCCATTGTCTCAATCTTACAGCAAAAAGCACATAGGGATCATGACGAATTCTTTTCTTGAGCAAGTTATTATTACACACTAAAGCATTGTCACAAACTCGCCAAAGGAAGTGTTTAATTTTAGGTCCAGTTTTAAGATTCCATATTAGCTTCCAAATTCTGAGCTCAACGATAAAAGAAGAAGAGCTCGATTTTCAATTGTTTCCACTTTCCAGATCCTCAAATAGCCTGATTTTACTAAATATTCCCCAGTATTGCTATATGCCCAGACCATTTTGTCATTTATGTTCGGATCGATAAGGCCAATTCTTTTTAATAGCTATTATCTCTTCTTTTGAGATATAATCTTCTATCAACTTGAAATACTTTTAATTATTTATTGAATGAATTTTTTCATACTTATGATCATAATAATATCATTAACAAATTTCTTATAACAATAAATTATAATAGTGTGTGAATACATATTGATAATTTCAATATTATTTGATTAAGATCTATTCCCTCTTCCCAATTATATAATCATGCATCAATCTCCAATCCACAAAATTTCAGAATGAACATTCTTTCAAAATGATCATATTGCCAAATAAATGAAGAAATTAATGTTTTTAAGGCCATTTTTTAATATAAGATTCTTATATTAAACATCTCTTTATCTATAATATTAAAGCAAAAAGATAACTTTTAGTGTCTTTCATTTTTATATTTTCGTTCTATTTTTTACTTCCCTTTTTAAAATAATAACCACTCATTCTTATCTTTTTACTTTTATTGCAATCAACAATAAAAAGAATATATATTTTACCTATTTGAATCTAAAGTCTAGATAGATTTTTTTGTCAGGTATTAGTATATTATGATATAAAGAGTTTTAGGATTTATGGTGTGTAATGTTAAATTTATGCACACAACTATAGGGTCTTAAATGTTAAAGATAAAGTTAGACGATGCTTATAAAAAGTACTGATTATTTTTCTTATCCTAGTTATAGTATTTATTATGTTATTTATTTGATGAAATTAAACTTTGCTATTTATGAGTTAATAATTATTGCTAAAAGCTCTTTTAAAGAACCTCTATACTTCTTTGTGATTGTGAGTTGTCAATAGGTTCTTAATGGGAATAATTCCTTAAATTGCTAATTTGTCGCTCTAAAAAACTCAAAAGAGATTCTTATGAGTAATTTAATAAAATGTTTACTATGTAGAAATAAATCACTTCCTCTATTTGAAAGTGTATATAAATCAAAGTCACAATTCCCTAGAGTCAACAATCCTGCTTTTAAAAATAATTAGATTCTACATTCACAATGCAAAATTGTGATTGTGAATGCATTCTATCTTTGTTAATGGATATTTATTTAAATAACCTTTTTTTTTCTAACTTAAAGATTCTTATTATTTATATTTACTACATCAATAAATCAAGACATTTTAACAAATACCACTATATACAAATTCAATTCTTTTACAAGTACGATACAACCAATCATAATATAGGAATCAAATCAATAATTCCATGAATGGTTTTTAACAAATGATAAGTTTATAATTCCCTTATTGATTCCATTCCCATTCATATCATTCTTCCATATCAATTATGATGTGATAGAATCAGGCATATATCCAAAAGCATCTTACATTAACCATCCAACTTCTTGGTATTGGGTTTGGGGTTGGGCTTAGTGATGATCACTGAGCAAAAACTTTTTTTTTCATAACAAAGGCAACTTTATTTATAAAACAAAAGAAAGGAAATTGAGTCCTCAATATAAATATGTGAATTTTATAGTCCCTGTAATTAATTTGGCATCTGCAAAATAGGATAGTTTCATAACATTTTGCTAAGGATGCAAGATGAGGAAGTCCTAGGAAAGCCATCGGATTTGACCACCGTCCATATACAATCCTGGATGTATGGAGTAAAACGAGTTATGCACTCTAGAAAGAAGAAACCAACGTATTGTTATACCATTATAATCATGAAAGTTAATTATACGCCTTAAATAACTTCAGCTTAAGTATATATAATTGGATTCTTAAAGATGTAAAAAAGAATTAATTTAAACATGATTTATAACGACATTTCTTAAAGTGGGCATAACATGACACTCCAAATCCGTATATCATCTATAAACAGCTTGAACTAGCTGGAAACGGACTTGGATAGGGCAATGAACTCGACAGTTAATAACCTTAACTTTTAGGGTTACGTCCTTAGAAAGGATAGTAAGAGACAACTAATTCATATATAATCTTTAAGTATGACAAAAATGATCGCTTACCACTGAAGTAATATTAACATTAGTATCTGAACAATCAGATATTTGCTTGACAAACTACTCATCAGATATTTGCCATCCTTCATGCATCAAAAGGCGTTGTGGCAACGCTCGTATTGTCATATACTTTTGCGCTGCTCCCGGTCCTTTCAATTCTCTGCTTTGAACCATAACTCATGATCCCGAGTGATGCGTTAAGCATAGACCTAGGGATCACGGCCAGCTAGGAGGAGCAAAGGATACAATACGCATTGCCAGAAATCGGATTTAGTAATACAAGTTGAAATTAATAACCGACAACTGATAGATTTTATCACTTTAAAGACAATTTTACTTCCAATTGTTTGTCGCGCTAATAACATGGATACCTCTTCCACACACATGATTTTACAACTCTGTTTCAACACCAGTTCATGAAACGAAACCAAAATTCATACAGCTGCGCTATGCGACCTTAAAGTCAGCCTCTAAAGACACGTCGTACATCCTAAAACCGAACAGAAAAATTTTGCCAGAACACATGTAAAACTGACTCTTTAAGAAAGAAATATATATTATAAGCTGTTAACCGGATGAAATCAATTTCCATTGTACATCCCGTGAGTACAAATAGATTATAGCGTATAAAATATAGGGTATCACAAAAGACTCGCATCTCAAAATAGTACATCTAACTAGCGATTAACCAAACGATGGAATGAATAAAATCGTAACTGAGCAGAGCCAATCTGCAAGGCTTGAAATAATAACCAAGCCTACAGATCTCACTCGTGCTAACTTCTAATGGCTATCACCACCATTGGCTTCGAATGAAGTCAAAGCTCAACCGATGGTAGAAGATCATCAGACGCATAGAATTGGATAGCCTCCATATAGTGTAACAAGCAGCGGGAGACATCAGGCTGCCCCATGCAAATTAACTATGGAACAGAAACGTGCATGGTCATCAACCAGACAACCCAGCCTTACTCCTCAAATGTTCCTTGAAGTCCATGATATCACCATCCCACCGAGTCACCGCTTGATTTTCGCACACCCATATCTCGTGGCCACCTGATTAATTAGCCTAAAATCATGGCTCACAAGAACCATTCCTCCATCCCATTCATTCAGTGCCTCAGCCAGGGAGTCGATAGTCTCAATATCCAAGTGATTAGTTGGCTCATCTAGTAGAAGTAGGTGAGGTTGTCTCCAAGCTAACCATGCAAAGATCACACGGCTTCTTTGCCCATCAGATAAATTCTTCATGGGCATTATTTGGGCTTTGCCTGTCAGCCCAAACCTCCCAATTGCAGCCCTCATCCTTTCCTCCTCGTTTCCAGGGTATTCCTTAATCATAAACTGAAGGGCAGACGAATCCATGTCAAGCTTCTCAGCCAAGTGCTGATGAAATTGTGCAATCCTCAAATGATTATGACGCCGGACCATGCCGTCAAGAGGAACCAGGTCCCCTGTCATCAGCTTAAGCAGCGTACTTTTCCCAGCACCATTAGGTCCAACCAAGGCAACCCTTGAGTCCAAATCAACACCAAAGTCAAGATTTTATAGATCAGATTATCAGGAGTATAGCCAAATGTTACTTCCACAAACTGGAGTACAGGTGGGGGAAGCTTTCCAACATCTTGAAAGCGGAAAACCAAGACCTTGTCCTTCACAACCTTCTCTGTAAGACCACCACGTTCCATTTTGGCCAGTGTTTTCTCTTTGCTCTGTGCTTGTCGAGCTAGTTTTGCAGACCCATGTCCAAACCGAGCAATGTACTCTTTCATGGATGCAATCTGCTCCTGCTCCCACCTGTACTGCTTCATCTGATTCTCCTCCAGCTCAGCACGAGTCTGAACATATTGATCATAGTTGCCAGTGTATGGCTTCAGCTTCTTATTTTGCATATGAATAATGTTAGTACAGACACCATTCAAGAAGTCTTGAGAGTGAGACACGACAACAAGAATTCGATCAAACTTCTTCAAGGTCTCCTCCAGCCACACACATGCCTCCAGATCTATCATATGGAAGATAACAAAAGAATTTAGTAGAAGAGTCATGATGCATGAGCATCAATGGGGATGTATATGTGTTTGTGTATGATAGAAACACACATGAAGACAATCCACATTACTTGGTTACCAACTACATATATAATTTAACCAATAAATAACAAAATTACTTCAAATTATAATGACTGCTGACAATGACTTGCAATGTTACTCCGTATATACATACCAAGATGATTGGTTGGTTCATCAAGCAAGAGAATAGTAGGATTCATGAAGAGAGCTCGTGCCAAAGCAATCCTCATCCTCCAACCACCAGAAAAATCTCGTGTTTTCTTCACTTGCATTTTTTGTTAAAACCAAGACCAAACAAAATTTCAGCAGCACGTTTCTCAGCAGTCGAAGCATCAATTGCTTCAAGACGTTCATAGACACGATCAAGAGCCTCCCACCACCATCGTCCTAAAGCCACACAAAAACAAGAGTCAGATAAAATGTAACCTGGTGAAAGGCTATGTTACAGCGAGCAAGAATACATCATTAGAACAAACCTGCTGTGCCAATGCTTCAGCTTCTTTCTCCAATTTCAATCTCTCCTCATCACAACTGATAACAGCTTCAAGTGCAGACATATCAGATGCTTCAATCTCTCTAGTTAGATGATAAATATCCATGTGATCTGGTATTGGAAGCTCTCGGCACCCAATTGCAGTGAGAAGGGTAGATTTACCACACCCATTCAGTCCAAGCAAACCATAGCGTCTGCAAAAAATTAAATAAAATGTATGAAAACTAAACAAAGCTCGAGTATTGGAGCACTATGATAACAAAACTCATTAATACAGTGACAAACCTGCCATAATTAAGCTCCAGTTCTGAATCAACGATAAGATCATGCCCATGGAAAGTTACAGAGAGAGACTCTATCTGCAATAAACACAGATATAAATTAACATTCAAAGTCACTTATATAGTTAGAAGAACTGTAGTACGGCACAAGTAATTCCACATTATCAAGCCTGCCTCAGTCACAAGGGAGCACAAAGGGTATTAACTTTCGAGTTTTATCGATCACTCTACATATAAAAATATTCTGTATTATATATTGGCAATATTTGAAACAACAAATCTCATCTACATGCACAAGCAACTCAGCAAGTAATCTGCAACACCCCACTTAAGAAAGGGTCACAAGGGAGCACAAAGGGTATCTAACTTTCAAGTTTTAACGATCACTCTACATATAATAACATTCTGTATTATATATATTGGCAATATTTGAAAAAACAAATCTCATCTACATGCACAAGCAACTCAGCAAGTAATCTACAACACCCCATTTTCAAGTTAAAGAGAGGTGAAGACGACCAGTAGATGAAACTACAAGTGCAGAGACTCAAAATAGACAGGGCATTTGTTTCATGGAGAACTTTTGTCAGAATTAATGTTAAAAATGTAAATTACTGAGATGATCCCATTAATGAGTGCCCCCGACAACTTGTTACGAGGGAAAAAAATAACCATGAGAAAGCAGCTTCTACCGTACCCTTAGCAGACACCAATTTCTACTTTTCTTTCTACATATATCAAACCAACGCCTCCCTCCAAACAACTGTCGAACACATTCAAAGGACAACAATTTCTTCCATTCTAGCACTAACAAGAGCAAAACGTAAACTCGCCATAGCCAGAAAAAGTTGACAGAGAAAGCTAAGGACTTTACACCAAGTCAATCTCTTATTCCATCAGCACCCTATTCATTTCAAACTCGAACCTTTCAATAGTCCAAACTGTCATACTTTCAATTGAACCATCGATTAAATAAGAATAAAATATAAATTTTCAAATCGATGGGTACCAATAAGAACTAAAAGTTCCCAAAATACACATCAAATTCGCAAACCCTAGATAAATATAAACAGGAAACCCTAGACATACAAAACATACACTGAATCCGCCACACCAATCAAACTACTTACCCTAACATCCCTGGAAAGATGAGAACAAAGCACGCCGGTACAAGTCCGATCCGATATCGTCATCTCACCAACACCATTCGCCAGCTTATCCACTCCATTCTCCGCCGCCGCCAGCAGCCGCCGCCTTAGACGACGCAGCAGCAGCAGCTTTTCCTCCTCGCTTTGCGGCAGCAGCTGCCTTCTTCTGAGCAGCCTTCTTCTTGCTCGCGTCCGACACCATCCTCAAATATAAAACACAAAAAAGAAACCCTAGAAAACCAAATCAAACACATCAACAACAAAGAAAATTTAAACAAAAAAATCAAAACAATTGAAATAACAAAGGAAAAGAGACGAACCTCTAGATGAGAAAATAGAGATCTAGGGTTTCAAAGTGATTAGAAATTTGAGAATTTTGTGAAAATCCTCTTTATTTTTTTTCCTTTTTTATTTTTCCCTTCTTCTAAAAAAGCAGGGAGAAGAGAGAGAAAAATAAGAGGGTTTTGGAGGACGAGGGTTTGTAAGGTATATATAGGAAACAGGGAGGGTACCGTTCCACGTGTCCGGGAGATAGAGAGCGGGGTCTAAGTTGGGGGTATTTTGGTAATTTAATTGCCGCTTTGCGTGTCAGAGTTTTCGGTGTGGAAGGACGAGATGGAGAAGTATAGGTGCTCGTGGTTCGAAATGCCGGATTGCTTCAGGATTATTCCGACTTGGAGTAAATGGTGGGTTTTTTGGTTTTTTGGGCTTTGTCATTGAAACATCTCGGCCCAGTTATTTCATTTCGGCCAATAACGGCCCATTATAATTAGTTGTGAAGTTTAAATAATTGGACTATGAAATATGATGAATAATTTCAGTCTTAACCCAATAAACCGGGTATATAGCAATATATTACAAAACAAACATGTATCCCTTAGCTTTTTCTTTTTTTTCCCAAACTTATATAAGTATACTTCGTTGAGCCAATAGCAGCACCAAAAAGAAGAAGAAAAGAAAAAAAGTGAGCCTATGGATGGGATGATAATAGGCCTGGTTACAGCAGAAAAGGGCCCATTAAAATTTTTTTAACATTGTTTTTTGGATTAATTTAAAAAATAATACTAAATTTTTTTGTAAAAAGTTCAATCAAATACTTGAAGTTTGGTTTTAAATAATTCGATCTCTAAAATATAAGCATTCAATGTATGTGAAAATTTCTTTTAAGTCCTGAATTTCTCAAAACCAAACTTTAAGTACCTGAATGAACTTTTTACAAAAGTTCATATATCAAACTATTCAAAACCAAACTTCAAGTACTTGATTGAACTTTTTTACAAAAGTTTTGATACTATTTTTTACATTATCCCTTTTCCTTTTGAGGGTAAACTTATACGTGTGTATTATAACAGAAACAAACAAACAAACAAATCCATACTTAGCTTAAGTTTATTCTATAGTGGTAAGATAATCTTTAATCGCAACATACCGTCATGGAATTGTTAATAACTTTATAACTTAGTGAATTTTTCAGGCTAGATGGATTAAGTTAGAATGCTTTAATATGTCTGCACTGCCTACATTAATATATATTTCTTGTTCATTTTGTTACATGCTAAAGAAAAGTAACTTAATTGCGCTATTAATTTAGTAACAACAAGAAAGTTTCAATGGAAGTAGCAAGAACATCGTTGGTTGTCTTTTATACTTTTTTTTTTTTTGTTATTATTTTTATTATTCGATATTTTGGTGATATCGCAACAATCAAAACATTAAATTACTTATCCAATTCCATTATAATAAATGATATAGATCAAAATAAAAATTTTTAAAAATAAATACTTTTAAATAAAATAGTTAAAAGAAAAGACAATATATTTGAATTTTTTTTTAACATGTAAAATGGTTTAGTATGGGGTTGAATTGAACTGTGAATTGGATCATTTCAAGAAAAATGAATTCTAGGTTTGGATCATTTTTGGTTCGCATTTTGATGAATTTTTTTTACATGGCTCCACCTAAATCTATAGCATGTA
Source organism: Combretum micranthum (assembly GCA_024138025.1). Classification (NCBI taxonomy): domain Eukaryota; kingdom Viridiplantae; phylum Streptophyta; class Magnoliopsida; order Myrtales; family Combretaceae; genus Combretum; species Combretum micranthum. The sequence continues at coordinate 61,180 of JAMXBD010002516.1, forward strand.
CCTTATATCATATGAAAGTACAAGTTCCAAGATGAATATAGGATATAAAAATCTCATGTCTGCACTCTGCCTTATGAAAGTAGATTTTAGAAATCTGTACTTAGAACCTATTTTGTAACTCTTAATACATATCAAGAACCTGCTTGATCGAGTAAGATACATGCAATACCCTATATGACTAGGTTACCACTCACCTTCCAAACTTAGAAAAAATGTGCATAATCTTCCAAACTTTAATTCTAACGCAAATATATTTTTTAATTTATAAAGTGCAATCTAAGTTTTAAGACCCTTAAAACTTTTATAAATTGATGATGTCATAATGTGTTTACTATTACGAAGTTTTACAATGTACTTGACAAATCAATGGGGTATTTCCGCATTAAGATTAAAATTTAGAAGATTTTTTGTAATTTTCTTAAAATCAACTACTAGCAACATACTATTGTAAGGATCATATGTCAAAACTTTTTAAGTGAAATAAAAATACAAAACATGGATTTTTTTTAATGTCCAGCATTATAGCTTATTTTACCAATTTATCAATTGAGTTTTTATCCGATTTAGTATATAAACTTTGATTGATTATTCAATTTACTATTTGAATTTTAAAATGGTCAAACTGGGTACCAAACTAGACTTTTAGAGGTTATTGATACTACTAAAAAAGAAAAAAAAAATTCATTGATACTTCTTGTATCCAAGGTTATTAAACTCGCAATTCTTAGTATAATCTTTAGAGAGTTTATAGAATCGGAACTTTAAGGACCCAGCCTACTTAATTCCCAAAATTAGGCATGTCAAATCTCCTAACCACACATAATACTTAAGTATTATAAAACACTCAAGTATTATATGTAAGATTGTCTAAAAAAAAAGATGTTTATATTAACTGTCTATTTAAACCTATCTTAAAACATATAATTTTAACATAAAACTATTTAACATATGAGTAGTTTAACTTCACAAAACTTAAAGGACCCGGCCTACTTAATTCCCAAAATTAGGCATGCCAAATCTCCTAATCACGCATAATACCTAAGTATTATAAAACACTAAAGTATTATATGTAAGTTTGTCTAAAAAGAAATATGTTTATATTGACTGTCTATTTAAACCTATCTTAAAACATATAATTTTAACATAAAACTATTCAACATATGAGTAGTTTAACTTCACAAAACTTAAAAGAAAAACCTTAGTGTCCAAGAAATGACACTACAAAAGATTACAAACTTGATTTATATAAAACTTGAAATCTTACATTATAAACAAGGCTTCAACAGCAAGCCTATAACAAAAACTACACTTCTTTTGCAAAGTCCTTTTAGAAAACTTGATTAAAACAACTTTACTTACACCAGGGTCCCTAGCCATCCCATTCACCCAAGAAAGATTCTCAATTAGTCTCGTATCCCACATCGTCATAATAATCTTCATCAACATCATCTGCAAAGCAGCAACATGAGCTAAAGGCTTAGTACGCAATAACACAAACAAATACAAAGTGATAAGCACATTTAAGCTAAATGCAATGCTATAACGAATAATTTAATTATCTTTGATTAAGTGGGCTAATCATTACTGGAGTATTCAAACTCCGATATCAATTTTAAGAATCTATGAGTCCTGAGCAACAACAGCTGCTCAAGGGGTTATTATAAGCAATCAAATAACTCCTATACCTATAGAAACAGAGTAGTAATCCCATCTAGGGTTAACAGTCGTTATACAACTTTACTTAGCTTAATCCATAATATCATTTAATTCAACTAGTCCCATAAATGTGAACTAAATCATGTTATTTCCTTTTAAGAATAAGCAAATGTTATTCCGATACTATCAGCCCTATCAATTACCCTCCTAGACACTCAAAAATAACCATTGCATCATGATAAAATGTCATTGCATCATGATATATGTGGTCAATGCGCCTAACTACCGTGTTTGCTTGGACAAGATTGCTGCTCCCCGGACCGGATTCAATGGCACACGCACGACCAATTCAAACGATCTTTAACTCATCTTCGATTAAGTTTATTTAAAATATGCCTAACTTAACAACCATCAAATAAGCTATTATGTACCTAAATAATCTGTTTCATCATATAATGGACCTGTGTTAAAACCCAACTGAGTGTGAGTCTGTCAAGAAAATCATTCCATGTTAAACTTATCATTCGCAATAACATACTAACTCATTAAATACTCATTACATTTAGACAATATTCTAATTATCTCACATTTTACTCATTTAAGCATAATTACTTATATCATATTTTATTAATCATCTATATACTATCATTAAGGATTTATTCATTTATTTTTAATTTTTTTTATATATAAACAGTATTAGAGGATCTGTCATGTCCGTGACAAAGGCCTTGATGGGTATTACGGGCACCATCACGCCCATGATTTTGTGCCTTAATGAACACAAATAGCCTTATCACGCCCGTAATAGGAGATAACGCCCTCTATCACGACCGTGATATAGACTGTGATGAAGATTATGCCCATAATAGCTTTATAAAATTTTTCTAAAAACAACCCGAAGAGATAACTGGCTTTATTGCAGTCGTAATATACCTTTAAAAACTATATAGAGAAGATAACGACCCTTACAATGACCATAATCTAGGCCATATTAAGCTTTTTAAAACACCTAGAAGAGATAACAAGCCAAGCAACGGCTGTACTCAACAGGGAAATTTAGATCCGAAGGGATAACGATCTTGATTACGCCTGTGATGAACAAGATAAAAGCCCTATGGTACTTGTCCCAAAATTTTTGAATTCTTATATCCTTTAACTCTTTACTAAATTCTTTGGTGTTTGTAAAACATACCAAACCACTCTATGAACACAACATTACATATCATCAAGCTCTCTTGTTTACGTAAATCCATTTCACACACATATGCACAACAAACCTAACATGAAAACGTAATCTCATCATTTATGATTGTTAACCTCTTTTATTGCTCTAATAATTCAAGTTCTACTCACTTATCACTAACAACATTCACACATGCATCATATCATCACAAAATCCATATTTCATTTCATCAAACACCTAGGATACTTACATCTATTTGCATATCTTGCTCAATATACATAATAGTATACCTTTAAATCATTCAAAACATTAAAGTTCTACTGTTATCTAACATTGACATCAATCAAAACCATGATTAAACAAAACAAACAAAAAATCAACTTTACTTACTTTTGGAGTTACCTTTAGCAATCAAGTTGTTTTTCCTACTTTCTTAGCTTGATTCCTACTTCTCTTAATCTTGTATCTTACTTTCTAGCTTTAAATCTTTTTTATGATGACTTAGAAGAAATTCTAATAGATGAAAATTGGGTTTGTTTAGGCTTGGGAGATAGAGAAAACAGGGAGAGAGAGGCGATGGAGATAGGTCTGTTTTTGGTAGATATTTTATTGCCCTCCTTTCGACTTTTGAGGCATTCAAAACTCTTTAAAAGGAGTTAAAAACATGAAATTGGGCTATGGATCATGTGGGCTTTTATTTGGTCATTAATTTAATTGAACTTGGGCTTAATTTTTGGGCTCCAAAATCTGCTAAGCCATGCATCAAAATGCACATACATTTCAATTACAAGAATTTCTCATACTAAGAATTTGTCATATCATCAAATTAAATTACACTTACTTAACTATAATAGTGTAACTCACAAATCATCAATTTGAACTCATATAAGCAAATTAGTTTAGTATGTTAATTTTTTGGTTATTTCAAGAACGTAGAAACTTAAATTTCTATAACCTATGTAATATGACTTTGAAAAAATTATAGATATTCTTTTAGCAATCGTAAAAAACTTGAAATATGTAAGTGATGTAAAAAAATAAAGAAACTAGGTTCTTTTTTTATATATACTCTAAATCCATAAAATTATATACATAAAAGGAAAGCAACTGGAATCACAACTAAGTTATTTTCTATTATTTTGATTTAAATATGTTATGAATTGAAGGAGAGTTAAAACTAACTTGTCTTAAATTCATAATTATATAAATTAAATAAATGAGTTTTCTAATCAACTTTACAGCTATAACTGGAGATAAATGAATTTTATGAATATAGGATGGAGAATAACAGGAAGGAGAGAAGAAAGTGTGTGAAAACAAAATTAAAATGCGATAATAAATATGTATAATTCTAATAGTTAATGAGGATGTAAAAACACAGTTGTATTTTTTAGTTTTTAGTCTACTTGAGTTAAATAGGTAGAATCCATAAAGTTGATTAAAAATATAAGATTTTACTAAGTTTACATGTAAAATCGGTGAGAATCGTAAGATTCTATTAAAAAAAAAAAATTACACACGAGTCAACTTAAAAAAACCTTCTAAAATCATAAACTCGTAAAGTCGTATAGGTAAAATCGTAATTATGGCAACTATACATGTATCAAGCTTCATTTAGAGTCATTTATCTTATATGCTTTTTACTTGGATTGTCCATGTTGCAAGGGATTATTTTAATGTAGATATTCTACTTAGGATGTGTGATTTTTAAGACAATTATATATTGACGCTTTTTTAGCTTTGTGCTGGAAAATATCATTTGCACTACTTAAAGGGTCTTAAACGAAACCATTTCACTAAAACAATCATTTAGAATAAATAATAATCTATAATTGATCTAGTACCCATTACTTTGAAAAATCTAATCTAATCAAGTCTTAAAACCAACCATCTCAGAGTTTTAATAATTAATTGAAAAATCAACCAAAGCCTTATTATTTCTCATCAATTTCATCATAATTTAAAAATGTTAAAACACATTTTATAAGTTAAAGAGATTAAGAGAATCATTTGCATTTGCTCGGGTAATCCATGGTTAATTCCCGGACAAACCGGATGCTCTAATGGGACAAAGACACCAAGAGAGGATATTCAAACGTTCTAAATTATTGAAGGATCACGTGTGAATGCAACCCTCCATCCTTCAGCATCCACTGCCGTCGTTTTCTTCCACTCATGCTGATGGAGGAAAAAGCAATTTATCAGTCCAATCCAATCGTTTCGGATTCAATTTGCCAAGCCGATTTTTCGTGATTATGTATGTTGTTCGTCCTCATCTTTGGCCCGCCAATGGCCATCGTAGCCGTAGATGAGTCCGTATGATATGACGTCAATTCCCATTTTTTGCAATCATATAGATTTCATATCAAAATATTAATGATGCTTTCTTTTTTTGCTTTTTTTAAATGCGTAATAGTATCACAATTTAAAAACAAAACAATAAAGTCCGGTATACCATTCAACTATAATAATTTTAAGGGAATATCATCAATAATAGTAGGTTTTTAAATTGTCAACTTACATAATAATAATAATAATAATAATAATAATAATAATTTAAAAATCCCTATCCTCCTAAAAAAAGAAAAGATCATATAATTTTCTTTACATTTTTTCCTAATGAATTCTGAGGAGTTAGATCCGACAATTGTTTTTAAGCTCTTATAAAAGGTTATGGACGCACCACATATATATATGGTAGTTACGAAGGGTTATATTTTACTTAACTAGTGGAAAAGAGGAGAGATTCTCCCTTCATCCTTACCACTTTCATCTTTCAAAAACATTAATAGCTCATTTGGTTTTTTTTTTTTTTTAAATAGAGGAAAAAAATAAAAATATAATTCCCCCTCCATTTAGATTTATTATAATATTTACTTAATATAAATGGTTACTTAGTAATTCTCATCAAATATTAAATGGTTATTCAATAAACAAATTCCTTGTTCTTATACTTCTTCCTCCCTCTTTTTCTACCACACCCATATATTTAACAACTAGAAGTGTTAATGTCATGAATGGTACTTAGACTTTAGTAAAATATATAATTAGTTACTTGAATTTTAAAATTGATTAATTTAGTACCTAAATGAACTTTTCGTGCATGTAAATAGTACCTTCGTTAAATTGGTTAACAACATCATCTTATGTGTTGTTTTTTACTCATATGAAGGGGATATTATTGATATGCATAGAGTTTTTTCTGTAAGTACTAGATTGATTAATTTAAAGCTTAGATATCTAAGTGCATATTTTCTCAAAATTTAGGTACCATTCGCAATATTTACCCAAACTAGGAATGACCAAACCAAACCCATGCACTTTGTGACATTTACCCAAACTTGAGAAATGACCAAACTACACCCATGCATCCAAAAGAATATCGAATAGATAATATACAATCACACGTATATACATACAGTGGATAACCCCTAATCAACATTTTCATATCAAGAAGATGGTGAGTGATTTCTAAAGTAACCATAATACATATTAAAAATAATTCATATTTAGTCCCCCCTCCACACACACACACATATATATATATTACACGTGACTTGTATTATCTACTGAAACCTTTTTCCACCCACTTACACTCAGTAGATGGGATGCTTGAAGCACCACACCTAGTCACTACCTATGCCCACACACCAATGCACCCACATATATTCACACACTTGAATATATAATCCACTGGGGTCGCCTCGGTGAACTTTGAGTATTCTTCGTCATCAACAATGAAATCACGTTGCAACTAGGGTTTTCTTTTCCTCTTCTTATTCCTTGTTTAAATTACACCAATGAACCATGAGTCAAAGTTGTGCTAGTTTGTGGTAGCAACTAGTGATTGGTGTTTGGTGATGGGTGGTAGCTATAAATTTTGGAATGGGGATAGTCACTGATTTGATTTGGAAACATGGATAAATTTAATTTAAATCAATTCCTTATGTGTTCAATGTGTGTGCTTTTATTCAGCTATATTAATTAATAGTATACTATTTGTTTGCCCATGCTTGGTAAATTGCTACCTAGTCCACCCCAACGACTTAAGCATAAAGTGAAACCAACCGAAAGTGCACCATTAACATGTAATAAGAAAATGCATAAAACTACTTTAGATAAAATATTGCACAAAACAACTTTTTTCCATTTTTCTTTATCATATAATAATATTTTTATTATCATTACTAAAGTGTAAACATCACATTTATACATTTTTAATCATCCTTAGTTGAGCTCACGTAAGATGGTTTTGGATAAGTAATGTTATGAAGATGCTGTACGTATAAAGCACTGCATTTTTTTTTTTTTTAAACCATTGCAAGTATAGAATCTAGATATAAACTCTAAATTATCGCTTAGATTTATAGAAAGTCCCTAAAATTCCAAAATGTCACTTATCCTCTAATGGTATCCTAAGTGTATTTAGATTGCTGGATTTTAATTTATATCATATATGTATCTTAACTGCATCTGTAGTTTATTTGTATCTGTATAATATCTGTTTAATCTATTTATAATAAAACTATCAGTTTTTTTATTGATATTTTTTTTTTGATAAATATTTATTTAAAAACGCTAAAAATATAATCTGAAAATATAAAACAAACAAACCTCTAAAACGTACAAATAAGTCAAATCATCATTAAAAGGACCTTAAACACCATAATAGTCCTGGGTTTTAGCAACGGTTAAGGATATAGAGTCTGCGGGACATATTTGCAATTTTTTTTTTTTTTGTTTTTTGAATTTTGTTCTTTTTTCCTAAAGGTTAGTTCCTGGAATATCATGCCAAACCTCGGCAGACTTTTACTCTTCATCCAACCAAAACATCCCACCCATGAGGTCTAAATAGGTGGGCGGTACCAGCCATATATCAAGCCAAATTAATATTTGACAACCAAATTAAACAAGACTATAAAAACCTTACATGGCATTTTAACCTTTCAAAGATATTATATATAACACACACACACACATTTATATACACAGTATATAAGAATTAATAAAGCTTTCATACATATAGTAGCAAGATAAATAATTTAAGATAATCATCATAAACACAATATGTGTATATATATATATAATTTATTATATACAGATTAAAGATACAATACATATAGCACAGATCCAGAGACAATTTGGTTTCAAACTATCAATTGACTTAGGACCAGCCCATCAACTTTGAATAGATATATGTTCATGTACGGTTCTATAACCAACCACTTGTGAAGCCAACAAGTCAACGGTTAATGGGCACTTCATTGACTTAAAATTTTAACCCAATAGTTTCCATGACAATTCAAGAATAAGAAAATCGAAAAAAAAAAATAACAATATCAAAAAGAATAAAATATAAAATTAAAAATACTATAAAGATTATGATAAAAGATGTTTGATCTTATTGACAATGATAAACTGAAATATAATATAAGAGTTAAATCTGCATTTAAAAAGCATGTCTAGTTTGGTATAAATAAAATTTTAGCAATTGGAAGTTCTCACTTATCACCAATGTGAAACTAGTTTTAAATTTAATCTTTCCATCTTATGTGTAATCTTTAGATTTTGTCCCATATTGCTAATATAATCACTCAAGTTAGATGTAGTTTAATATCAATAAATGCAAATTTTTTTACTACTCTTATAATAATTGGGTTAAAAATTATAAGATTCTTAAATATTTTTTAGTTTAAAAAATATTATTAAAAAAAGATTTAGACTAATTCACATGTCAAGTTTTGAGAATTGAAACCCGGAAGCCTATGGACCAAACCTTGGATGGGTTGGTCTGAATTTCCTATTTATGATTTGTAAACCAATGGTTCCAAGCTGATGTAGATAAGATTGGAAATCATACTAAAAATCTTAAATAGTTTACAACATCAAGTAACTATATTCTCATCCATGCTCATTCATAATTGTATTTATTTTTACACATTTGGTGTAAAAGCATATAATTTTTTGTCATCATAACAAGAAAGAAAAGAATCAAGGTTGATTTATCCCATTTGGTATATAAGTATTAATGCTCCTAGGCTATTAGTTCATGGTGTAAATATTTTAATTAGATAAATATGATGTACATTATGCAATCATGGTAAATTAAATAAAATTTTCCTCTTTGCTTTTCCAGAAAAGAGAAAAGATAGGTACCCTTTAGCTTTGCTGATGTGGGAAACTATAATAAAGCATGTAAAAAGGAGTAGCAACATATATGGACTTTGTAGTACATTGTAACTTTTCATTCTATGGTTTTTGCTACTTTTTATTTTGTTTCTTTAATTTGGATTGTCTTTGCTTTTGATAGTGTTAAATAATTAAATAGATTAAGTCCATAATTACTCCCAAACAAAAGCCTACGGCAAAAACCAATCTTTCCATAAAGGAAAATGATGGCCGAAACTTTCTAGGAATGCGAGGCGCGCATTTAGCCCTGTAAAAGTTTTGTACTATTTGTAATTTAATTTATAACTGATTACAGACTGTTAATGGAAAATTTTAACTGGTCGGATTTTTGAATTTTTATTTGAATTTGATTTATATTAATTTGGTATATAAAATCACTGATATTATATTTATATCAATTTAATATTAATTCGATTTGAAAATAATATCAAAACCACAACCCTAATGAATAAATTCCTTATAAGTTCTCTCCTCATAAGGGCGTTTTTCCTATCTAAACAAAAGGTATTCATTGAATCATTACTTATATAAATTTTTAAATTATATTCTAAAGTCGAATCAAGAGTAACTTTTATTTAGATAGGAAAATAGTCAGTTAATGTAAATAGATGGTGAAACTTATTTAAAAAAAAAAAAAATCAAAACTTACGTTGAATAAATCACGTTTTTTTTCTTTTTTTTTTAATTTTATGCATATGTTCCAAAACATAAGATGAATGGATTTAGATTCTCTCAATCTATCTTTTAATTTACAAATCAACGTTGTAATTATCTAAATTGGTAATATAATTGTGACATCATTATAACCTAGATTAGTAAAATATCTTTATGACATCATCATAACATTATTTTTTCTTGTAATCTCAGCCAATATCTAGCCTTTTGTTACTCTACAAGTAGTTCTATTTCTTTTTCAAAAAATTCAAGTCGTGTTAATTTATCTTTAAATCTTCAAGCCATTTTATCGCGAAAAATTGAAATTAACCGTTTAATTACAAACTCTATTTCTTATTCATCGGCCATAAATTGCGATTAAATTTATCCCGCTTAAATTCTACCAAAAGAAAGAAACAAAAAATTCCACCAATGACTTTTATAAAAGGAAAAACCTAGCCCTTTTTGCCTTTTTTTTTTTCCTTTATTTTTTTTCCTTTTGTTTACAACTTTAGACATTGACTTAGCTTTGTCACATGGAGATTGAGCTTATGCAATGATCACGTCTATTGGCGAAAGGTTTTAAAAGGACACCTTTCCACCACATGAATTTGGAATCTAAAATCAATAATCTCATTCTCTTTGTGCATATACCAAAAGCCAAAACCACTTTTAACTTAGTTAAATCCCGGACTTACTCCTCCATAAGAGTAAGAATTTTATTCTCAAAGGGCTTTTTCTTTAGTTTTAGGGTGAGTTTGTATTGTCTGATTTTTATCTGTATTTGATCTACATCTGTATATAGTCTATTAGATATATTTAAGAGTAAAAAAAATGTCTTTCATTTATCTATTTTTTACAAATAATTTATTTGAAAACCACAAAAATAAAATATCAAAACAATTTAAAAGTGACAAACCAAATGTACCTTAAATCCATTAATATAATGTATATCCATGTGGTACCCTATATATGTACACAAAACTAAAACCCTCTTAGCATTTGGAAGAATTCCTTGAGCTTCTTAGATCCTCTATACTTTAAAGAAAATAATTTTTTTTCATCTTTTTTGTTATTTTTAGATAATTTATTATATCACGGGTCTTATAAATGATATAGATAAATATTAAAGAAGCCTTGTGAAGGATCTTAGAAAAAGATGAAGAGGTATTAAGAAAAAGGTTTTTTAAGATGTTAACTAGCATCCCAAATAATATTCTTAGTGATGGAAAATATTAAAAAAAAAAAAAGAGACACCAAACATCTACTTGATTAAAAATATCAAAGAAAAAGAAATTATACTCCTTTCGCTTTATGAGTTAATTTCTATTAAAACTAAACTTGAGATAACTTCGATAAATCTTGATATCTATTTCTATTTTCTACATTACTTTTAGTCCATTGAACTCACAACGACCAGGAAGGTTCAAATGCAGTAAGAAGCAATAAGCCACTTTACTTACCTTAATTTCGAGCTTGACTTTCTTATTATTGAAAAATTAAGCAAAATCAAATCAAATTCATGGTTGGTGGACTAATTTAACATTTACACTCCTATCATCTTAAATAGAAATAGGGTTAATATTGAAATTATATCTAAATTTAGTAAAATATACAATCAACTATCTGAACTTTAAAATCATCATTAATTTTATAATTGATTAATTTAATATCTAAAAAATTTTGTACATATAATAATACCTTCATAATATTAGTTAAAAATACGAAAAAATTTCAGATCATAAATTGAATCAATTTTTAAAATTTAAATATTTAATTATATTTTTATCAAAATTTAAATACTATTTAAATATTTATCCTTACGAATATGCATTCATATCGATACTTAATGTGTACATGTGCGTATTCATGCATGCATGATGAGCACCATGTATTTATCTCCTTGAAACTCGGTGCAATTAATGGGATTAATCATGAGCGAAATGGATGCATTCAGTATCTTTCCACAATAACTCCATTACCGACTGACTAGTTTATTAAAATTTCAATTTTAGCGTTTTGATCCGTCATTTTCTTTAATTCCGTATACCTGAAAAGACTGCATGCGTTATCATGATGCATGCATTCATTCAGATTTTCTTTCACTATATAAATCTACATGCAAACGCAGCATTAAATACAATATACATATTGAAATTGCCAGCTACTTTATAATAAAGTGAAAATGAGATTAAATCTGCAAAGTTAAATTTAGTAAGGACAATGTAATAAATGCTGATAAAACTTTAGTAAAATATATAATTATGTAATTAAATTTTAAAATTAATTAATTTAATATATAAAAAAATTAAAATTAATTAATTTAATATGTGAAAAAACTTGACAGATATACTATTGAAGAGTATAAATAGTATTGATTAATTATAAAATTTAAACATGTAATTATATATTTTGTGAAAATTTAGGGAGATACTATTTATACGTACACCTGCCTTAGGAAATTAAATTTCGTAAGCCTTGCTGTCAAAGCAGCTTGCTGGAGCAAGAACAGCTTTCGTAATCAAAATTGGTCCTTTTATACATAGGTGCGAAAACCAAATGGTCCTATTGAACCAGTCCCTTTTTTTCACATGACTAAGTGGGTACTACTCATTAAAGGGGTAGGAAAACTTCGTAGTGGCAAATTAATAGTTGCATTAAAAGAGTTAGGACATTCATAACGAAAGTGATTTTCTTTTATTTTGGTCTTTTACAGACTTGATTGAATTGTTTAAATTAAGAGCCATAAGTAAGTCAAGACAGCTCACGAATTACTTGAATTCGGCTTTGTAAAATTGAATTCGACTCGCTTATAATTGAGTCGAGCTTGAGTTCGAGCTACTCAAATAGTTACAGTTTGAGTTCGAGTTCAAGTTCTAAAATACTCGGCTCATTGAGCTCACGAGCTTAATTGAGCTTCATTAAGTATTAAATTGAGTCAAGTTGAGTTCGAATTTATCGAGTATTAAACATACTTTATACTTAAATCAATATTTAAAAGAATAATCAAACTTAACGAGTCGAGTTCGAGTTTATCGAGTATTAAATTGAGTCGAGTTCAAGTTTAAAAATTAAAGCTCGATTGAGTTTGAGTTCGAGCTTCGAGTATTTTATTCGAGTCGAGTTCGAACTTGGTACTGTATTGACTTAACTCTACTCGTTTACAGCCTTAGTTTAAATATAAGATAGATATGAAATGTGGCACATAATTTTATTGGAAAAATTAATTTGATGCTAGAATTTGAAGTGGTCAATTCAAATTTTTAGTAGTTATTTTTATTATTTTTCTAACATTATTTATTTTATTTACGGACTAAAAAATAAAATAAAAAATCTATTATTTAATTTTTACTACCACTTCAACACTGTCAAATACATCAACAAATGACATTACGTGAGATACTAAAATTAATCATAAAAAGTTTAATAAATATTAAATTGACTATTTCACAATTTAGATATCAAATTGAATTTACATACAAAGTGAAGGCACCAAATTTGATATTTTTTCCTTAAATATAAACATGCGAGTAAGGTATTTAATTTTATAAAAGGATATATACTTATTCTTGTTATCTTTTGATATCTTCTTATGGTATATGTAAGATTGAAAAAATGGTAGATAAATAGCAAAAGGGATGAAAATATGACAAACAAATCACGAAAATGTTAACTCTGGATATTAAAACTTAAAATACCTTTTTTTCAAGTTAATGAAGTGTAAAATTTTCAAACTTAAAATTTACACTTCATTTAATATAAAATTTAAAATAATATTCAAATTATTATGAAAAAATCATATTTAGTCTATAATTTACTATCCCATCATTGTGACCCAATATGTTTCGTCCTCGGAGGGCGAGGCGGAAAGGACACAACCCTACAAATATTCTTGAAAACTACTTTATTAAAAAAAATATTATTATCTATCCACTTATTTATTTTTAAGTTAATATTACGAATGATACTAAATTTTAACAAAATATATAATTAAATATTTAAATTTTAAAATTAATCAATTTAATATAATTATATTTTTTGATACACCAATATATATCTATTAAATTAACTAATGTTATTATCCCATATAGTATTTTTAAGCAAATACAAATGGATGGTATATGGAAAGTTGTTTTAGTTACTATATTAACTAATTTTAAAATTTATGTAATAAATCGAATAATTTAAAATTTAGATAATCATTTACACGATTTATCATAATTCAGGTATGATTGGCGGTGTGTACAGTTTATTTCCAATTTCCGCTACGTGAGATTGTGGAATGAATCATTGATCGGGATGGAGTTCACGGTACAAGGGGCAAAGTTTACAGAATTATGGAAAGAAAGTGAACAAAGTTGAAAAAAGAGAGGGACGGACACCTACCTTTTTGAAGAGACAGCCCAAAGCTTAAAAGGGCAAAAATTGGAAAAAGAGCAAGAGGTGACATTATATTCATACACATTTCATGTGTGCATCAACGTTGTATCATCCATCATCGTCATCCTGTTTCCCTCGGACATATTATACACACATACATTATCTATGTTATTCCTTAGGCTAAAATTTTTATTTAAGTGTTATTCTTTATTTTAATAAATCTTTTGCTTCTAAAATTAGGTTTTATCCTGCTAATTTATGATTTCTTTCACTCAACCAACTCTACAAATAGATATATATATATATATATATATGTGCGTGTGAATGATCTTAAAGTCCAATAATATTATCTTCATATCTCAAGAAAAATAAATTAGGTTCAAATGGCTTTTTTCATTATTATACAAAAAAAAAAAAACAGATATATAATTTAGATGATAAGTATTATATATAATTTTTACTAGGGTTAATCAGACGAACTTTACTCATGTTTTCATCTATTTACAAACACATTACCCGTGCTAACTTTTTTTGATAAATAAATAGTCTAAGTTTCTTTCAAAAATATTAATATTATTTAATAATTTTATAATAATACATGTCGATATTTTACCTGTTTTAAAAAATTAACATATTATATTTTTATCCAATTTTATCACTTTTTGATACAGTTTTTAATATTTTATTTATTCTATTTTTATTTAGTAGTATTTTTTATTAAATAAATTTTCTTAGATCCATAAGACACAAGCATATATCCTTTTAATATTAATTAATTATATTAATACTTTTACATAAAACTTATATCAACTTTTTATCAAAAAAGTTTATATAGATCATGTATTTATTTATAAATTGATTATAGTACAGGTATTTTTTTAATTAACCCTTTTTATTAACTATATAATTTAATCAATGCATAGTTTTTTATTACATATCATCTTAACCACGCTAAACCACACTAGATGATTTACTCATGTCGTTGTTGCATGACATCATGGCCGTGCTCTTAATCCTTGGCTAAAATTCGAAAGGACAAAATTGCCCTCGGGACATTTTATTTCTCCAACTAGTTATATATGAGCAAGAACCTCCCTTCCATTATCTACTTATCACCCTCTCTCTCTCACGCCGATATTTCATTTTATTCCTCTCGATCCCGGGTCGCTCTTCCTATCCCAAAACTCAGCATGGGCGAGGTGAGTCAACTCGCCTCAACTCAACCCGACTCTCTCTCTCTCTCTCTCTCACTCAATGCGCTGACCGTCTTTCTTCTTCTTCTTTTTTTTTTTTTTTTTTTCTTTTGTTTTTTGGGGTTTTGCAGAAGAAGAAGAAGAAGAACGACAACAAAGCAGCTGAAAACGAGGAAGTTAAAAAGAAAGACAACAATGCAATGATTACTATGGTCTTTAAAACCGAAATGCATTGTGAAGGTTGTGCCTCCAAGATACTCAAATACGTCAAATCCATTCCAGGTATAGTATATATTAATCAAATCCAAAGAAATACATGTGAAAACCAAAATCCAAGTATATACATATCCATATCCATATATATATATACACATATACATATTGAACACTTATGCTGATAATATGGTGTATGTGTGTGTGTTTTTTTTTTTTTTTTTTAATGTCGGGTTTGTGTTTATTTGCTCTGTTTTTTTATAAATCATCTAACATAATGAAAGTTATATATACGTATTCGTACATAGTAACATGTATATGTAGGATACTTATGCTGATAATAAGGTTTTTTTTTTTTTTTTTTTTGGGTTTATGTTTGTTTGCTCTGTTTCGATCTACTTAAGTGGAAGAACGGAATTTTGTGTAAAAGATACAGTATAGAGAGATTAATGAACATTTAATGTTTTTCTTTTGGTGAATTTATTAGGTACTAAATTAAATCAAGAAAATAAAGTCTATCATGATTTTTTTCAACTGAAAACGTCTCCTATTAATACCCATAATCTATAAATAAGCTGAAAATGTTTGGGTTTGGTAAGCAGAAGGATATGGCACCGACTGGTTTCAAGGTTATTATAGCCGGGCGAACATTTGCTGTTTAGAATCGTGCCTCAGTGCTCACTTAATCACAAAAACGCGCCATTTTGCTTTTAATATATATATATATATAATTTTTTTTTTCAAGTGTCATAGGATTAATTTTACCTTGTTGTTGATTGCATTATTCAATTGTGGGAATCATGGTTTATCTAAGTTTCCAAAATGCGAATGGGGGATGGGGGTCTGTTGGGGTTGCAGGGAGATGGTCCTCCTGATCCGTCCCCTTACCAATCTAACCAATTGATTCTGGTGTGATTTTCATTGACTAAAGTTTGTGAATTTGCCTGTCTTTTTCTGGGGGGTTTTAGGGGTGGAGAAAGCGAAAACCGAGTGGGAAGCAAATAAGTTAACTGTGATAGGTGAAGCGGACCCATTAGAGCTTAGAGACATGTTGCTGGAGAAGACCAAGAAGAAAGTTGAGCTTGTGTCTCCACAAGTCAAGAAGGATAAGGAAAACAAAGCTGATAACAGCAACAAAAACAACAAGAGCAACAATAACAATAACAACAATAACCAGCAAGAGAAGAAATCCGAGGACAAAAAGCCCAAGGAAAAAGAGGTACTATTTAATTTGTGATTCCACACTTTTGTTTTTCATTGGAATAATATATACATTTGGTGGATGTTTGTGTTGGTGATAGTCAAGCACTCTGTTTGAATTCATAATTTTGAATTTTGTCTATGTTTGATTGTTCGAATCTTGCTACATTCTGGGAATGAGAGTTGGTGGGTATTAAATGAATTCTCTGATGAGTATAGCTGTCTTTTACCAAATTGGTTGTTTTTTAGTCTGTCTCTCTTTAAGCTTTTTGTCTTTTCTTGTGTTGCATTGAGTGTTTTTCTATTTATTTGGATTGGATGATGACATTGTGATTAATCTTTGGGGTTTTTTCTGTGGGTGAAGCCACCAGTGACGACTGCAGATCTAAAGGTGGATTTTCATTGCAGTGGATGCATTGTCAAGATGCACAAAATCATCTGCAAGGCTAAAGGTCCTTAAGATCTTTAATTTTCTATGAGTCATCGGACTAAATAATTTAGCCCTTCCTTGTCTTGTGTCTGATTTAATAAAGAGTAATTTGCTGTAATACTGTCAGGGGTTCAAAATATTACCATCAACAAGGAGAAGAATATGATCACTGTGAAGGGTACGATGGATGCTAAGGAAATAGCTCAAAACTTGAAGGAGAAGATGAAGAGGCCAGTCGAGATAGTTGTGCCGAAAAAAGATAAGGATAAGGATGGTGGTAATGGTGGTGAAGGGGCTGAGAAGGAGGCTGGAGGAGGAGGTGGTGGTGGAAAGAAGAAAAAGAAGAAGGGTGGTGGTGGAGGTGATGGTGGAGATGGTGGCAATGAGGAGGAGGAGGTGATCGATGGTGGCATAATGGAAGAGAACAGGTATTATGGACCATTACCACCACAAGGGTATGGGATTATGCCAATGCCAATGCAAATGCCAACATATGGGTACCCATATGGCTATATGTATGGACATCCTTTGCACGCTCCTCAAATGTTTAGTGATGAGAACCCAAATGCCTGTTCTGTTATGTGATGCAACAAAAGGAAGGGGTGGTGGTACCATAAGAAGAAAACATAGTATTAGAAACAATTGTACATAAGAGAACAGAAATTAAGATCTGGAGAATTTTGGGTTGGGACTATGTTCTGACTTATGATGGCTTATCATATTTTACATGGATGGGTTGGTGGTGGGTGGGGGGTTTGAGAAAATAGGGTTTATGAATATTTTAGTTAAGAACAGCAGCAGAGTTTGTTGTTTTTTGTCAAACACTTTTGTTCCTTAATGTGATTGTATTTACTGAATTGGCAGTTTCATTTGTTTTGCTGTCTTGCATTTTTTTTTATTTTCCTTTTTTCCTCCTGTAATCTGCCCTTGTTCTTTTACCTAGTCTATTTTGGTTCACCTGGCACAGATAACCGAGGCAATATACTTTGCCTAATTTTAAAGCCATTGCCTGAATTTGTCAAGTCTTTTCAATTTTATTGATAGATACATGAGTAAAAAGGGAAGGTAAGTATATCTCGCTACCTATTTTTAGCAAGGGTGATAAATATATATTATCAATAATTTCAATATAAAGTAAAAGGATGGTGTTAAGCAATATGAAATTTCAAATATTTAATTAATTATATGATTATAATTATAATTGATTTTGAAGAGTAAATTTTAAATTTTCCCATTTTGATGAAAATTTTAAAAATAAATCCTCTTGAACCTCCACTAGGTTGTCCATGTCCTGTCCTGGCACAAAATGCGTACTACAGGTGCAGGATCTATCTGCAGACTGAAACCATGTCCATGGTTGATGCTTGTTGGTGGAGACAAGTCCTCAACTAATTGCAGAGTCGTTTTGCACTAGAAAATGGGCGAGAAAAACGTAACTATCGTGGGACATGTACCTTTGATTTAAAGGGCATGTTGCAGTAAATGGTCGGAGGAAGAAGACATTTGCATACAATCATTCCATATAAAAACACGTCCAGCTAAGACATCCCAAAAGTCCTAACGTGTGTTTTAAGTCGTCCCATGATCTGGAAGATTCTCATTTCCTTAAAGACTTTTTCCCTACCTTCACCTATCTTAACACAACGACACGACTCAATTAATTTGTCCCACTATCTGACGATTCTAGGTTGAACTTTTTAAGATGAAAATGTCACATACCCTATATTATTGTCTATAATAACAGACCAATTAGAACGTAACTAGGGCAAAATTGGAATGGGTTTTACAAAATCTAAACTCGATTTGATACCATGTAATATCTTCAAAACTCATCCTAAATTTTAAGTGCAATTATTTTATGGTTAAACTTATCTAAGAAGAATACTTTTTTTTTTAAACATACCACCCATAATTTTCTTCTTACTTGCTCCTAAAGGAATAACTTTCGATTAGAGATCGCCTATAGAATAAAGTCTTTCAAATAATACTTCATTAGCTTAACATTGCATTAAATCACTATGATTAATTAAAATTAAATATTAGTGTAAATGAATCTTTTGCAAATTAGAAACATCATATACCATTGAACTAGAGCCTAAAATGTATAAACTTAATATTAGTTTAACTTTCAATTCCATTAATTTATTAATTGAAATAAATTAATAACATATTCAAATTTCCAATAAGTTTTACATTGATCCCAAAACTCAATCCGGAACTTTATAAGGTTATAAAGATGATCTCAAAACCCATTACTAACCCTATAAAATATTTATCGAATTGTGCCAACCAGATAAGGATACCTTCTAAAACTTTTGTGCGGTTGCATTCCTAAAATCGATGGAAAGTGCATCTGCATCATTAGTCCATAATAAATATAAGATGAGTTTGCCTTGTATCTTGGATCAAACCCATTATGCCGGTTCAAGACCCGTGTGGGTCCAGGCTAGACCTAGATTTTTTTTTTTTAATTTTTATCCCAGACCTAACTCAAACTATAAGTAAATAAAAATAGGTCCAAGGGGCTCCAATATGGACCGAACGAGTATTACCCTAGTCCTAGACTGGTTGTTGTCAAGTCTTGATTTCTAACACTTTGGGTCCGGCAAAGTTAGGTTAGAGTGGTGCCCATGCTTCTCTCTACAAATCCATAATAAATAAATAAAATTATAGCAAGATCTACCTATTATAGTTCTTTTATAGTATTCTAATTATACAGTTATGATTTCTATTTCTTTTCATGATTATAATGGCAAAGAAGGGATCACATTTAACTTATCCCATTGGGAGAACAATGTTATGGCACTATCCTATATTACAACTTCACTGACATAATTCTTATTTATTTATTTATTTATTTATTATACTACTATATTATAAGGATTTGTTGTAAGTATTATGATATGTGCAGCATGCGTCTATATATTCCACTTGACTACAATAAGGTTAGTTTTTGCACTAGAATGATTCAAAATAATACGAGAAATGATCATTCTAGGAGGGATTAGAAAGGCGAGAGATACAATATAAGCTAATAGGTATAGGTATAGCTGTGATGGGTTATAGGTCAGAGAAATTAGGTCCCAAAGGAAAAATGAAAAAAGAGAATATGGTCTTGATCATTCTAACATTTAATGGATAATATTAAATATGGTCTAATAATCATAAATGGCTTAGATGAGAAAATGCCTAATCTATATATACATAATATGACCCAATTGATACCTAAGGTTAAAAATGTGTGTATTAATTTTAATAAATCCTATTAGAAACCTGCCAAGTTAAAACTTTGTAAACCAATCTATATAGGTTTTTTTTTTTTTTTTTTTTTTTTTTTTTTTTTTTTTTTATGTAGTGACTAGTTCAATCCAAATAATTTGATTCAATATAATATGATTTATCATGAATTTAAGCCTAAAATTATATTGTATAAATTGGCTCATCTATATATACCAAATTTAAAAAATATGAGACGATAAAGTATTTGTTTGCCCTTTATTATTATCATTATCGACTTGGTTGCAATTGTCACGCATGGCAATCATTGAATTTACAGTTTGCTTTTGGAGGGTGATCCTTTGGAAAAACTAAAAGGCCCTTTTACTTTGTGGAGTATGACATCATGAAATCCACCTCTTTGAGTTTTGCCAAATCACTAGTCTTTTAGAGGGCCATCCAGCAAATACCTTGGTGCGTCCTCTTTTGGAAGGTTATTACATCAATTGGCGATATGCTACTAATGGGACATGACTCCTTGAATAGACCTAACCTATCAAGTTTCTTATTAAATTATTGCATTACTACTATCAAATCATGATAAATTTTACTTTAAAAAATTGTACATCATAGGTAAAATTCATTTCAAAGAGTCAAAAAATCCAATGGAGAATATATGCTTAGATCCTATTTTATGAATGTCATCGAGCAAAAGTTGGAATGCTGTCGGTATTTTAAGTATGGTTTACTTAATTCAAATTTCTTATAAATTTTCAATTGAGTTCAATATTTGAAAAAGAAATTTCAATCTTGGAATATGCTAATCATGAAAGGTGAATTTCTTCACATGATCGATGTTATGCTCATATATTGAGTTTGACTGTGAAAGAGGGCTTAAAAGATATTGATGATTCTATTTTTAGAATTCGATCTATGTTAGATATGTGGGGTTGTCCCCTAGTAGAATGGCTAGGTTTAAGAGGTGTGCTATAGAAGAAGGGATTGAAAGCAAAAGCTTTTTACGTTTAGATGTTGAGACAAGATGGAACTCCACATACTTGATGTTGGAGACAGCTATTAAATTTCAGAAGGCTTTTGAATTGCTAGATGTTGATGATGAAAAGGGTGGTCAGGAACTCCTACAGGATAAAAAGAAAGGGGTCCCTACTAAAGAATATTGGGATCGTGCAAATAACATTTTGACATTTTTGAAGTATTTTTATGATGCTACAATGAACATATCTAGCTCCCTTTATGTCACATGTAATAATTTTGTTGATAAAATTTTAGGGGTTGGTTATGAAATCAAGCAAAAATGTAAATGTGATGATCTATCCCTTTGTTTGATGGCTGAGAGAATGAAGAAAATACATGATAAATATTATAGTAACATTAATAACATTAATGTACTCTTGTTTGCTACTGGTGTGTTGGATCCTAGACAAAAATTATTTTTTGTTGAATGGATGGTGAAAAATGTTTATGATGATGACATTGCAAATCAACTGATGGGAAAAATCTGTTATGCACTTTATGGTATGTTTGCTCATTATGAGTTTGCTACTGGGTCTAAAAAGAAGAAAAACAATCGACCCCATGATAAAGAAAATGAAGAATAGCCTAAATCATATATCGCTATTTTCGTGGAACTAGCTGGAGAGCAATCATTAGTAGAAAAAAGTAAATTGAATAGATACTTGAGAGAAGAGCAAGAAACATTTATGGAGGGCAAGTCATTTGATGTGTTGGATTAGTGGAGGAAAAATTCATCTAAATGTCCTATTTTAGCTTTGATGATAAAGGATATGTTCTAGCCATTCCCATATCGAATGTCGCATCAAAGAGTGCTTTTAATATAGGTGGATGGATGCTTGATGTCTTTCGGAGTTCTTTGACTCCAACCATGGTAGAGGCTCTTGTTTATGAGCAAGATTGGCTTAAAGTATCTACAATTTTGAAAAACTATGAGGAACTTGAAGAAATAGAACAAGGTATGTGATATATATATTTTTTATTGATTTTCTCTTTCTCATATTTGTTGGTTCATAGTTTTATTCTTATATCCTTATAGCAGAAGGCTTTACTGGCACCACTTCAGTGGATCCAACTCTTACTGCTCTTAATCTTAATGATTGAGTGAAGGTGATGTATTTTTTTTCCTCTTTATATTGCTTGAAACACCATAAGAAAACAGGCATTCAGAGACAAAAGTTCTGTAACAGAAATTAGAAAATATAGTTATAATTTTACAAATAAAATCTGCAACGATGGTTTTTATGATAGAAGTTATGTTTAGGGACAGAATTTTTGTCTCTAAAACCCAATTTTCTTGTAGTGAAAAGATTTATTGAACTTTATTCTTAAACTTTAAACTTCATTCTCTTTACTACTAGAAATATGATGAATAGTAAAGGAGAATATGGAAATTCAACTTTATAATTAATTGATGTTTCGTTTGATTTCTCAATAGTTTTACTTATGAGAGATAATTGGTCTAGGTATGTTCAATGCACCTTTGTTACTCTTATTGTGCTAAGAGATTAAAATCGATAGTTGTTTTGTTATTGCTTATTGGTGTATTATTTTGTTTTGCTTTGTAGTAGAAGAAGAAGCGAATCAGAAGACTTAAAAGGAAGCATCGAAAGACGAGGGAGCAATTGAAGTTTATGGATGATTTGAATGATGTCACCTTGTGCTTGTGGTGTTATATAATGATTCCATTAATTTGATGGCCCATGGATTGTTGAAAGTCCAATGTCTCATTCGTTCTGTCCATTTCTCTTTATATGTTTTCAGTGTATGTCTCGATTTTGATTGCATAACATCGTGTACATATATATATGATGTTTTCGGCCTGACATCATTTGTCTTATTTAGATATGTGTGTAGTGTTTTTTATATGAAGCAAGACAGAATTTGATACTTGTTTTGTTTTTGGCCAATGATTTTGATACTTGATAGACAGACTGTTTGGATAAATGGATGGTTTAAGCATGATCATTCTTGTTCTTTCTGTCATCAAGTGGAAAATCAATCAATTTGCGATTCCAATTTTAAGATTCGTTATCGATTTCGATTTTGATTTCAGTTGAAATTCCCTCACTTTTTCATGATTTCCAGAAAGAAAGTGTGGAAAAAACACCCCAACCAACTTCTTTTTCATGCTTGCGGTTTTGTTTTGATTATGGAGGAAGGAACCTTAGTTTCTGATTCATAATCAATTAATTAGTATTAATTGATACTTTTGTATTAAGATAAGTTATGGGTCAAACTTTTCGGTAGCTCATCGATACTTTCTTTGGCAACACTGAGATGCGGGTAGGTTGATTCTCAAAGATGATCTTTTGATTTTGATTTTGATTTCGATTTTGGATTTTGGTTTTTCTTCTTTGATTTGGGTCTTATTCTTTTTGAAGAGATTAATGATGTTTTGATTGATAAATTTGCTTTTTTTAGCTCTACTAAATGCTAGGTAGTGATGTTAGGATTGGATGTTGTTGGGAAAACAACGATTTTATACAAGCTTCATATTAGTGAAGTTTTACCTACTGTTCCTACCATTGGTACAGAGTCACGAACTGTTTAGTTTATTAAAAAAAATTTATTGCACTCATGTTTGTGTCGAACTATTAACGATGATGTGTTTGTAATACTAGTTATTGATGTGTATTAAAAGTTCAATTAGTAATCCGAACTGAACCAAACTGCTATTTAATGGTTTGGAAAATTTTCAATTTGATCCAAACTGTTATTTAATAATTTGGTTTAAGAGAGAGAAAAAAAAAAAAACCAAACTCTAAATTATAGTCTGGTTTTGCTTTTATAAAAACCAAATCAAATCGATATGCACCCATCCTTAGTAAAGATATCGTCTTGAGAAGAGTATGACTCCAATTCGGTCTCCAAGTGCACTAAGGACTTTAGGCTAGTAGGCAACCAGAGCCCCTAGGTCAAGGCAGTCTGAGTCTCCCAATAGGCCTTAAAAAGGTTGTGGGCAATCCTCTTAACCAGTGTTAGGCCTACTAGGCATATGATCGAGATATGCCTATCAACATAAGTCATCCGTAAGTCGGACATAAAAATATCAGTAAAGTTTGAATTAAGTTGAAACATTGATATTATTTTAATTAAATATATATAATTGTAAAAGCACAACTTTAAATGAGTTTAGTTGAATTGGGCTCAAATTTGTTTAGTACAATATTAAGTCGGGTTTGAGTTTAAAATTTGAGTTTGATTGAACTCAAGTTAAACTTGAGCTCTGAAATTTTAAATTAAGATTTAGTTCAAGTTCAATTATATTCTCAAATCAATTTGTTTACAACCTTAATATTGAGAGACTTTCTGAGGTTCTATTGGGATCACTTGGTGAGTAGAGCATGTATGAATATTATGAAAGCTTTTCATTTATTTATTTTCATGCACATGTCCTTCTTAAATGCTGAGGCAATGATAATGAAACATATCAGAACAAAGTTGTAGCTTACAGTGGAAATGGAACAACAATTGGAATTTTGGGATCTTAGAGATTGCAATTATTGGAGCAATATTTATCCGACCATGAACTAATGAAACACGTCTATGTTCTTCATGCCCATTTGTCGTCTTATTTGGAGAATCGTTTCTGAGGAAAAAGGATTGAAGGAAAAAGGCATCAAACCTGGTATTATTGGGGGTTCCCTTTATCTGTCCTTTTAATGGGCGTGAGTCGCTAGTGGGATATTATTTGTGGCTTTTAGCTTAGACTTCACCGTACTAGTACTATCTGGTTTTGGGGTTTTGTTGCTCAACCTTTTCCTTGCAATGAATATTGAATAATATCCAATTATTGCCTCCATCTCATTCATGAATCGGTTCTACATATATGGTACGTCCTATACCGTATGGAGTTTGTATTTATAAATAATTATCTAATAGTAAAGATCATAGATCCTATATTTATATCATAATTGTATTTATTTATTGTATAATTCTTTTACATATTAAATTGTGTTAGAAAATTCGGTTTGTATCAAATCCAATCTTTTTCATTGTTCCATCAAATCGGTGCACATGAGGGCTAGTAGGGTCTGTAGTTGCTAATTAGTATTGATGGACCCATGGATTTTATTTTGTGCCAAGATATATGTTAAAATTAAGTAAAAATGGATCAAGCCCTTTTCTTTTCCCCTTTTGTTTGGTTATTCCTTTATGTCTAATATGGCGTGGTAATTTATATATGTACACACACATATATATTGACCGGGTAAACAGATCCAATGAATGCTATAATTCCTTTCAACACAAGGGATTTTCTCTTCATGTTTTTTAGCAAAATCCCATTTGTTGTCAATTTATCAATAACTAGGAGAATTATCTGTAATATCTAAATAGCATCCAATACACCAATAACTCCCATCATATGAAGTGGATTCAATAACCAACTATTAAACTCTTAAGAAAAAAAGAATGAAGCCAAAGATAGCTACTATACCAAAACTAGGTGCAAAGAGCCAAGCAGACTGATCTAGTGGATAAATTAGGAATAAAATTTAAAAGGTTTTTCTATGTTAAAATTAACGTTCAAGCGTTAAGGAATTGTTTGCTATTTTTCCATGGGTTGAAGGTAATGGGTGTAACACCAGTTAAAAACAGATGCGTTCAGAAAGTTACCTTGAAAAGCATGGCACGATTATATCTAAAACGGAAAAAGTAAAAGAGAAGAAAAGAAAAAGAAAGGGGAGTCGTTATATAAAGCTCACACTGGAATTTCATTTTTTGCAAAAGGGAACTCTAAGTTTCTGCTAAGGGAGAAAAGAGGGGACACATTAGTTGCTGGTTGGGACCTAGGATCTTATGTTTTATTAGTTGACTATCTGCTTTTTATTGGTGCTTCATGAGCTGACTTAGTTGCCTATCAATTGGTTTTGCTTAATGGAGCAGTAAGAAAGGGGTAAAACTAATGAATATCATGAAAATTGACCTTTTTTTTCTTTTATAAGGTGCATAAAGTGAAAAGTTTTTATTTTATTTTGTTTTTAATTTTCAATTTTTAGTTACATAAGTTGATAAAACTTTGGGAAAATACTTCCTTTTTCAATAATTATTTTCTTTTCTTTTTATCCAATGAGTGTCATACCGGTAAGAGAAAACTTTTATATTTTTCCAATATTTACTTCTAATTTCTTGTTATACTATACAATAGTTTTGAAGTGACATAAAGCTTATTTTTAGGTTTAACTTGAAACTATTGTTAAAGGAATCCTCTATTTGTCAATAAGATATTTTACTCTATTGATTTGAAGCTTAAAAAGAATTTATATTTTCTATAATTGACTGTGGTTGAACTTTATAGCTTCAAAATAGAGAAAATTATAAAAATATTATCCATATTTTGGCATATTAACAAATAAGCCATTTGTTTTTTCCCCCCACTCAAACACATAACATGTGTTTCATATTTATTTATTATCATCAGTTAAAGAACAAGTATTGGCTTCTGATCCAAGTTAACTAATTTGTCAAAGAATATCATTAAACATATTTAATTAAAAACATTATAAAATAATTTAAAACTAAGAAAAGCACAAAAATATCTTTGGAAAAATTGAGTACAACCCTTCGTAGTTTTTCAAACCATCGCACCTTACGTTATTTTTTTAATTACTACTACTACTACTACTACTACTATTTATGTATTTATTTATTTATTTAATGATATTTTTTTATTAAAACTAATTATTTGGACCAATTAAAAACCGACAAGTATCCTCTAATTAGCGTTAACTAGTAATGATACGATACATGCCATACATTTATTTTAAAAGAAATACACCAGTCAGTTATTTATGAAAGTATGCAAAGGCAAATAATATTTTGTCACTTCCTATCTTAAATGAACCTGTTGAGATACAAGGGTGAAACTAATGAAGACTCGTGTCGGAAAAATGTGGATTGTTGGAATGGTTTATAAAAGAGAAGAAGCATTAACTTATTATCTTAATGTTTTATGATTAGATTTATTACATAATAAATATAATAGCCTACATTATATTTGCTTAAATTTTTAGATAAGATTATTATGATGCAATTTTTAACATGATATCAAAACAAGATGTCATAGATTCAAATCCTTGCACACTTCCGTGAGGTTGAGTGTTATATAATAAATATAATAGCCTAAATTATATTTATAAGTTTAAGTCTTTAGATAAGATGGTTGTGAGACTAACCTAAACAATTGTATCAGAAACATAAGTCAATTGGACACTCCTATTGTTGGCTCCTCTCATGTGGGAAGAAGAGCCACATGGTGTGACTCATGTGTCCATAATATAAGGTGAGTAGGTAAGTAGTAGGCCGATCACAAAGTAAGCTTGGTGAAGTTAATTTGACAAGTTCTTGATGAACATGTAAGGTTTCTACTTGTGGGGGAGCAAGACTTAGCCCATTATGAAGACTCACTTCAAGTGTAAGGTCAGAAAATTCACATGTGGAAGAGACGTGGATTATGTGAAGAATTTATAAGAAAGAAGACCTATTAATCTCATACCTTAAGGTTTTTGGTTATACAAGGCATTAAACTTGTTAGTGTGTTCCTTCACATGGTCTATTTGCAAAATTTCTCCCCATTGAAAGTTCTTCCTCTCCTTAACATGTGATATTGTTAGGATACAAGTGTGAGGCCAAAAAAATCCCACATGTGAAATATATAGATTTCATAAAGTGTTTATAAGAAGGAAAATTCGTGAAACTATTACCTTGGGGTTATATATAATGTGAAGCCTATTTGTGTATTCTTTTATAAGGTCAATTTGTAGAATTTATTCTCATTGAATGCTTTTTCCTCTTCCAAACAAGTGATATCAGAGTCGATGTTCAACTAATAAACTCCTACAATTGGCCTCTTTATATGGAAAGAAGAGCTTTGTGGTGGTGACTTGTGTATGAAACCCATAACAAATGAATACTAAGCTACTTACAAAACGAGTTTAGTGGAGTCAATTTGACAAAATCTTAATAAGATCAAGGGATTTATACTCGAGGAGTAAGACTTAAGCCTAATGTAGAAACTCACACTTGAGCTTTATAAGACTATGGGCTGTACACTTGAAAGAGAGTAAGGCTTAAGCCAATTATAGAGGTTCACTTTTGATGGGAGATTGTTAGGATACAAGTGTAAGATTTGAAAATTCCTACATGAGAAATATATAAATTATGTGAAGGATTTATAAGAGGGAAGACCCTATCATATTACTTTAAGGTTTTAAGTTATATATTATGTCAATCCATTAGAATGGTCCTTCTCAAGATTAATTTATAGAAATTATCCTTGTTGAAGGCCTTCTCTCCTTAACAAGATATGATGTTAAACCATAAGTCTCTTTCTTTACTTAGTCTATTCATTTCTCCCTATTGAAAGTTCTCTCTCCTAAAAGAACCTAAATATATAAGAGATTCCATCGTGAGGCTAAGAAAGGAAGAATTTATGAAAAGTCGATGTTAGCTCAACTTTGGTAATTAATTTAGGCATGAAAGAGGGATAAGAGGTTGAATCAGGATTTAACCAGGCTCAATAAAAAAACAAAAAAGATAATTCTTATTTAAATTAAAAAAAAAGAAATATGTAATTATAACTTCAAATAAATTAGTTTATCATTGTCACGACTCGAATAGAGGCCTAGTAGGATTATCTCGAAGTTATCATACCACGTGTGCACCCGTAATATAAAAACCGCCTTGCAAGTCAGAGATTATAAGACTCTACTTATTTATCTACTGCACATGATTTAATCATACATATATGTAAAATATTTTTATTTAAACATACTAAGGAAACCGATATCCTATAGTTTACTAGAATCGTAGAGATTCAATATCCCCTACCAAATAGTAAAATTGAGTTTTAACTTACATACTACAAGGCCTCAAAAAATCATTCCATTTGTCTAATTTATTTTCTAAGCTTATTTTACATGTAATCTATTCTTCTATCTTCACGAAGTCTAACAACAAAGGACTCTCCACACAATTCTAGCCTAGCCCCAGCATGCACTATTCTTACACAAAAATTGTAGGGGTATGAGTAAAACCACAACTTAGTAAGTTTGTCCCTCACTACTACTAGGCACACAACTTATCAAGCATTAAATTAACATTCATGCATATCTATCTACACATGATATGAATGCACACATGATAAATGCAAGTAAACACATCTGTGATCTAGAGCCATAGATGGTGTAGATTTATGCTATCTAAAAATCAATTATGTCTCATACTTAATTGTATGGGACACCCTGCCTTACCTAAACAAAGCTACCTTATGGCAATGTCCATCCAAACAAACCCAATGCTTACTTGTTATTAGTAAAAGAAGCAAATATTCCCTAATGTGTGTTTTACATTGGTTAATATTTAAAATTATCTCAGCAAATCTATTACCCAATGTTGGTGAATATGACAGATGGACCCCTACTCAGGCAACATCTACCATCACCCCATGATAAGTGGACACCGATTTAATCAACATTCATCGTCGAAAATTACTTAGAAATGTCTCAAGTTTATTACATAAACTCTTTTAGTAAAACTCATAAATTTCAAAAGACTAAAGAAGCAACTTGACATTCTTCAAGTCATGTTTCTTTAGGGATAAATTTTAAAAATACTTTCAATTACAAATCCGAGGAATTTTTGTAGAGGGTTTCAATCACATTCGATGAGGATATCTATTTAATTTAGCCGAGTATTTCAAGTTATCCATTTATTTCAACGATCATACAGATGATAACACTCACAACAATCATTCAATAGACAAGTAATACAATCAACATAACATCAAGTAGTAGCAAGCACAACAAACAGCGGATCATTAGAACTCCCTCACCTGAGCATTATTGTTTACTTGAAAAAACCATCGGAAATACCTAGGTTTTGAGAAATCAAACTCAATATCTACTATGGAATAAAATAATAATTACTCATTACCATACATATAGCTTTGTAATAAGTTGCATTGGTGCTTAAGTGTTATAAACTCGAGTTTTAGCACATGAATAAGTGTTAGAACAACTTTTTTCATATATTTTCTAATGATTATCTTAAATTATTCAATTTGCAAGCTTTTCTTCAATTAATCCAGGAGGATTGAGAAGTATATCAAAGCACCAAAGCCACATGTTTTGCTTCTATATTCATAATTTCAAGTTTAGCTACTTGTTTAATGTATCTGTCATCAAATTTTAAACATACCTAACCTAGTTATCTATAATGGTCGAAAATTGTACTTAAGTTTATTTTCATTGTTTATCTTATCTTGAATCTATGTTTATATTCTTAACTAATGCAATGATACTACTCAATACTCTTAAGGTTATATCAATCTTCTTTTAAAACCCTATAATTTTACATGAGCCAATATCTATAACTTAGTTTACATGAGGGTTCTTCAATTTAGCCACTTAATTCCAAGCTAAATCACTATGTTATTCAATAACTACTTAGATCATATAAATTAAAATCTTGGAACCTTAATCCCTTGAATGTGTTGTGAGCAATAAACATATATATATATAATATATATATGATAATTTCTTAAGTTTATTCACTTAATTTAAGTCAAACTATCATATTATCTAACAATTTCTTGAATTGTATTAACTTTGACATTGAAACCTTATTTTTCTAAGTATGTTGTGACATATATATATATATATAATATTGTGTGTGCATATTGAGTTTGATCACATGATCAACTCACTTAAGTCTCATTAGTCGATATATATATATATATATTATTCATCAATTTAAGCATATATTTCCATTAATTACTCCATAAGGTCGAAACCCTTAAAGTCATAATTTAAGGTTTTCTAACTTGGTTTATTTCCCAATCTCATTTATACTTATGAAAACATGTTGTATGTAAATTAAATTCCTTGAACTCATCCTTTATCATCCATATACTTAATAGAGTCCAGACTTCTCTAAATGAACATATATGTTTATAACTTACTTAAATGATCAATTTAACGTCATAGATCATATAATATGCTTATTATTTAGTGTAATATAATTTTTACCATAGAAAACATATGGTATTCTATTTAACACTAAAATAGTCATTTTATGCTTATGTATTATTATTATTATTAAAGTTGAAATTGTTATGCATACATACATATATATATCCTCAATTTATCCAATAATTATTTATCTAATGATTATCTTTAATCTATATATTAACTATATAAAAAATATTTATTTGGTCAAAGTATTAATTTTAGGAATAAAAGAAGATAAAAAGTTTAGTGAAGACATTTGGATGAGTTAAGGGAGGTTTTGATGAAGAATTGTGATGGAGGCATATCTAAGAAATGGAGTGTTGATTCACTTGAAATGCCATATGGGCCGATTACACCAGCCCAAGCTAAAAGATCTAAGGATGCACTTAATAGCTTAATCTAAGATGTCCATGAAGATGAGATCCACGTGCGCCACACCAAGGATGAACCACAAATAATCCACGTCATCAAAGTTAACATAGAAGTGGACCAATGTCAAGATAGGCATATTTGACCAAATCTTGAAGACTAAAAGGCAAATTTGGGCATATTAAAAAAAAAAAAAGAAACTCTTAAACTTATTGGTTATTCCATGGCGTTCATCAAGACTTATTAATCGAATCTCCATCACCGATTGTGACATTCTCTTTATACCAAGGTTCTTGCTTAGTAACGGGTCGCAGTTTTTCATACATTCTAAAATGATCTTAAGTTGATTTCCATATTAGGTATCGAGTTTCATCATGGGTTGATGTGGTTCGTATCAATTTCGTATGAAAGCAAGGCTTCTACACCATAATCCAGTTTAATTAGAGGAAGCAAATCTAAAAGTGTGACAGGAGCAATTGATACGAAGCTTATTATGGGGGCTTTAACTAGTGAGATGCAGAGAATGTTTAGAGCAAAATTAGAATAATTCCATGAGAAGATAAAATAAAGCTTAGAGCAGTCACGAAAAGTTCCTTTAAGATGCAAGAGAGAGAGGTTTCCAAGGAGAAGAAGAAAATTTTGAAGGGGTTGGTTTTTAGGATAAGTTTGATCGAGATTCGATTGAGAGCAATAGGAGGTATGGAGGCAGATTTAGAGAAGCTAGGAATCCAGAAGATAATAATTTGGGTAGTATAGAGATGTAGATTCCATTATTCTAAGGACAGAATGGCCTCGAGGCAAATCTTAAGTGGGAGAAAAAGGTGAAGTTGGTTTTTTATTATCACAATTATTCCAAATTAAGTTAAGAAGGTAAAGCTTGCTGCAATAGAGTTTTCGGATTATGTCACAGTATGATGGGATCAACTAATGTTGAATAAGAGGAGGAATAGGGAACCACCAATAGAGATATAGGGAGAGATGAAGAAAGGAATGAGGAAGCAATTTGCTCTAACATACTAGTACTGGGAGTTATACAACAAATTGCAAAACCTTAGGTAAGGCAATCGGAGTGTGGAGGAGTATTACAAGGAGATGGAGGTTGCAATGATTAGAGCGAATATTGAGAAAGACTGGGAGGCTACAATGACAAGGTTTTTGGCTGGTTTAAATCGGGAAATTCAAAATGTACTGGAGTTACAACAATATGTGGAGTTGGAGGACACATGGCAATAAAGATTGAGAACCAAACAAAAGGAAGGGTAGTAGCTCTACACATTTAAAACCTAGTTCACGTTCATCCCCTTGGAAGTCGAATCCATGGAAGAAGGAAGAGAAGCAATCCAATACTAATCCAAAGTTCGAACAAAAACACGATGTGGGTAGCCTTGGAAATCAAGGTAAATCCGATTCTTTTGCTACTCAAAACCATGATATTAAGTGTTTTAAATGCCAAGGCAATGGTCATGTAAGCCAATATTCGAAAAAAAGAGTTATGGTGATGTAGGAAAATGGTGCAATCAAAACGGATAATGAATCAATCATGATTCTATACCATAATTGGAAGATGCTAACAATGAGGAGTACGCTACCCAAGGAGAATTATTAGTCACAAGGAGAGATTTAAGTGTGCAAGCCAAGGAAGATGAAGATTTGCAATGGGAGAACATCTTTCACAGTAGGTGCCATGTCTAAAACAAGGTATGTAATGTGATCATTAATGGTGGGAGTTGTACTAATATTGCTAGCAAAACCATGGTGGAGAAACTAGGGCTTCCAACAAGTAAGCATCCTCGACCTTATAAATTGCAATGGTTGAATAATAGCGGTGAAGTGAGGGTGAATAGACAAGTGTTAGTTTCTTTTAGCATTGGAAAATATGAAGATGAATTTTTGTGTAATGTAGTTCTGATGCAACTCAGACACTTGTTATTAGGTCGACCATGACAATTTGATTGGAGAGTTAAGCATGATGGTTTCACCAACATGTACTGATTTGTGCTTAATCGAAGGACAATCGCTCTTGTTCCTTTGACATAGAGTCCAGTTTGTGAAGATCAAGTGAGGTTGCAAAAAGAGAATAACCAAAAGAAAAAGAGACAAAAAGAAATTGAGTAAAAATTCAAGAGAAAAAGAGAGAGAGACCGAGAATAATGGGAGGAAAGAAAAGATGGCTGAATTGAATGATAAGAGAAAAATTGAGAGAAAAACAAATTTTTATGCAAGAGCAAGTGAGATTAAGAGAGCATTGTTCTTAAAGAAACCTATGGTTGTACTTTTGTACAAAGAGACACTTTTTAACACTAACCAACTTGATGCTTCTTTGCCTAGTTTTGTTGTCTCTCTTTTGTGGGTTTTAGGATCTCTTTCTCGAGGAAATCCTACACAACCTTATAGGAGTAATCCCGAGAAAGAGGCTCAACATTAAGCGAAGGATAAAGAAATATGCAAAACAAGCTAACAAAGGTACTCAAGTAGTCTTTGAGCCCAAAGATTAGGTTTGGGTGCACATACACAAAGAAAGATTTCCCGCACAAAGGCGTTCTAAGTTGCTTCTCAGAGGTGATAATCCTTGAACACATCAATGAAAATACCTACAAGCTAGATTTACCTGGTGATGATTTGAAGAAAAATCCTTTTCAAGAGGAGGGGAATGACGAGGCATATATTAGAAATGGAGTGTAAATCCACTTGAAATGCCACATAGGCCGATCACATAAGCCCGAGCTAAAAGATTTAAGGATGCACTTAATGGCTTAATCCAATATTTCTAAGAAGAGGAGATTCACGCATGCGCCACACCAAGGATGAACCAAAACTAATCCACGTCATCAAGGTTAACAGGGAAGCGGACCAAGGTCAAGATAGGCATATCTGACCAAGTCATATTTGACCAAATATTGAAGACTAAAAGGCATATTTGGGCATTCATAATAAAGATCATAAATAAAGTTGCCTTTTTGGATTCTTGTCTTTATTTTATACTTTCATTTTCAAGAATTTTATTCTTATCGATTTATGGGGAAACATAGGTTGATTTAGGTAAGTTGCCAATTTCTTGTATTCCTTGCCTATTAATAGGCACTTGATCAATGACAATGTAATCAGATTATTCATAAAAATTGAGAGTTTAATTACTCTTTAGCTCTTGAAAGAACACTTTGAACTTATCGGCTATTCCGTGACGTTCATCAAGACTTACTAATCGGATCTCCATCACCAATTGTGGCATCCTCTTTATACCAAGGTTCTTGCTTTTACAAGTAACGCGTCGCGGTTTTCCACACATTCTTGAACAATGATTAGGTATCGTCATGGGTTAACGTGATTCATATCAAATTGGGTAAGTAAAAATTTATAATGTACATGATCTCTCTGCACAAGTTGTGCAGGTTACTAGTGTAGGATGTGAAATATAACCAGCAAGAGATTTTAAAGTGCACAAGAAGCTGCACAAGTTGTGCAGAATGCTTATATAGAAAATGAAATTCAACCAGCAAGTAATTTTAAGGTGCACAAGAAGCTGCACAAGTTGTGCAGAAATGCCTATGTAGAAATTGAAATGTGATAAGAAGCATTCTATATAGTACACGCGTACCTTGCATGGCCGTGTTAAAGGTCATGCAAACATGATCTCTCGTTGTTTCACCATTTTTATGTACTTTAAGTCATATATTTAACTTTAACCATATGATTAACTAATTTAATGTATCATTAGACTATACAAATCATTTATTAAAATAAGTCAAACATTTACTTTATATTCTTTCGTAGCCGAAACTCTTAGGTATATTTTCTGGGGTTTTCACTTTTATTTTCTATATTTAAGCTCATACAACTTTATATATCAAGATAATCTCAAAATAAATTAAAACATATAGATGATATAGTTTTTCTTTAAAGTAGCTGAACATATATGCTAAGTTAGTATAATTCATTCCTTCGATTCTTTGGCTTTTCTTCATGGATTCATATCATAATATAATTATCATGAATTTTAAAGTAAAAACCGAATTGAAAATCTATCTTTTACCTTCAATCGAGACTCTATAGTACTTAGACTAAAATTTTAGTTTACTATTTTATTTGATTTCCTTCCTAATCTATATTATACTCATAGAGTTAAGATGTTTTACCTTGATTTTGCAAAGGATAGAAATTGGATCTAGGTTCAAAGTGCACACCTCTTGAGGAAATAAATAGATGGCCAAGCTAAAACCCTGAGTAATCTAAGTAATAAAGATGGTTAGAGGAATTTCTTTGCCTTTAAAGTTGATCCTTTGAGTAGATAACTATTTAGAAGCTTTGATTATGGATATTTTGTGAATTTTCTTTTTCTTAAAGCTTAGCTAGAGTGGTATAAAGAAAATAGAGAGAATTATTTTTCCTTTACTTCTTTTTTTTTTTTAAATATGAAATTGAGTTTGTGAAGAAGAGAGAGAGTCATGGTGATGGGTAATGGACGGTAATTTGAGCGAAATTCAAGCGAAAATTGCCTTATTGAATTGATGGGATTTACATTTAAGTTTTACCATGATGATGTCTATTACTAGATGGCTAAGGGATAAGATTGCAAAGGAATATAAATTATAGTAGCTGATGCATGTGTTTCTTAGAAATTTTCTTAATATTTCTTTCAACCTCAGTTAGCTTAAGCAATGATGCCTTATCTCTTGCAACTCACGGGAACAAGCATGTGATGAGGTAGAATTCTCCAAATTTCCTTAATTAACTAAAGATAAAACTAATGATGAAGGTGGTATTCTTATTGAAGAACGATAATTTGTCAATTTTTTATGAGTTATAATATTGCAAAATCAAAACTTAGTCTTTAAGTTCTATGCAATATTTCATTTATCATTATAAGTTAATACGATAAATTTTAAATTTACAAGATTGAAAATTTCTAAATGTTATATTTACCCTATTAAGATTCAATAAGATTATTTAAGCATATATAGGTCAAATTTAATATTTATTATAAAATAAAAACATTTACTTAATCAAAAAATTAAACATCTAAATTACTTATAATATTTTATTTATAGTTTTAATTATTATATAAGGCTTTAATCTTATGCGACTAAGTTAAATTAAGTTTTGATCCTATGCGATTAACTAATATTAAGATTTAAAATCACACAATTAATTATTATTAAGTTTTGAATTTACGCAATTGAAGTTTTAAGGCATTAAAGTTTAAATTAAAATTTATCAATTCTATCCTTAATATCGTCTTTTATTTTATGATTATAATATTGAAATATTGATTATAGCAATTTCTTTAGTTATTGATCGATCAGGTGACATTATAAAAGTTCATTTTATTACGTATGTTTTGTCTCTATAATATCATTTAGGATCTATTTGACTTTATAATTATGTATAACTACTATATTTTTGTGTTATATGTTAAATAATACACATATAATTGTTTTCATTACTTCAAGACAATATCTCGAAAATTAACTCCACATCTTCTAAATTATTTGTAGGCACTTTTAGGTCGAAAATTAAAATTTTAAATCTATGCTATTTAGTATGTTTAGGGTTTTAGAGGTCCTAGGTCTAATAGGCCAAATTAAAGTTTTAGGCTATATAGGTTCAAAATTTTCTAACATTCATGTTTATGAAACTAAGATTTTTATTTGAGCTCTCGATTTGTAGATTTTGATCAATTACTGATTTTATCACATCTATTTTAATCTTAACAATTTATCTTTAAACTATCATTTGCTAATTAATAGACTCTAGAAATTTATCTCTTCATTCTACTCTTTGACATCTAGAGTCATACGTTCGTATTTATTGAGTTATTTTCTCGCAACAAGTAATCTTATCTTTGATATATTTACTAGTCCGAGAAACTTTTAATCAGATTTCAAACTATGAATGAGTTCAAATTTATTTATGCTTTAATTCATATTTTAATATTCTTAAATCACAAAAAATTGAGACCAATCTTTGTAATTTTCTTAAAACTTTTTCACTATATTCTTGGTGATTATCATATTCGGGTTATGTAAATCAAGGTATGTGTGTTTGGTAATATAAGTGCAGAAGTTATAATATAATTTTTATAACTGTACAATTAATGATATAGAATTTTAATTAAAAATATCGAAATAATAAGACTTATGAATAATTATGCTATATGCAGAGTTAGATATTAACATTAGGGAATTTTATGAATTACACCTTTAAACTTTTGCCTAGGTACGTATTCACCCATTTTAACCCCTTCAACTCAAAAAAATTAGCATAGTTAAGGATACTTAAAATTTTTCATTAAAACAAAATGATGAAAGTTACAAAATACTCCATCGAACTTTCAGTATGTGCAGATTTACTCCCCTAAATTTATGGAAAAAGTTAACCATGCCAATTTTTGAAAATTTAAAGGGTTAAAAAGTTCACTTTGAAATTTCAGGAGATAAATCCATCTTGGTAAAAGTTTAGAGGGTAATTTTGCAGATTCCTCTTAAAATTACATGTTAATGTTATGAAAGACATTTTCAAAATACATTAGCATTTAATAAATTATATTTAACCTACTAACGCATTTTCATGGAAAAATATAATTAAAAAATACTTGATAGATTGGTCACGGACCATGGATTTTTTCATTTATTCGATGTTGTAGGTAAAAATTTGCTAGTAAAAGTTAATGGCTTACAACCAAAAAACATGTTTAGTGGTGTATTAAGGAGCGGTTCGATACGCCCACTCGATGCTTAAGTTAGTAATTGGTTGAGAGAAAGTAAGCAAATGCGTAAGTTTAAAATGTAAATGAATCACATATCATTTTCCTTGTGGCCTCATGTTTTATTTATATGTAATTGTCATACCTAAATAAGGGACCACAGAATATTCTGTGTCCACGTGATGCATTCATAATGGAAGAGATAAGGAGAGTGGGGACCCCATTATTGGCAGCTAACGTGGACTCGAGATTGGGGTAGTGAACATATGAGGCCCATATCAAATGATATAACTTTGAAGTTTTAGTTACAGTCATCCTAAAAAAAATTGTGAAGTAATAAATAAAGTTCTTAAAATCTCACAACCATCGCACCATCCAACACATCAACAATCTAACTTGTCATACCAAAAACCCAAGAGTCCTAATGAATATCCACATAGAAGTCATCATGGGTACCTGAAATATTGAAAGAATGAGTAGCGAAACACAATACATAATAAACAAGCATGCACAAACATGTCACACACTCTTATTTTATTGCAACAATCACCAATTAAGTTATATAATTCAATGTCCTCAAGCATGATATTTCCAGTGTCCTAAAAACACCAACACATACAAGAGTACTCATAACTCTCGCCAAATAACAAGGTAAGGTTCCTTCTTTGAATTGAGTATCTCGGAAAAGGATGTTGTTGGGGGGTGGGGGTGTGGTGGAATGGCGGTGACAAGTCCTCCAAACTTCCCAAGAAAGAAAAAGAAAGAAGTAGTCTCATCGAGTTCATATCCTCATAGACTTCCAACAATGAGCAAGGTTCACTACAAGACTTCATACAAAATCCTATTCCTTTGTATAACTCATAGCAACAGTGTTCTTGAAAATTCCTTTATTGACTACCTATGAGTCCAATCACGTACTCCGTAAGGGGCTAAGTGCCTAATCTACCACATCTCCTAAGTTGGGATCTGGCTTGCAATCCAATTCAAAGGAGCTAATTCTTGGAATAAATGGCCAAACAACAACCAACAAATAATTAAGCTAAGTTAAAGTATCAGTCCAGTTATTAAATTTTGTCCTAGCAAACAACACGCATTTACTGCATACCTAAGACTTGTTTCAATGCACTTTTCTTCTTTCTACACTTGATGAATATTAACTATCCATAGTTTAAATGCTCATGTCAAAACGTTGAAATGAATTAATCATATTTATTCCTTGAATTAAACCCGTTAGGGTCCACGTGGTTATGGATCCTAATTGAAAACTCAACTCATCTATGTGCATTGAGTTTAATTATGGATAATAGCCATCTGTAAGGTTCACTTAGTCATTTTTTACAATGTTGAGTTTCTAATTAATTATTTAGGTTCGAGTTAGTTGGAATCGAGGTATACCAACTTGTTAATGATCTTATTTTGGGATAACCAACTCTTAGTCAACTAAGAGCTAATTATTAAGATAATTATGTGCATATTGAGTCTTTATGCCCAAAATTCGTTTATTTCTCATTTTTCCATTATCCATTTAACTAAAGGTATCATATTAAATATTAGTGTCCATAGTGGGATTATAGTGAGAATTTTTCACTATATCCCTTTTAAAAAAGATAAAATTACACCGGAAGGTCACAACTTTTAAGGTAAGTTCATTTTAGGTCATAATATTTCGAAAAGTTCAAAAGAGGTTATAACTTTTGAAAAGTATCTTATGAGATTTAATTAAGTATTTATCCTATTGATATATGTCAATGGGCCTTAAAAGAAGGATTTCTTGAGTTTTAATTAAAAATTTTTTGTTAGCAAGTGTCAATGGTGACCTCAATTGACCAATTTCTCTAACATTGTGACCCAAAATGATCTTACCCCTAAACGTTGTTACCTAAAATAAACTTACCCCCAAACGTTGTAATATTCTAGTATAATTTACCCCTTCTAAAAACCTTATATGCCTCCCTTATAAATTTTTTCCCTTATTAATAGTCATTAAGAGGAAAATTAAGTAAATTGGACCTAAGTTCATACAAATTTCTAAATTTCTCCAAAAAAATAGAACGTGAAATTCTTCAAATTTCTAGCAAGCATTTAACTTGTCACCTACTAATCAATTTCCTCATGTCACTAATTTCATATCTGTTATGTGTTAACTAGGTTTTTTTTTTTTTTTTTCTATTTATAACTCATTGATAACTAGTTTCTAGTCCTATAGTTACCACAATTGTCAATGTATTATGTATTCCTATCAAGCATGTCTCGTAGGGTTGTGCACAATACAATTTGTTATGGTTTGCTCTTCGAACTAAACCAAACCATAATAATATGGTTCGGTTATTTTTTTAATCCAAACCTAACTATACAATTTGATTCATATATTTTTCAAGCAAAAAAATTAGTACGGTTCGGTTAGCAATTCGAACTATTCCTCGATTCAATTAAAGAGAGAGAGAGAGAGAGCGCAACAGACTCAGCTTGATAATATCATGTATCAAGTGCAAAATGTCCTTGGTTAAGGACTTTCGTACGATTATATGAATAGAGATTCCATGCATATGCAATATGATTGATGAGTGAGCATAGAAAAATCAAAATATGGTTTTGTTCTTTAATTTTTTATATAATTTTACAGGTGGGAGAAAGGGAAGGAATTCGATCCCCTCTCACCTGCCTGACATCATAGTGCTAGTATTCCTAATTTAAAACCTATTGGTAAATTCAAGTTATACAATTAAATGGA
Source organism: Combretum micranthum (assembly GCA_024138025.1). Classification (NCBI taxonomy): domain Eukaryota; kingdom Viridiplantae; phylum Streptophyta; class Magnoliopsida; order Myrtales; family Combretaceae; genus Combretum; species Combretum micranthum. The sequence goes on from JAMXBD010002516.1 coordinate 102,339, forward strand.
GAAATAGAAGTCAATCACATGATCAAGCCCATTGGCATGGTCAAATAATATTTATACATGAGATAGCTTTAATATGTTAAATTAGGTGAAAGAAATTAGAACTCATCAGTAAATCCAAGATTTAGGAGAGCCAACCAGGAGATAATCCCCAATGTTTTAACAGAGTACATTAACAAACATTTCAATAGAAATATGAATATGTAAAGCTCAAAAGATTAAAAAATTACTGTGCCAAAAGATCCCAAGAACAAGAAGGGCAGAGAGATAAACTACCTTACCACAGCCTTCACGAGGACAAACAAAATTTCTTTCTCCAGTATGAATGAGAAAGTGCCTTTTCAATTTGGAACTATTCAGAAATTTCTGTGAAAACACAGAGGATTCAGCATTCTTGAGCAGTTAACTACCATTAAAGATAGAATGATATAAACAGCACATTGTTGGCCAGAAAAGCCAAAGGGGTAGGAGAAAAAGAAGAATTTGCTAGAAATTTCAAAATTTATTAGCATAGAATACTGATATGACACATATATGGTTAATATTTCAATGACTTGTTCAACCACCCAATCAATCACTTATGTAATTGAAAGCATCAAGATTATCGTCACTGCCTAACACATGCACTAATGTCTGTTTGGCTAGCTTTTTTCTACAGATACAGACACAGACACTTTTTTTCAAACTTTTTTCTAGCAAATTGTTTATCAAGAAATAGATACCGATAAAAAAAGTTGGTATTTCTCATGAAATGATCGAATATAGATAAAATATAACTGTAAATCGAATATATTTACATATATTGTTTTGTTACAGATACGGATACAGATAAAAAACGGACCATCCAAATAGAAATGCTAATATCTCAATGAGTTATTCAACAACTCAATCAACTATTTATGTAATTGCAAGCCTTGAGATTATCAGTCATTGCCTAACGCATGCACTGTAAGCGAAGGGAGTACTCAGTAAAATAACAGCACTGACACCATCACTTTATTGTAAACAAAGGCATCAAAATAACAGCCTGGACGACATTGTACGGCTAGAATTATAGTGTAGAAGATGAATAAAACTTCTTAGAGCACTTGAAAATTTTCACAAAACAACCTGGAAAATTTTCACAAAACAACCTGGACGACATTGTCCTAAAGATAATGTTATCAAAGCATTACATTTTGTTCACGTCACATGGAAATTCTTGTATTCATATCTCCTAATATTATGCCACAGCTTCAACAGACCTAATCACCTGCAGAAACATCAAGTGAAAATCAATGCAATTTTCTTAAAATAACAGTTCACTGGATAGAGATTTTAGGGGTCCAACCGATTATAATAATAACAACGAGAAAGCAATTCATATGCAAATTGGAAAGGCAAAATATTGAGAAAGGTAAAATCATGAACCGCGCCAAAACACCCAGCATGGACAGACGACATTGATCCCCTTCTCATGAATCGAAACTAATTGACCATCGCCACCTACCGACCTTCAAACACCACCCATAGCAAACGTCCACATTCATCTTCACCGAACACAAGACCCAATATTACTAACTATAACTATACATCACCGATTCTACTCATCTAGAGAGAGAGAGAGAGAGAGAGAGAGAGTAACACAGTACCTTACATTCATGAGTCAAATTAGGCTTCAGAACTTCATTTTGCACTGTGAAAGGGAGAGAGAAAGGAAGGGCAACAGATGTGGAGGAGACAGAGGGGAAAGAAAGCGTAGGAGGTGGAGGAGAGAGTATGAAGAGCGTCGGAGAAGAAAGTAAGAGAGGCAGAAATAATGTCCTCGTATTACTGAGAAAGAGAGCGCCATTTTAGTTGAGAATTGAACCGTAAACCGAATTACCATAGCGGAACTGTATCCGAACCAAACCATATAAAAAATAATTGAATTTTTAATTCGGTTTATAATGCGATCGGTTATTTTATATAACTCTAATTATATACCTATTTAATTATTCCTAAAATCATTTTATCAAATAAATATTAATTTCTTATTTGATATAATGCAAACTATTAACGAAAACTAGTCTTTTAGAAAAAAATGAAAGGAATATCAACTTTAGGTTATATCGACTTTTTGGACAAACTATGACGCTCAAAATGTGTCAATAATTTAAGCATATTTAACTTGTCACCCACTAAATCATATCCTTATGTCACTAATTTCATGTCTATTATTAGCTACCTAGGTTCTTTTCATTTATAACTCATTAGCAACTAGTTTCTAGTCATAGTTGCTATGATTGTCAATGTATTTGGCATTCTTATCAAGATGTCTCATACCTATTTAATTGTTCCTATAACCATTTTACCAAAGAAATATTAATTTCTCATTTGATATAAATTAAAACAATATGTATACATATTACTACATTTCAAGCTTCTCAGTTTGCTCAATAAGTCAATTATAGCCTAAATTGATATTTCTTCCATTTCTTTCCTAAAAGGTTAGTTTTCTGTAATACTTTATATTATTATCTACCACTTCCAACTACATTTTCGCCTTTAAGCTACTCCAATTGAATCAATTTTTTCCATCAAAATCCACAATTTTACACTAGTTCACAATTTATGCTATCTACACATACCCATTCATCAATATACATTTCCTATTAGCTTATAATTTCAATGTTTATAACCTAAACATTAAATTTCTTACATTTAGTAATAATTTTAGATTTAAAAGTTCCTTTTCATGCATTAGTCAATCTTGCACACTTGCATATAACTCATACACAACAATTTCCTTCAAATCTATTCTCAAATCTTCAATTATTTTTATAATTCATCAAAAAGTCATAATTTCCTCAATAATTAACACATGCTTATAATTAACTTATTAATTCCATTAGCCCTTTTAAGAATTTCCAACAAACTATTCTAAAATCTCAAGCCATATATACCACCCACAACACCCACAATCCACATACTCATCCAAACACTTGTTTTCCTTAAGAATTCGCATGTATAATAACCAAATCATCAATTTCAATAGAATACCCCAAATTTTTAGTAGTTAAATCTTACCAAACCTACATTACATGCCTCTTATAGCTGCACCTAGCTAAGTTACAATAAAAATTAGCATCCAAGAATAGTTTGGTGGCTTACCTTGATTATTTTTGACCTTAACAACTTTCTTCAGATGGAACTTCAATTTAATACACCTAAAAGCCTCCTAAATTCGAATTTTTGGCTTCTTTAATTGTACCAAGTATCCATGTTAGTGTCCAAGCTTAAATACACCAAGAACTCTTAATAGCACTTTAAAATTTTAAACTCTCACCTTATTACGAATTTGGATGAACTTAAGTAGATTTCCCCTCTTTGTTTTATCCATTTTAATCTTAAACTACCACCCATGTATAATATAATCATTAAGGGAGCTTATCAAGTGCCAATATAAAGTTTAATACACTTTTCTTACCTCATTTTTGGGTATTATGAATATTATAGCTATTAAACTCCTTGCATGTTCATGTCTTTTTCATTTTCTTGAGAAAAAGAAGAAGAAACATTAATCCTAACTTAATCGCACATTATATTAACTCAATCATGTAATAAAAGTGCTTAAAAGATGAATTTTAGAGGCATCTTATGTTATGTAAGTCATAGGAAGGTTTTAATGAAGAGGAAATAAAAGGAGGGAGAAGATAAGAGGGAGCAAAAAAGTGGGTCGAGGCAGCTATACGGATTTTTAAAGACGAGGAAGGTCTAAGGTTTTTTTCTTTTAATTTTACAGTGTTACATGGCACTATCTAGGCCATCTACTTTTATATGTTCAATAATTTGACAAGTTGACTAGTCTAGGGCTTATAACCCAACATAGGTTCAAATTATGGATTTAATTATTTAACTAAGTTTATTTTATCTATTTTAATAAAATTCCAAAATTTTAATTAACCCTAGTTGTCAATTTGGTGTAAAATCATAATTTTGCAAAAGAAAAAATTAGGCTTAATTGCATTTTTTTTCTTCTAAAAATTTCATCTAAAATCATTGCAAACTCTAACTTACTTTATTTTGCTATTTTCAATTTTTTTTGCATTTTACAAAATTTTGAGCTCTTGGTTTGGGGTAAAATTGAAAATTTTGTAAATAACATGGTCGTTTGGGCTCCTACATGATTTCGTTTGACTTCAACTTATTTTAAATGATTTTAATTTCTTATGATTAGTGTTTAAATCATTTCATTACCCTGCACCATTGTTACCACTACTGCTACTTTCATATTACTCTTATAGTAGTCATATATACACCACTAGTGGTACCTTTACAATTCAACACCATTAATGCTACTGCCACTGACACTACCACTACCATTACTATCAATCATCCCAAACACCATAAAGAGAAAATTACACATAATGGAATCAATGTTTAAGGATAAGTTCAAATAGATGATCAATACTTTAAGTGGATGACAAATGAATACAAAAAAGAAATCCCTTATTTGCATCATTTTATTTAACTTTGATCTAGCTTTTTAACCACTTAAAAGTTTGATATCTTATTTGTACAACTTTATATAACAGTGATTTTTATTTGAACTTACCTCCAAAAATTGATCTCTTAATATGTAATTTTTCTTCATCATAAGGCATGCATCCCACCAGTATTAAGCACCTACTACCCCTCCCTAATCACAACCTTTTACCTTTACTATCAACATGATTGCAATTATGGCTATTGCTATCATCGAAACATCACCCCCAACTTATTACCTCCTACCTTATCTCATAATGATTACTGCAATTTTACCACCGCTACTATGACCACCACTATATTATTACCATTGTCATATTACCATTTCACCATTATCAACATTATACATTGATGCCACTATTATTATGTAATCATCTTTGCAAGCATTATCATCACCACCAACTTCCCTATCCCTATTATCAACTTATATGAAATACCCAATTATTTTACCTATCTAAGTTAGAAAAGTCATAATTGAATAGTATAATAAGTGGTTAATTTTGAATTAAAATTAGAATTTATTCAGAAATTTAACTTAAATAGTTTACTTAAATCAAGTAAAGTAACGTATAGGATATAATTAGATAGATGAACATAATTAAATTAGTAAATAGATTTAATTGAAATTTAAGATTTTGAATACTCTTTCAATTTGTCTGTTTGTTTTGAATATCTATCCCAATAAATCAAATTGCATCATCATCTCAACCAAATTTAAATTTAATATTTATTTCATTCAATTTCAAATCCCTAAACCCCTAAACTTTAGCCTAAATTTCATATCCTTAATCCCCATAAATCTTGAATTCATCTACTTATTTAAAAATATTAGATCTTATGTCTAACCCAAATCAAATATCAATTTCTTAAATTTAATTCCTAAATTAGATTTCTAATATAAGTTACTAATTTCTATTATATAGATTCTTAAATTACTTTCTAATTATTTTTAGAACATAATATAATTATCTGAAAGGTTTAAACTCAGAACCCCTTCCTATAAATATCTTTTAATTCTTTTATCCTTATCTTTTTTCCCTTCTTTACTTTTTCTTTTCTTTAGCTCCCTCCTCCTTCTTCTTTTCTTCTCCTTTTCTTCTCATCTTTTTTCTCTTTTTTTTTTCTCTGAAAGATTTAACCATAAATCTCAAATTCAATAAAATCGTAGAAGAAATTGAAGATAGAAATCAAGATCAAAGTGGAAAAACAAGCATGAAGAAGCTACATCAACTAGGAAGAAGTAGTAGTAGTGGAGAACAAGTAGTTTGAGTTGGCTAAACAAGTAATTTAGTGTTTTTCTTTGAATTGATCATTGTGAAAGCATGGAAATGTTGAATTAAAGCTAGATATATAGGGTTTATGATAAATTTGGTAGATTAGTAATGTACACACATATATGTCAAAAACCTAAAAATGTATATATTTGAGTATACTAAGTATTTGATAAAATGAAACAAAGGAAATATGAAGTGAAAATGTGTTTAAGAGTATTGTATGTTATGTTTATGGATGGGCATGCTGATTTTATGATGTTTTGTTTGAAGTGTGATGTTTATAAGTTGATATAATTAGAGTAAAAAGATAAAGGAAAAACGTAAATGTGATACCCTGTGCATCAGGGGCATGATACGGCCCGTGATATAAGTGGAAATGGAATTTTCAAATGTAATGGCCTAGATCATGACCATGACGAAGGGCGCGATCTCCTCTGATCAAATTATTCCCTTAATCATGGCGTGGCATGGACCGTGATACATATTGAGCTAATTATGAAGGATGATTACGGGTGAGATTTTCTTCTAAGGTCCTCATTGAAGCCTAGATCACGACCGTAATCGAGGGCATGATCTTAATCATTGGCGTAATCCATCCCCCGGTACTGTTCATATAAAAATCAAGAAAAGAAAAGAAAGAAAAATTAAATGCAATAGTAAATAATAAATGATATGATATGTTGGTATATGTATAAAAAGGAACGAATTAAGTGTATGTTTAGTCTAAGTGGACTTTGAATTATAAATAATGTTTAATAGACTTAGTAACTAAATTAAGTTAACATGAGTTTTAAGAATAAATGAATTTAGTTAATAAACCTAAGTCAACATGGCTTAATGAACCTTAATGAGTTAAAATGAACTCTACTGATTAAGTCTAATCAACTTGGCTAAGTTAAGTTAATAAAGGCTTAATAACTTATAATTAGTTTAAATTAGTATGTTAGGCTAAACCATGAATAGTAAAGGAATATGTTGTTTCAAATGTATATTTACTAGAAAATTAATTTTTCTATAAGATAATAAGAAGAAATGATGATGTTTTTATAGTAGATAATTTATAAACAAAGGAAAAGAAATAATTTGACAGATAATGGAACTAACAGTATCTTGGGGTAGTATTTTCACAGCCATGGCGAGGTTCCTACTTTAGAGTCTAATTAAATGAGTTTTTAAAGTAAGTTTTTGATATGAATTTTATGTAAGTTAATAATTGATTTAAATACTCAATGAATTAATTTCTTAAAAAAATGTTTGAATCTACCTTTTGTCTTATCTTCTGGATTGTTTTCTGATCTTCGTTAGGTTTTAGATAAGGTACGCAGTGACATGCATGTTGATTGTTTAGGGTAGACATTTAAAATGAATTGATACTTAAAGATGGCTAATAATTGTTTGTTACTTGTGTGTGGTCATTGAATACAGTCCGATGAGCGACAACCTTACTTGACGAAGCTGGCACAGTAGTTAGGCACTTAGGTCACCCCCTTATCATGATGCAATGATAATTCATAAATGACTCAGCAGGTAATTGATAGGACAAATGATATCATGTGTAATGTCTACGTAGGCTTAGAATGAAGTAATATAGTATGACTCACGTTTATGGGATCGATTAAGTCGTATTATTTATGAATTAAGATAAATAGAAATGTGTAATGGCTGTGAATCTTGATAAAGCTATTTTCCTTTTCTGATATATTATATTAAAGATTAGGTATTTCGACTATCTATATCAACCCCCTAAACAGTTTATACTACTTAGAACCCTTAGATTACTAGTAACGTAATCTCGAAGTGTGAGTGCTCTATTATTAATTTGCTTCACTTTAATTTAAAGTAATAAACTGTTAGTTGTTGCATTGCATTAGATTAAGCATGTTTGTCCATTTTGTGTGTGATTATATTACCATTATACTAGGCTTTGGCTCATTGTTTTTTTCTTTCTAGGTGTTGATTACGTGCTAATGATTGTCTTGGACGTATGAGACGACTTTGGAAAGATTTGTTGAAGAGTAAAACAAAGGATCATTGGATTTATTTTCTTTTCTTTTATATAAGAGTAGGACTTATTTTAAATGATATTGTTTTGTTTTCAAGTTGATGCATGGTTATGATGATAGTCAAACCCGAACCAGCCTAGCCGATTCGGCTGAGTTGACTTGGAACCGGCCACAAAGATAGGTTGGTTTTGAGCTTCCAACCGGATAGACAATGACATGGTCACAATCGGACAAATCGGTCGGTTTAACCAGGAATCGAATTGTCCAGTTTAACCAGGAATCGAATTGTCCAGTTTAACCAGGCATCGAACAACTTGGGTCCAACCTGGCCTCTCGAGTTCGTGGCTTAAAATCATCAACATGTAGACCCATTATGTTGTTCACTCGTGGTGATATACAGCTCAACACGCTCTCTGTCGAAGCAGGAAAAGAAATCATTATATTATATATATAAGTTGTTGTAGAGAAGTTTTTCCGATGTGGGAATCAGAATGACCACACTAAGCCGTTAATTTGGCAATTGCATACTCACTACACCATTAAAGCCACCTAAAAAGAAATTAACCATCTCTAAATAATCAATACTCCCAAACGACGTCCCACATGATTTAATTTATCATGAAAACACTGCAAACACTAAAGTATGTTTGTTAACTTACTTGATTAATTATAAATAATTCTACGTTTAATTATTTATCATACAAATACTTTTTCAATATTTTAATATGTAATTTATTCGAATGCTTGGATTTAAATTTATATCAACTTGTAATTAATGCAATTAGTAATTTTCTCTCTTTTTATAAAAATAAATATTAATTTCCTACTATATCATAAATTTATAAAATACAATCATTATATTATACCTTTTTTTTTATTTTTAAGGTATATGTCTTGTATTGATTTAATAGCTAGTTGATGGATTTTTTCTAATATGGATTTAATCAAGTATGTCCATATATATTTTGTCTTTGACAACTAAAATGTGTGTTATATTTTTATTTTTATTGACCCAAGTTCGATACCCAATCCCCTAGTATGTCCAGATCAAACCCGGTCCAAATTTGACAATATTGATTATTAGTAATGGTTATGGTGAGGTGCTAGTAAAGGTGGTAAGTTATGGGAAGCAAAGGGCAATGGTATTGGTTCAGAGTAATACATTTATTATTCTTTATTAAAAAAATGCATTTATAGGTATGTTTATTCTATTTCATTTTGTAACCATAAGGGCCATACCTCATAAGGCCTTTGTTTACCCATTGTTGAGACCTTGGTGTCTAAAAGATGACATAGTTACCCAACATTATGTTGTGGACATGGCTTAACTATTCCAAAGCATGTATCAACCTCCACTAGATGTTATTCTTATACAAACTTCTATTCTTTAATATTATATAATACAGTGGAAACACTGGACAAAAATTCTTTGTTATCTTTCATACATTTGAGTGCACCTTAGTATTTAGATCCATCTTCGAAATTTTTTGTCAGCATAGATTTTGTTTTGAAATTAACTACTAAAATAAGATTTTATAAAACTTAATTACGAAAAAACAGTCAAACTTGCATTTAAAACATGCATTTTTAATTATTAATTTGTTGCACATGTCTTAAATTTAAGTCACCATTAGAACTTACATGTCTTTATTTTGAGTCACCATTGTAACCCACCTCTTAAATGAGAGTCACCATAGGGACTCGTAGCTCCTAAATGCGAGTTATTACAAATTTTTTTGTGCGCCTCACTTGTATCTCCAAGATGCAAGTTTGATGGGTTATTTTGGCAATTAATTTGCTATAAATCTTATTTTGGTAACTTTTTTTAATAGGAGATCTATACTAACCTTTCACTCATCTAACTTCGCACACATAAAACGTTAAACATATACATGTACCCTTGCAATCTTATCATGATATGATCATCTCAAAGGGTTCCTTCTGGTTGTATTCAATATCCCATCTTGAAAGGACAAAAAGAAATCCCATCTTGGCTCATAGACCACTTCACATTTCATCTTTGAAAGACTTCTTGTACAATTGGTCAAGTTATGCCTAGCTTTGTGGAGGAGTATTCAGTTTAATGAAGTAGGTAACAATGCATATGTTCCAAATGTAGATGGTAAATTTAATGGAGATTTCTTAAGTCAAATAATGGGTGAATATGACCCAAGCACAAGCAACATGTAGCCCAATAGTGAAGATAAAGTGAAAGTCCAATACATTAGTCCTTCAGCTAACGATGATGACATTGAGGACTTGATATTGGATGGAGAACAAACGCACCATATGAATGAACAAAATACAACAAATGGCAATGAACAAAATACTAGCTTCAAGTTGGACATAGATGGAGACCATGAATAGTGTGATGGACAGACAAATGGAGTTGAACCAAATGAAGAGGAGGATCTTGTTGAGCCATACTATGATATTGTTGATGGAGATGATGACTACCAAGAGGTAATTACTAGTGTTAAGAGAAACAAGAATAGGGGTAGACTAAAGTCAAATCAAGACTTGGTTGAGACATCAATTAGGGTGTTAGTTGATGAGGTAGATGAGCATGACAGTGACTATGCCCTATAAGATGATTTGCAATTAGAAGATGAAAATGATGGGCTCGAAAGAGTCCATTACCCAGAGTTTAATGAAGCCAGAGGCATGAGGAACTCAAATCTACTTCTTGGACTTCAATATAGCAACTTTGAGCAATTTAAAAAGGCCTGCAAAAATTGGTCGATGAAAAAATAGATTTCAAGTGCACTTTTCAGTGAATGACAATAGAACATATGTGTGCAAATGCTACAATGTAGGTTACTCATGTAAGGTATATGCAAGCAAAAGGTTAGAGACAGATCCAACCATTGAAATCAAAATTGTAAATTGGTAATCTTCCAAAACTTCCACATAATAGTTGAGTGGCTAGCTAGTAATTATTTGGAGAGATTTAAGGTAGGTCTATCTTAGAGTCTTGTTAGGTTCATAGCTGCAGTTAAGGAGGATACTAGCTTCTCCATTGGTCATATGAAGTCTTGGAGAGCAAAAAATAAGGTAATGAAAATTGTAGATGGAGATGAGACAGGATATATGCCAAACTACACAGTTATGCCATGGAACTAATGAAAAAGAACCCAGGCACAATAGTTGTAATATTTGTAGATTTAGGGATTTTCAAGAGGATTTATGTATGTGTTGGACCACTAAAGGAAGCCATCAAGAGTAGTTGTCGTCTTCTCATTAGTATTGATGGAAGGACTATATGGTGTGTAGTTCTTACTGTTGGGTTTCTATAGGATTTTAAGATTTATAAAGATCAAAACTTTTTGCGGCAAAATTCAAAAATAAAACCCTAATCCAGTATCCATGTGTTTTGATTAGATTAAAATAAAACAAATAATTGAATTTATGCATTTAATCTTGAAACTTGAAATCACTTGGCAGATCGAATCCATAGGTATCGTGAATTCGTAACCCTCCCTATGGTATCCACATGAATGAACACTCTTTCAAAAGGATCATCCACGTACTAGCTTTATCTAGAACACTTCTAGATTTGATCAGGAAAATTTTACTCATGACTCCGGTGTTTCTCTCTTTTAAGGGTTTAGAGAATTTCTCTGTATATCTGATATATCGACAACACATGTCATTCACCCTAAAAGAAACCTCTTATGTCTTATTTATAATAATGTCAATATGAATAATGACATTATTGCCCTTCATCTTATTAGGGATAAATTAATTATAAATTAATTTATTAACATAAGAATTCCCAGTCCAATTAGGAATTATTATCATTCTTAACAAATTATATTTATTTATCATTCTTAATAAATTAAGATTAATAATAAATAAATTTATTATTCTCGCTTAACTTATTTAAATTTAGTTCATGATTATTTTTATTCATTCTTTTGTGTGTAACCTTGTAGGATCACTTGATGTTGACCATTGAACTAAAACCATTTTTGTCAACAAAACATAAGCGGCCTCTGGCAAAACATTATACTTACCCAAGTTAAGTAAAGATCGATGGTCCTTTTTTTACCTGATCCATAACTTATGTTATTATCCTTTTGTCACATGATATCTCGATTGAACATAAGGCATGGATAATGTCATCCTTATATCATTCAATCTTATCATTTCTCAATCTTTAAGTGAACTGACAAAACAAATGAAAATAATCACACTATCAATTCATTTGAGAACAGCAATACATTTTTCAGTTTCACTTATCGAAGGGCCCAGAGATATCTCTCTCATAATGAGAGGGACAAATCCCATCTTAATCAGTCAACTTTTTTTACATGATTCACATTATGCCCTAATCACAACCTTTATAATTATCCGATTAAAGACAACATTTGATTGAGTTGAATCATAATGTTCCTCACGTTGGAACCTATGGTGATTTCAGGTCTAAGAATACGCTGACATTGTTATTGTGAAAATTACTTATGACACTAATCCATGTAGTGATCTCATAGTAGGTCAGTCCAGTATATAATCCTCAATATGTACTTATGAGTTTGATTTGTATCCCCATACAAATAGACATCTTATGATTATCAAACAAAAACTCATACTAGATTTAATTCATTATCATTCCTACAACATATATATATATATATATATATAATGACAATATCCAGTGATTGACGTAGGGCATAATCACTAACAGTTACGTGCTATTAATATAGATCCTAATGATTGCATATTCCCTATTGCATATATTGTTCAAGTAGAAAACAAAGAGAACTGGAAGTGGTTTCTGGAGCTTCTAGGGGAAGATCTTGGAACATCTAATAGCCACCATATTAGCTTTATGTCTTATCGCTAAAAGGTTCATTTTTTTAATACTGTCTTAAGCTCTTAATGACCCTAAATTTCCTAAATATTCTTATTGATTGAACTCGATAATTTATTTATGTTTTTAAGGGCCGATACAAGTTATGAAAGACCTAGATCCAAATTTTGAACATCAGAATTGTGTGAGACACGTGTGGATAAACTTCAAGAAAAGGTATGTTAACATAACCTCAGTGTGTATTGTTTTTTCTTTTTTCTGATTCTGGTCATATGTGTTGAAGTTGCCTCAAATTAGGTAGGGTAGGAAAAAGCTCAAGCATTTGCTATGGAATGCTGTAAGGTCAACATATGTGCAAACATTTGATTGTTAGATGGTGGAATTGCAGAAAGAGAGCAAAGAAGCCAAAGAGTAGCTAAGTTATATCCTAAGTGAGACATCCCCCATGGCGTTTTTCTTAGATTTCTCAAAATGTGATATGCTACTGAACAATTTATGCGAATGCTTTGACAAGTGAGTTTTAAATGCTATTCAGGTAGCCTTTAACTTGAGAATACAATCTTGTTTATCTTATATGTGTTGTTCCAACTGAATGTTAGGTACATATTATATGCTAGGAGTATGCAATGATGAGAAGGTTGAAAAAGAAAAAAGATTGGATGCAAAAGTATATTGACCAAAGGAAGGGGGATTTCTACCCAAAAATAATGAAGATGTTGATGACGTTAAAAGATGAATTAGTAAATTATTAATCAGACTTTAATGGAGGGCCACAAGTAACATGTTATGGCATTGGTTATACATATGTGGTAGATATGGAAAAAAGGATATATACTTATAGCAGGTGGGAGATAAGTGGTATTCCATGTGCTCATGCAATTGCATGTATCACTGCAAACAATGAACAACTCACGTAATACGTTAATGAATGCTAAAAGGTGAGCACTTATTTGGAGGTGTATAAGTTTTACATAAATCTAATTGAGGGTGAGGAAATGTGGCCAAAGCCAGAAGAAGACTTGTTCCCAATCTAGCCACCACGACAAGTAGAAAAAAAAGGAAGAAAGGCCATGAATAGGAGAAGAATTGCAAAGTGCAAAAATGGGTCATAAAAGGATTATCAGGAAAGGGACTGTTCGAATGACATGCACGGTGTGTGGTGCAGAACACCACAACAAAAGATTCCATACCAAGGGTCAAAATAAGGTACAATTAAATGCATTATGCTTTATTTCACGAATCTCACTGAGTTTTTTAGTTATTCATTATTGATTAAGTCAACGTTTTCTAATAAATGCAAATAGAAAAAGGAGGGAAGAAGAGGAACTGATATAGCCAAATTAGAGTATGGAGCAAGGTGTTCATGAAGTTATTGAAATGAATTCAGATGTTGTTCCTTAACCAAGTCAAGATACACAACCTATTTGAGAACAAAAGCAAGCTACAATAAGAGAAAATGAAACAACACCCATATCTAGGGATGTGGTAAATTATGTTGGTGTGAAAAAGAGGAAGAGAAAAGGACCAAAATGAAAGATCTAATAGCTATTGTTACCTTTGCCTGTTTAGGATACGTATTAGGACTGCATTTGAAGGATAATGTTAAGTTAGTATGTTTTGAAGACAATCTTTTGTGTGAGTGCGGCAAGGCCAAGTGTTTATGTTGATTTTGCCAATTTTTGTGTTTTTAGGACATGCTCTTTATACTACCTTGTTTATTTTTTGCTCTGCAACTGAAGCTATGTAGTTCTATATTTTGACCAATCTTTTGTGCTGGTGTGGCAAGGCCAAATGTTTTATTTTTGTTAAAGTCATTAAATCATGTTGGTGGAAATATTGATGCATTAGGGATTCTCCATTAAGTTTAATGTTCAATAACTTTAGTTGTTTATATTGTTTTGGTTTTGGTTTTTGTTTCTTCTTGTTAGGTTGCTTCATCCTCTTTATTTTGTAACTTGTAGTGAGGATGGATTTGTTCACATTGGTATGTGCTGATGCAGACATAAGCACGGGAACATGGAAGTAATAAATTGCACATTTGATCGTTTTCCTTGTATTTGAGTATGTGTACAAGTAGAAAATATGAGCAACACTTACCAGATACTCTTAATACTTGGTTTGAATTCCAGTTTTATTTTCTCTATTGTAATTGATCTTTGTTCATGAAGGAGATGGTACATAGCATCATGAAAAAACTCCTACATTAGGTTGTGTACTGTTAGGATGAATTATTAAGGCATTTTGAGGGGGTAGAAGTAGCACTACTTGCAAATTCTATGATCTTTAAAATGTCTATCTTAAATCTATGCAAAAGTATTGCGATCAAACATCCTCCAAACCCGACAACATAGTTTTTCTACTATTCGAAATGTTGTACCATTGAAGCATTTACATGCCAGCAAGTTCTAGGAATTTCTTATTACTGTAATCAATAACATGGAGGCTCTTGTTGAGCAAAACTTGTTAGCTACGTTTCCAAGTCAATCAACTCATTCGTCATAGATACTTAATCCAAACTTAGACAGTGCATCCTGAAAATGATAGGTATAGGTATTATTTGCATGTTAATTTGGGAAGACTTTTCACTTTTTTTTCTATAAGAATGCTTACATTTTTTATAAGTTGCTTTATCAACATTTACTTGTAATTGGATGAGGGATAATATCTAGTAAGAAAGTCGGATCAATGGCTTTTTTTTTTATTACATGCATAAATCATGCATAAAGCACATATAAACTTAAATGAAATTTTAAAATGGATAATAATACCATATTTGGCTTGGCACCTTAATGATATGCTTCCATTTCCATGCATTAAAATTTTTAGAAGAAATTAGATATGTTGAATTCCAATCTCAACATCTTCATTCGCAGAGCTTGGAGCTATATTCTTAAGATATAAATCTTGTTGAGACAAGCTTGAAGATTGGACTAAGGCTTTTAAAGATGTATACAATTACAAATAGTACCTATTAGATTGCATTAGCATTTTGCTTGGTTGCTATAATCTAGAATTCTTGATTCATTTTCCTAATGGAGAAATGGAATGTGTTACAATATTTAGAGATAACAAGTGACTTTTATTCTTGTAATCTAGTGAAATAGAGATGCATCTTTAATGGCATTTAGAGATAACAAGCTACTTTTGTTACAAGTCCACTTTAGTCGCCACAACACTCTGAAACCACTCACCACAAAATACCTGTGGAGAGATCCAACTACAATACTGTTCAAGATGTGCAACAGCTTATGAGCAAATTGTCGTGATCAATTGAAACAAACTATTGATGACAATTAGATAATTATCATGACAAATGATAAACAAAATACCAAACTTCTTCATCTTACTTTGACATTACATATGGGAAATGGTGCGAATGCTATTTAATCAAAAAGGGTACCAATACAAAATAAAAACCATCATACATAGCCCCTATTTCATAATGCTCCACAACAATGCAATGGACGCACATCATAAAGCATCCTAAACACCCTATTCCATAGCATTTTTCCCTTTCCCTCATCTTCAATGATTTATACTTCTTGCTTTCCCTTTCAAGACGATCAATATGATTGAGTAACCCTGGTATAACTACCTTAGCTCTCTTTGGCATTGGCTGGTCCATCCACACAAAAAACCCATGATTTGGTCGGTTAAGTGTGAAGAAAAAAGTTGTTTTAAAAAATTATAAAAATACTAATATGGTCTATTCAACTTTAGTCACAACTACCTTTTAGGCAAGCGCACCTATCGAAGTAGTATAGAAAATATTAAGCCGTATTCCTTGGGGATTGTTAATATCTACCATACTCACTTCTAATATATTATTTAGTTAAAGAAAATTCGACAAAATATGACAAACAGAAAATTACAGACTAAGCTAAGGCCAATTTTACTTATATACGAATTTTTTAGGGTAAATTTTATAAGTTAAGTTTATTAATGCAAGAATAAGCTTAGGATTTGCTTCACTAAGCTCTTATCATGTGATTTCTTAACAAACTCAGTAAATTTTTTGTTAAATATATTTATACTGTCAGATTCACTAAAGTAAGTTAATGCCTTTCTTGAGTATCAAGAACTTTAGATCTAGATTGAACTACCGAAATCTCTTCACAAATTATCAGTATCCTAGATCAGTATAAAAATTAAGAATCCTTTTATCTAAACCCATTTTAATGAATTTAAAATAGAAGCAACATAAAGTTTCACTACCCTTATCTCTAGGTGGTTATAAGCAACTCCATTAATAGCCTAAATATATTCAAAAGAACGATTTCTTAATCTATTAAGTTAAAATAAAAAATGGGTCGACATGATGCACATACATAAAGCCACGAATTAAAGTTTAAGCTACTAATTACAAGTACCTGAACAATATTCAATTAAAAACATGTTGAAATCACATGAGCAGGTTTTAGATATACAAACCCTAAGATCAAGTGATTATTTCTCTATAGATATAAATATTGAACATAAATTCAGGAGAAACAATATGAAAAGAAGATAAATATCGCCTATGTAACACTCTAAAATAAGACATTACAACCTGCTATGTGTCCTCTTTTGAAAGGCACATGCAAAGACTATAAATATATCTATAAACCACAAAATTTCATCATATAACTGCATAACTCATATAAAGGATACTCAATAGGAAAATTTAAATAATATAACTTTAATAACATCTATGTTAGCATAAACCAAGCCAATTGATAAAAGTCTTCATAAGAAACATAAAACTAATAACTTATAAAATCTTTTCAATTGGAAACTTAAAGGAAATCTAACAACTCAATACGATTAGTAAAACTTCACTCCAACTGTCTACATATCAGCTAGGTAATCGGGTCCACTATCATCCTCCCCAAGCTCTACGAATACATCAAAGCCAGATAAATCATACACTATCTGGTCTTCACCTATTCTTGAAAAATAAAAATGAATAAGTACAAAGGCCTCGTACATCCAAATAGAAAACACATACATATGATCATATATCAAAGAATTCACACACAACTTAGTATCTAATGTAGCAAGCACCAATTATTATCTTTTTTATTAATCTAGCATACAACACAGTTTAAGATCATCCGTGACTAATCTCAAACTTGGAGTATCTCAGACTCCTTAAAAACAAGCAGTATAGAAAAATAGGTAATATAATACATATATGGTGTTGGGAATCTCCCACATACTCGGGTGCCGTACTCGTACTACTCCTAAACTATCGGAATCATCTCTGTGCATGAGTCCACTCGGGACAACCTCACACATAGATCATCAAGTTACCAGCGTTAGTATCACACCCTGCATGATCTTTACTAACCGCAACCACTCATAACCAACACTCGATTCAATTATAGTCAGATATAAATTAGGTTAAATTTGTAAACTAGTCCTACAAGCACAAACAAACAAGCATGTAATGACGTACCTATTTCTGCTTAAGAAATCGAAATCCTATTCTCAAACAAACACCTGAACAAAGAATCATCCGTTTCTTTAATCAATTATACATTGATAACAACATAAGAAATATAAATCATAAACCCTAATTCATCAATCTAGAATCTCTAACACACCTTTCTCCTATATAACCCATAGAATCACCAAATCTTCAATCAACACCAAGAAATAATGAAACCCTAATTCTCAAGATCACTTGTTCATCATTGTTCATACATTCATAATCATTCTCAACAATAATTATGATTCAAATTCTCCTAACGACTTAAGATCTATGAATTATAGTTCCGATTTGAGTTTTACTTTCTTCAATCGATTATAGATCTGAAATCCCCAATTTCTACACTTAGGGTTTTCCTCCAATTTCCACCAATGATCAATTCCCTTCACCAATCAACAACAAAATCTTAGAAAGAACTCATGCTAGAATGAACTAAAGGATTAGGAGAGGTTACTTACTCGATTCCTTGATGAAATCCACCTTGGAGAGTGCCATCTAGGGTTTGTTTACATTTAAGAGAGGTTATGAGGGTTAGTGCTGAGTTTAGGACGAATTTATAGAGTTAATTCTCGAAGGAGTATAGGCTGGATGGGTAGGAAACTAAGTTAGTGGCTTAAATGTCTCGGGTCGCAAGAAATCATCCAAGGCCACCACTTAGGCCAGCGGCTTTCTTGGGTACAGCGGCGGCTTAAATGCAGGCGTACGGCCAAATTCTTCAATTCGCAAAAAGTTTTGCTCCGAAGCTCTAAGCTGGTGTTTAAGCCGTTATCCTTTGTATTTAAGCTGGCAGCCTATATGCCTGCTTACTCGAAAATAGTCCGGTCATTCGTGTACAACTTCCTCGTGTCCAAATTTATCTGTTCCAAGACAAACTCTTTTAAACAACTATATATTACACTAATACCCTTTACTATGAATTATTTACTTGTATATTACAGCCTGTTTAGCACACAATTTTATAGAAACAAACATCGGATTAATTTAGATTTACCAAGAAAAACTTGAATTCCTAGTGAAAGAACACTTTCTCTCACCAGTAGTTCTCACTTTACTATTCACACATATTCTACGTCAAAAATTTGTTATACTATGGTATGATATTATTACAATGTCTATGCAAGTTTAATTATATGCTTCAGACATAGAAATAATGATTATTTTATTCGCTGGCATGACAGATTTTTTGTAACAAACTTTGTATGAATTGTTATGCATGTATGGCGGGGGACGCATCTCAGGTAGAATCATTGCCTCGATTTTTTGCTGCAGTAGGTACTGTGTTCAAATGATTTGAGGTGCGATTTGTCTTAGCTTGAATGTAGTCAGGATTGCAAGTGTGACTTTAGGCATGGTTTGGATTTTTTTCCTTGAAATTTTGCCTTTTGTTTCAATCTTCGAGGTGCGGTTGAATCTGTCATCAACTGTCTTTATTGTTTTACTCCAAATCTTGCTCAAATCACTTTGTTTCTTCTTTTTATGATCTTATGAGACAAAAAATAATAATTAAACAATAATAGCATAATTTTATGGGAGTTTATCTAATAATAAGCCAGATTAAGCATGAATTCCCATGATTTGAATAGAGTATTAATTACGTATCAACCCACAACCTACATTTTGCTTCGTAAAATATATATATATATATATATCATATGGCATGACGGACATAACTAATATGAATCATGATGGGATTTCCTACAAACTTACCCCAAAATGACTGCATCTAAAGAAGTAGCGTTCTAAGTTGGCCTCTGTCCATGATTGCATCAATTCAGCATAAACATCATAGTGATAAAGGGTATAGCTTCTATCTGCCCCGACCTTCGATTGAAAAAGAAAAATAGTAGATGAGAGATGTCTAGATGATTTGAGTGAGATAGATAGGATTCAGCGATAAGAACTGAAATAGGAAGAAAGAGAAGAAGAAACAATAGTGAAAATATGATTTGATTAATAGATGAAAGGTATTAATTAGAGAGAGAGAAGAGTTAGAGGGAGAAATAGGGGTAGATATGGCCTGTAAATTAGTTTATTAATATAAAATAGGAGACAGAAACAAAATTGATCCGATTAGGATAGATTTCATGCTAGCTATGAGTAAGAAAACGAACAAGTAATCAATTCATCAAAGTTTTGACCAAAATCTTGCTAGAATGACCATTGGTGAAAAAATTTAGAAGTTAGATATTTTTGTGGGCTAATTTTTTTTTAGGTACAAAAATATTAAATTGAGAAAGTTTAGGTATCGTTAGAGTAATTAACCATTATAAAGAGAGAAAACCTTTTAGAGAGAGATAAAAAGAAGTATGAAGAATAAAAACTGTTTTCTAAATATTAACATATAATGAAACTAGTGGACGATACACTACGTGTGCGATAATTAAAAAGAAATTACAGTAAAATTATACACAAAATTATTGAAGAAAAAGGCATCTATACAATCAATCTTCAAGATTTCAATGCAAATGGATAGAATTCTCTGCAACTCTTTTTGCTCTCTCATGTCTTTCTCCCAATAATATCATATTTTCATGTCTAAGGAGAGATTAGTCATTTGGTAAAAATCAACACATGTTCCAATTCTTCTATATTGTATATATGTTTCCTTCCCAAATATGTGGTGATTATTTGAAAAGTGAGATTGTAGTAATGAAGAGAAAGCAAATAGTATCAAGGAATAATCGAAAATGGAAAATAATTATTCTGACATTGACAACATATCCAAAATAGAACGTACAAAGAAAGAAAAATATATTTATATTACTAAAGATTGAAATGGATACTAATATTTTACAATCTTGATATCATAAATACATAGTTTTAAAAAAATAAAAAAGTAACAAATGATATAAAATTTATGTACAACAATCATCGAAAAGGTTGAAGCTATACATTATAAGCACATCATTAACATAATAATAGAAAATATAAAATTAACTCCAGTCGAATGAAAAATCAGTTGGATGAGCCAATCATATTCTAAATTTGAAAATCTTGCCTACTGCATGTAAAGCAAAATGATACTATATTTTAACTTCGCATTATCTCTTAAAAAAAAAAGAAGTTAATAATGATACCTTTTCACATTATCTAAATCATAGAAAACATATGAGAAGTAGCTATCTTATTGGATTAGCGAAGGTGGCCTATGCTACTGGTCATATAATATATCCTAGCCTAATGCTGTGTAAGTACCCTTTTTTGTTTTCTCTTTATCATCTTCTCCATGAAATATAGAAACTTAAATCAAAATTTTACATCTAAAACCAGAAAGAAGTAAAGATAAAGCAAAATGTTAATAAATTTTAAATATATATTCTTAACATTATTGTGATTGGAGCAATCAACGTGGCAAAATTATATCCCTAAAACAAAAAACAACAGCAACACACAAGGAAATTGTATGAATCATCATTAACCAAATTCTATATTTAAAAAATTTTCCAAGAAGAAAGCAAGCCCAATATGCACAAATAAATATAGAAAAAAAGAAAAGAAAAAACTTCTAACAATTAAATAATCAATGCATAAAGAACTTGAACATATATGCATAAACCAAAAACATGATAGAATTATAAACAAAGCTAAAAGTTAGAAAATTTTCAATTTATACCAACTGGATCAGTTTTGGCAAGAACAAGTTTAGGTTTAGGTTTAGGTTTAGGAAAGGATCTTTATTAGATAAAGACAAAGTAGAAGTAAGGAAAATTTTACAAATTGATTCAAAGTTGTGAAATAGTCTATAATCAAGCAATTATGACCGACGAAAGTAGAAACAAAAAAAAAAAAAGGCAATGAAAGAAGTCAAGGTAAACTCACCTTCACCTATAATTGATGAGTATTTCTAGTTAGGTTATAATCAATCTTCTCTCTACAACAAGGATATAGAAAATTTATAATCAATGTAAATAAGCATAATAAGAAAGAAAGAAAAAAATAATAATGATTATTATAAAACATTTAAGAAAAAGCGTTCTTGAAATTATAATGACCAACTAAATATGACTAACATTAATATTCTTACGCATATGTTAATAGTCAAAACTAACACCACAATGTAAAGCTGAAGATTATACTTTAATTCTACATCAACTTTCTTGCTTTTTTTTTTTTTTTTCTACTTTTTTTTTGTTGAAAGCAAATTAATATGACTAACACTAAGCTTAATTGTAAGATTATTTCCTTAGCATTTTGCTTAGTCATTACGGAAAGTACAACTACAATTTGAGTTGGGGTAGTTACTTTACATTTAAATACTAGTCATAAACAACTAACCTTGGTGACTTTTCAAACTTCTATCATCTTATTTTTGTCTTTGTACTTCCACCACCATTGAGCACTATAAAAGGACTTCTTGTCCATCATTTGTACTTCTTCAAATATATGTAACATGGGTGTATGAGATTTGAATCGAATAAAAATAAAGGTACTTTAATGAGCCTCTTGTGTGAGATAGTGTACCAAGATTCTATTTGTGTATTTATTTATTTATTATTAAGAGTTCAATTTAAGCTGTTCCTACATTTGGTATCAGAGCCAGTCCTTAACATGGCTTTAAATTCAAGCAGAGGCTTACGACAATTAAATCAAATATAATAAAAATTTTTCAAATTTGATGGGAGAGCAAATTTTGCAATGTGGAAACATTTGATGGAGTTGTTCTTAAAAAGTAGTTGCTATAGAGAAATTTTGGAATAGGGTTTTGTTGAACCAACAAAAGGAGAAGAATTGTTAACAATAAAAAAACAGCGGGTGGATCGTGTTCGTTCTCTTAATGAAAAAGCCTTGTTTTTTATATTTCAATCCATAGTGCTATCAATGCTTGTAAAAATATTTCATGTTAAAATAGCAAAAGAAGCATGGGATATTTTACTCAATACCTATGAAGGGGTAGACCCAGTTGAAAGAATAAGATTTCAAAGACTAAAAATGCAATTTGAGTTTATGGAGTAAGAAAAAGATGAAAGCATATGTGATTATTTTTCAAGAATAGACAAGTTGGTCAATGATACGAAAAGCAATGGTGATAAAATAATAGAAAAAGAAGTTATGGAGAAACTTATGCATACACACACAAGCAAGTTTGATTATGTAGTAACAACTATTGAAGAGTCTAAAGATCTTGACGAAATGCCTGTGAATAATTTATAAGCTTCATTGGAGTCACATGAAATACGAATGAATGAAAGACTTTATGCCTTAAATGAACAAGCATTAAAGAGACAAGCAAAGTTAGAATTTTCAAAGCAAAGTGGCAACAAAGAAAAAGGACACAATTCTTAATGGGAAAGTGGAAAGAACTTTAGAACCATTCAAGTAGCTAGAAAAGACAACGTTGAAAAATGAAAGCTAAATATTTAATGCTTCAATTACAAGAAGTTTTGCCATTATCAATTTGAGTGCAAATCACATATTCAATGCCATAATTGCAAAAGATATGGTCATTATAGTAGAGAGTGTTGTGCTGAAGTGTTAAATGGCCAAAAAAATCATGCCAATATTGTCACACCCCACCCTAGGCACATCGCAAGGTATGGGCGTCCCTAGGCCCTTAGGTTATCTTGGGCAGGCGATATGATGCTAGGGACATAGCCCCCATCCAGAGCCCCCTCAGGCAACTCTTTTAAGGTACAAATCAGTATTGTCCCTTACCTCAGGCTTTGAGTTAAGGTCGCTGTAACCCCATAAGCTCAAGCCCAGGATGTAAGGGTTTTGTTGGCCCCAAAAGCCATGCCTCTTACCAATTGAGATAAATTTAATTAAGGCATTACTGCCATGCATAATACTTAAGTGTTATATATCAACTTTCTAGAATCATATGTTTATTTCAAACATTTGTTAACTGGTTTTAGATTATGAAATCATTTAATTAAGTTCTTGCAGTCATTGGATTTATAACTCACAAATTCTAGAACGTAACCTAATTCATTATGTGAGAGCAAACGTTCGGAATAAACATTTGCTCTAATACCATTCTAGGAGGCCTGAGTGTGTAATACATAAAGTATTATACGTAGTTATGATGCCTTGATTAAATTAGGGCGTTACAGATATCGTAGAGAAAGAAGTGGTGTTGAGACTTTATTAATGGCTAGTCATGTTACTGTAAAAAACAATGATAATCAATGGTTATTGGATACATGTTGTAGTAATCATTCAAGTGGGAAAAAAGAATTATTTTCCAATTTATATGAGAAGTTGCAAACAATAGAAAAGCGTGGTGGTAATACCTCAATTGTTGTCTTAAGGAAAGTAAAGATTGGCATTCGTTTGAGGGATGGATCACTAAACTATATTTCTGATGTGTTTTATGCTCTGAGTATTTTTCAGAATCTTTTTAATGTGAGACAATTGACAGAGAAGGGTTATGATTTACAGTTCAACAAGCTAGGATCCACAATCACAAATAAGGCGAAAGGAATGATTGCTATAGAGAACATGTCTAGAAATCGACTCTTTCTATTAAACATCAAGTACGACACGAGATTATGCTGTATTACAACTATTATAGATGATAATTGGCTTTGCATTTGCATCTATGACACTTCATCTTTAGAAGTATCAAGTTCCTAAAAGATAAACAATGGGTTTATAGGTTTACCAAGTGTTTAAATTCCTAACCAATTATGTCAAGCTTGCATAATGGGAAACAAACATAGAGATCCTCTTCCTCAAGGATGTTCGCTAAGAGCTATAAAAACTATTAGATATTGTTCATTTAAACTGTGTCATATGGAGGTTCCTTCTTTTGGAGGTAACAAATATTTCATTATATTTCTTAATGACTTTAGCAGAAAGACATGGGTTACTTCCCGAAGCAGAAATCTAAGGCATGTGAAACAATGGAGAATTTTGTGGCATTCATTAAAAAACATAATGATTAAGTTCTAAAAATTCTAAGAGTAGATTGTGGGATTGGGTATGTTGTTTGTGATGACTTCTTCAGAATGGATGGGATCAAGCATCAATTAACTACAAGGTATACACCTCAACAAACATAGAATGGCGGAGAGAAAGAATAGGATTATCATGGATACGATGAAGAGTATGTTGTATAGTAAGAAATTACCAAAAGGTTTTTGGGTAGAGGCGGTATCCTATGTTGTTTATATCTTGAATAGATGTCCGATTAAAAGTGTTCGAGATAAAACTCTCGAAGAAGCATGGAGTGGCAAAAAGCCATATTTAAATCATTTGAAGGTAGAAGTATTGCTTATGTCATGTACCTGACAAATTGAGAAAGAAGCTTGATGATAAGGTAGGAAAGTGTATCTTTGTTGGCTATAGTGAAGTTAAAAAAGGTTATAAGTTGTTCAACCCTGCTACTGAAAAATTAATCATAAGTAGAGATGTTACTTTTGAAGAAAATGGAATTTATAATTGGTTAGAAAAGCAGCAAAGTTCATCACATGTACCAGTGATAATAAGTCAAAATAATGAGCCTCAAGTAAATGAGGAATCTATAGTAGACATCATCACGGATCGGTTCCGAACCGCGAACCGACCTGACTCATCACTGGCAGTTCCTGCACCGGAAACTGGCCCGGCAATGGCGAGTCTGAACCGGTAAAGGACCCATCGGTTCTGATGGGTCCTTACGGTTCCATCCCTAAAAATCGCATGATCCGATGGTTTTGGAACCATCGATTCAAGAACAGGCAGAACCGGTGGTTCCATACCATAAAAATTATAAAAAAAGTAAGAAAAAAAGAAAAGAAAATTATAAAAAATTGTAATTATAAAATAAATATTTAAAACTAATTTTGCATAAATAATAAAAAATTTATTTCCTATTCACAATATTTAATGTGTTATTATTAACAATACAAGTAATAAATACATTTAAAATCATATATTGTTAAATTTATGTAGACTTCTAATCAAAGTAGACTTTCTTTCTTAACAATGTGTGATTCGTTTTTTTGTTATTGAAATTATTTATATCTTTGAATATTTTATAGTGCCACATTGCTAATATAACAACTAAAAAAGTGCAAGTGATTGTATTAATAAATACAATACATTATAGAATTTCTTTTAACTAATGCTATGAACAATTATTGTTAGGCTCAATGTTATTTCAAGTTAAAAATTTATTTTGCATTTTTTTTGGTTAAATTAAGTGAATAATTTAATTGATTTTTTATTTTTTTCATGGTTCCCGTTCCTCTAGAACTGGAACCGAACTGTGAAAACCGGCGGTTCCTAAGAATCGGAAACTGGATCGGCTCCCACGGGTCCGGTTCTAGTTCCATCACTTTTGGAACCGGGAATCGGCGGTTCGGGTCCAGTTCCAGACTCGAACCAAACCATGACAATGTCTAATCTAGAGAATCTAATAATTAAATTACTACTCCTGGGGAGCCTATTGAGATATGAAGATATCTACAACAAGAGCATCAAATACAAGCTTATTTGAGAGATTATGGGCATGGAAAAGATACTGATCTTGATGAAGAGGAGGATGTTACCTATTATGCTTTCTTTGTAGATAGTGACCTAGTAACATTTGAGGAAGCAGAAAATGATAGTTGATAGATTGAGGCGATGGATGAAGAAATTCATGCCATTGAGAAAATAACACTTGAGAGCTAACTACACTTCTAGAAGGAAAGAAGGCAATTGGAGTTAAATGAGCATACAAAACAAAGTATAAAACTAATGGAGATGTGCAATGTTTTAAAGCAAGATTGGCTGCAAAATGATATAAGCAGAAACCCGATATTGATTACTTTAAAGTATTTGCTTTAGTTGCTAGATTGGATACTCTCCAAATGATTATCTTTCTTGCAGTTCAAAATCATTGGAAGATCTATCAAATAGATGTCAAGACAACTTTTCTAAATGGTGTTCTCGAAAAAGAAGTATATGTTGAGTAACCACCTATATGTGAAGCAAGGAAGTGAAGATAAAGTTTACAAATTGAAGAAGGCATTGTATAGGTTAAAGCAAGCTCCATAAGCCTGGTATACTCATATTGATACATATTACCTTAATAATGGTTTCCATCAATGCTTGTAGGAACATGCCTTATATATAAAAAACAACAAGGATGGTGATATCATTATTGTTTGTTTTGTATGAGGATGATTTAATTTTCATTGGCAACAATAAAAAACTATTAATAAAATTCAGGGAGGACATGATTACGTAGTTTGAAATGACAAATATGAGATTGGTGTCTTACTTTCTTGGTATTGGAGTGAAACAAATAGCTAATGGTATATTTATTTCTCAAAAGAAATGTGCTTAAGATGTCCTAAAAAAGTTCAAGATGGAAATGTGCAAGCCGATATTAACTCCAATTGAAGAAAAGTTAAAACTTGTAAAAGATGGCATCGGTGGTTTGGTTGATGTTATAAATTTCAGAAGACTTGTTGGAAGTTTAAGGTACTTAATAACAACTAGACCATATATCATTTATGGAGTTGGACTTCTGAGTAGATTCATGGAAGCACCATAAAAATCTCATTGCAAGCCGTAAAAAGAATCCTCAGATACATTAAAGGTACACTCGAAGATGGTATACTCTACTCTAATGATAAAAAGGTAGAGCTAATTCGATATATGGATAACCATTTGGTTGGTGATACTAAAAAAAAAGAAAAACATTTCTAGTGATGTTTTTAACCTTAGTTTAGGGGCACTTTCTTGGTCATCCAAGAAACTACAAGTTGTAGTTGTTTCAACAATATAAACTGAATATATTGCAGTTACGAGTTCGTGACTCAAGTTAGATGGTTGTGAAAAATGCTTATTGAAATGCAACATAAACAAAACAATCCTAAAAAAAATTCTATGACAATAAATCAACAATTGCTTTGACAAAAAATTTAGTCTTTCATGTCATAGCAAGCACATCGACATCAAACATCACTATATTTGAGACTTAGCAAAAGATAAAGAGATTATTGTTAAATACTATTCATTAGATGGCTGACTTTTTCATGAAAGCACTCAAAGTTGATGCATTCATTAAACAAAAGAAGACGCTTGGCATGACAAAGTATGAAAAAGCTTGATTTAAGGAAGGATGTTAAGAAAATAAATTCAGCTTAATTGCAATATTATTTCCTTAGGCATTTTGCTTAGTCATTACGGAAAGCACAGCTGCAAATTTGAGCTGGAGTAGTTACTTTCTAGCTAAACATGGTCATGGACAGCTAACCTTGTTAACTTTTTAAATTTATATCATCTTTTTTTTTTTTTTTAAGCACTATAAAAAGACTTCTTGTCCATCAGTTGTACTTCTTCAATATATATGTAATATAGGTGTGTAAGATTTAAATCATATAAAAATATACATATTCAACGAGCCTCTTTTGTGAGAAAGTGTATCAAGATTCTATGTATGTGTTTATTTATTTATTTATTGAGAGTTCAATTTGAGTTGTTCCTATAGAAAGCAAATTGGTATGAATAACACTAAGTTTACTTCATCTAGAATTAACATCTCAACATAAATTTCCCTTGTGTGTACACACATATAAACACACACTCAAGTTGCTACCAAAATCCATCAAAACCTCAAAGGAGTGAATGATCACAATGCAGACATAAATAATAATAATAATAATAATAATAATAATAATAATAATAATAATAATAATAATAATAAATATTGTAATGTATTTCTCAAAGCATCCATAACTCGTTGTGCTTATTATTAAAAACTTAAAAAATTGTATGCATAGATACGATTAGAAGTTATCAAAATCTAAAATATATATATATATATATATATCTCCTATGTTAAGATTCAAATGAGCACATAGAATATAGCAATACAAATAAAACGTGAACTATAAACACACGCATGTAAAGATATTAGAAGATAAGGTAAAATACAACAATAATTAAACAATAATCATTGAAAACGAAGCATACTAAAGTCATGAAATTGTACTAACATAAAGAAATTGAAAGCTGAGGATGGGAAAGTCAATTGGGATTTTTTTTTTAAATTTAAAAAACTTATGGATAATGAAAAATTTTAATTAATCCAATTATGGTCTTACATAATAAATTTTTTAAAAGATCATAATTCTAATTTTCTATGAATTATGTGATAACCAACTATAGTAGATGAAATTTCAAACTCTTCTTTCTAGATGAATACTATCTAATTGAATCAAAGCAATTGCTTTCCATATTATCAAACTAAAAATAGACTTTGGTGAAAAAAAAAGCAAAAAATAAACTAAATAAAGCCATCACGGCTACTTTAACAGTTAAATGTCATAAAGTCTATATGAAGCTTTTCAACAAAATTACACAGAAAGTGTAAGTCTTTCAAACACAAAATCTGAATAATAAAAAACCTGAAGATAGAGAAAGATAGAAGAAACATAAAATTCGAATAATTAAAAACCCTAAGATAAAGAAAGATAAATAAAAGATCAAACCTTCCATGAATCAAGAGATGATGGCTAAAGACCCTAATTCGTCAATCCCCACTTTGATGTCTGTTGAAACAAACGTCAATATGAAGCTTTCCAATCAAAACACATAAAAAGCATGAAATTTAAAAGACAAAACATGAATAATCAAAAGCCTTAAGAGTGAGAAAGATAGATAAAAGAACAAACCTTCTATGAATCAAGAGACCACAATCTATCCTTAACGCCTTCCTTTAGTTGAAAACCTTAATTCCCCCCTCTATTATCTACAATAACCTACTACTGGATGTGGAATTTAAAAGAAGCTGAAGAGGGGAGGGGGGAAAGAGAGAGAGAGTTTAAGATTAATGGGATAGGTTTGGGAGAAGAGAGAGAATAAAGAAGTAGTTACGAATGGGAACAAAAAAAGAGAGAGAAGGGATGTGGAGTTGTAATGTTATCACAAAGAGAAGAGAGAGAGAGAGAGAGAGAGAGAGAGAGAGAGAGAGAGAAACTATCATATTATTATTTTTTGGCACGAATGATCTGAGATGAGCTTAATCATATCAAAGCCTTCTTTTGGCTTGAAAACCCTAATTTCGCCCTATATTGTCTCTCAAAACAAACGAATATCCTCTATTGTCTATAATAACCAATCACTAGAACGTTAATTCCCCATTCTGTTGTCTGCAAAAACAAATGTGGAGTGGTCATGTTATTAGAGAGAGAGAGTATAACTATCATAGTATTGTTTTTTGACACAAATGATTTAAGATTAGCTTAATCGTATCAAAGTCCTCTTTTGGCTTGACAACCCCAATTCCCCCCTCTGTTGTCTCTCAAAACAAACGAACACCATCTATTGTCTGCAATAACCAATCACTAGAACCTTAATTCCCCATTCTGTTGTTTGCAAAAACAAACAAACACCCTCTACTGTCTGCAATAACCTACAGTTGGACCTACAACTTGAGAGAGAGAGAGAGAGAGAGAGAGAGAGAGTTTAAATTATTGAGATGGGTTGGGGAGAAGAGAGAGAGTAAAGAAGTAGTTACGAATGGGAAAGATTAGAGAGAGGGGCAGCACGTGGAACAGCAACGTTATCATATAGGAAAGCGAGAGAAGGGAGATAGAGAGAAAAAATATAACCATACCTATCTTAGAGTTTTTTAACAGCAATGATTTGGGATTGGCCAAATAGTAACACATAATGGAGTTAAATGATTGCTTTATCTATTATCTATTACTATTATTAACCAATCTCCTCAAGTAGTGTCAAAAAATTATAAAATAACATTAGGCAGTTATTTACTTTGCTTTATCTTCTTTTATTATATTTATGTAAATACCATTTTATATCTTAGGTAGTTATCTACATTTCTCCCTCTCCATTTTTATCCTCATCAACCCGTTTAAGTATTGAGTAGTTGTCCCATGTTTCCCTCTCCCATTTACTCATTTTCGTCTCCGTTAACCTGTTCAAATATTAGGTGATTATCCCAAGTTTCCTCTCTGTTTGCTCTATTTTCACCTTTCTTCTTCCCCCTCTCTACTATGATTAACGATGAAGAGCTCTTGATGTAGTTACTGTCATTATCGCTTGCTTCATAATAACTGCATTCTCAATAACTCAAACACGTAAGTAGATATATGTATGTGATTTTTTTTTGCCAATTTCCTTCTTTTAATTAACTGCCCCACATAACATTTTTATTCATTTTTGCATAGGAGGTATGCCAACAATAAATTCGTGTGACTTATGGTGAATAAATCAATAACAACCAGGTGGCCATAATAGTAAAGCTATAATATAAAAATAAATATTTTATAACAAAGGGCAAAAGTGTCATTTAATAAAAAATAAGAGGGTTTTATGGACCATCCTAATGCATAATTAGTTATTTTATCAAATGATAGACACATGATTGAAGACAGAGAGATAAAGCTGTACGCTGCCTGAAGACCGCCGGCCTTGAGCTCTTAGGCTGCCGACCTTGGCCTATACGCCGCTAGCATTAGAGGCGGCTTACTCCAACACAGAATCATTTCCGATAGTCTTAGGCCACCAGCTTTCTCCTAGGCTAGCAACCTTCATGCCAACATATAGACACAGAAATTAAAAGAGTTTTTCTAAGTTTCTTTACAACTTAGCCTCTTTCTCCAAAATCATTCCTAAACATAGAAATTTCTTAGAAATCTCTCTGTTTGTGATCTTAACATCAAAGAAGATCAAGAATCAAGATTAAGGTGAGTGGATCCTCTTCCATTCTTTACAGATTTAAAGGAAATAATCTTTCCTTAAAGTTCTCTTTCTGGTTTTGAAGGGAGAATTGAAGAAAAGCCTAATTCTTGTTGGTAAGTTGTGTTATGCTATCAAGGAGGATCAAAATTCCAAAATTCTATGTAAGTATAAGTCTTTTTTATCCTTGTGGTGATATAAAAGTGATTTTTTTTAACTAGCTTGAATTATATTGAAGGGAGTCATAAATTGGATGAGTTTTTGGAGAAATTATGTTTTGTTAAAGATTCTATTGTTTTACAATCAAAGGGGGTAGGTGTGTATAAACCTAAATTGTAGTTCTTTTTTTCATATTAGGGTTTATGTGATAAAAAGAATATGATTGTTTTATGTTTATTTTATGAAAACATGCTAAGAATGAGAATTTGTTATGTGATCAAGTGTATTAGTGAAATTAGAGTTCTATTCCTAAAATTGATCCAGGTACGATCTTACCTTACTAGTTATTTGTGATTGTAGAATTAGTAACTATAAATTGATTAATTGCTATCTGGTTTACATATTTGATTTGTTGCTTATCTATGGCTGGGTCTAATAGATTTGTAGGATCGTTGCAACTAGGATGGTACCCTAATGATCTGTGTGTGATGTTGTTCTAAGTGCAGTTATGCATAGAGATAATTTCGGTAGGCTAGGTGATGCGAAAATGGTACCCAAGTATGTGGGAGTTCCCAACACCAATATATGTATATATTATTATTTTCAATACTGATTGTTTTTATGGAGTCATGCATTGCTCCAAGTTTAGGGTTAGGCATGAATGACCCTAGGTTGTGTTGTTTGCTGGCTAATTAAAGATAATAAACTGTAGTTCCTGCATTTGTTATTAGGCTATATGTGAAATTGTTTATTGTCTGTTCATGTGCATGTGTTTGTGGCATGGTGTATTGGGCCTTTGTGCTTATTCCTTTCTATTTTTTAGGATTAGGTGATGATCTTATAGTATTCTATCTTTCTGGATATGATATCTATGTGGACTATGGGAGGACGATAGTAAATTCTGATTATCCTGCTGACTTTTAGACATACTTTGGATTAAAGATAGCTATTTGAAGACTATATGACGTCTTATATTTCCTTTATAAGTTTTGAAATTTTATGAGACTTTCCTTTTAATGTTTTAAGTTTAATTTGAGTTGGCTTTGGTTTATGCCAAAGAAGTTATCTAGAAGTTTTGCTATATCAAATATTTTAAATATGTATCCTTTATGTGAGTAATTGATGATTATATTTTTATTTGTGGATTATTGGAATAATAGCTTTAGCAAGTCCTTATCTCATAAAGATACGTAGCGGGTTGTAATGCCTTTAGATTGGAGTGTTACAAAAGTAGAATACAGTTTTGCCAATGATTATGTTTTTAACACATACCATACCAAGTAACACAATAATTTAGTTGATTATTGAAAATCCTTATAAACACAAAAGCTATACATTCTTGGAAATCACATAACATATCAACTCCACTTTTTTTGCTCCATCACCTTTTACAACTCTTAACACCAAGTCTATCCAATGAATCAACCAAACTTTGCATGAAATAATAGGGAGAAACCATGATTATATATAAGTTATTGAGTTTTGGGTCAAATTATGGTATCTAAGTAGGATTTCAATGTCTTCAAGTTTTGGGTTATTGGTTTTAAGATGTCTAATTGCAGTTTTGCATTATAATTTTTTTAACCACTGCAATAATGATTACCGACTTTCATTATCATTGAGTTCAAGGATTTTAAAATGTCTAATTATATATTTTTCAAATGTTATAATTTTGATTAGGTTTAGAAATGTAACATTCTACACCCAACAGAACAAGAATTCTTCACTTAAATTTTTCTTCTCATTTGTACCTTTTTAATTAGCTCCATATTTTGTCATCACTCACATAAATGACCTGCCATTATGTATTGTTCTTGCCATGGAGCTTGCGTTCCTTTTAAAAAATAGACTTGATTAAATGATTTATTGGTTGTCTGAAAAGAAATGCATGCATTGTTGATAATTCTATTTATATTGCTTATATAGTTTTGGCTATCTTTTTAATTTCTTATATGAATGTATTATAAAATCTTTTTACAAGGTTTGAGGTTTGTGTTGTGGCCATTTTGACATAGATAATTATACCATATCCTCTTGGCTTTAATTATATAAAGATATGTATTATTAATAGGTATTGTATGATTTTTTTTTTTTTTTTTGGGTAGCAACATGAATTGAAGGAATGAAGTAAGAAGAAAGTAAGTTTAATCATAATGAGGTTTTTTTTCATTAGCGTAGGTCCAAAAAAGTGCTTTTATATAGAAGGAATGAAGAGAAAATTCAGTAGAGAGACATCAAATAGAAGTAATAGGCATTCGAATTGGACTAGAGGACATTCACATTTTTGGATGAAGGGAGTAAGTTTATATCGTATAACCAAGAGTAGGCAAGGGGAGACTTAGCTGCTTGCAATAGATTTTTATTAATTTGATGACCAATAGCTATATCTTTAATCCATAGGTTGTCACGTGGTGTATAATTGCTGGCATATGGGACCACTTGAACGAAGATCATGTGCAATTGTCTTTTAGTATATCCTTTTAATAAATTATATGCACATTTTTCTGACTCTTTATTTAATTTTTCATCTGTATCTTCCTTACTTCATTGGGCAAGGAGATGGTTTCATTCAATAAGATTTGTATTGTATATTACCTATAGTTGTGCATCTGTGTTGCACGTGCAAAGTTTAAATAGAGCATTATTAGATGAAATTTCATAAAAATTAATGAAATCATAAGCATGATAGAATATAATACAATAACATATAAAATTTATGGATTATCAACAATGAGAAAAATTATATAATAAAATAGTGGGAGCTAATATCTTTTGTAAAAATATGACTACTACTAAAATGATTTACACAATATGAACATATGTAAAAATTTTGCCAAAAGTGAACAAAGTGAAATGAAATATATGTTTAGTCTTTTAATAAAATTGCTTGAAATGCATAAAAACATAAAAGAAAGAAAGATAAACATAATACATTTAATTCCATTTTGAATTTGGAACAAAAAAGAGAGAGAAAGAACTAATATATATATTATATAATATATATCTCAAAAGAGCCAATTGTTGAAATTTGTTTATGGCGATGGGTCTTGCTTTCTAGGATAGGGGAAAAAAAAGAAGAAGCAATGATCTTTTTACTAAGATACGTAATGTAATATTTATATTGTTTTATGTGGTTGTAATACTACTTACATCCTTTTTTAGGATGTAATGTTAATAAAATTCATTAAAGCTACGTCCATGGCGTTGAATGTATGATATAATTTATATAATAAAATGATGAAAATATTGAATCAATAGATAGAGCCATATAAAAAATCAATAAAATTAGCTGTCATGCTTATTATTTGCTTATGTATACAAAAATTCCTTAGATTCTCAATACTATTTATTCTTTACTTCTTAAGGAGCCTTGAAAGAAAAAGGATTAGAACCGATAGTTAATAATGATATTTCTACGTTCAAACCTTTTTAGTTCGGTTAAGGTATGTGTTCCATATCAACATGACTGGTAAGAATGGCAAAATTATTATGATACATATATAATCCACTTTGTTTCAGGAAAAAAAATAAGGTGTCTTTAAGAAGAAAAAGTTTAAAGCCAAATTGAGGATTAGTATATCACATTTGAATAATTATTGGCCAAAATGACCTTCTTTAGATATATATAGTAAACATGAGAAGGGATAACCTATGATTGAAGTACTTAGTATAATGTTCATCAGGACATGCAAATTGGCGATGGGATTTTTATTAAACATACACGACAATTTCATGTTAAACATTTGTAATTATTGGCAAAAACACTAAAAAAATAAAATAATATGTTTGCTACATTTTTCCAAATTAATTATGTATGTAGAATACTTCTAAAGAAAAATCAAAGACCACTAAAAATATAAGGCTATAGCTTCATCAATGATTGTACTCCTTTACAAAAATACGCGTAGAGCCTTAAAAAAAAAAATAAAAATAAAAGCCAAAAGAGTGCATTTAATATATAGGAATTTTACTTAAGACAACAACACCATTTCGTTGTTGGTCCTTTTCTTTGAAAAGTAATATGCATGTGGATATCATTCATTTCCCATGTGAACTTGCTAAAATAAAAACAGTCAAATTTACAGCCTTAAAAAATTTAAAAAATAAAAATAAAAAGGCCAAAAGGGCACATTTAATATATAGGAAATTCTACTTAAAACAACAACACCATTTTGCTGTTGGTCCTTTTCTTTGAAAAGTAACATGCATGCGGATATCATTCATTTCCCATGTGAACTTGCTAAAAAAAAAAACAGTCAAATTAGGTAAAAAAAAAAAAAGCAATTTTACCTTTACATATCAATGACCTTACATTTTGCTAGTGTCAAATCATTCATAGGATATATTTACTTTAAGGAAACCAAATTGCACAAATGAGAATTGCCCATAAAAGATGCATTTTATGATAATGAATAAAAGATATACATATATGTATGTAAAAAAAAAAAAAAAACTTAATACATAAATTACCTTACAATTCACTTGTATTAGATCATTCGGAGCATATATTTACTTTGAGGAAACAAAATCGCATAAATAAAATTGTTAATAAAATATGTTGCTAGCCTGTTATAATGATGGGATGATAAAAGGAGTTTTGAGTGTCATTTCTTTCATATTGAGTGAAAAAGGAGCATCTTTTCAAATAATGAAAAGCTATGTGGCTACATTGTTAATTGAAGAAAGAAACTAAAAAGGTGGAGTTTAGGTCAATTTTTAAATTATGGGAGAACATATCAAAAGGTAGTTACATGGGAGTTATTTACTAAATCAATTTTTAAATAATGGAAGGACATGTCAAGAGGTAGTTATAGGGAGTAGTTATAAAGGAAAAAAGAGTTGTAAAGAAAAAAACAATAATTACATCTTAAATGCGGAGTCCAAAAATATAACTTGTCTCTTTATAATAATGACCATGCACTCGTTACACAAGTGCTAAAAACACATAGAATAGAAAAAAAAAAAAGAAAAAAATACATGATAAAATGGGTTAATTAGAGAAAAAGAAGAATATGCTAACATAAAAGTGTGTAGTGATTAGATGAAGGTTTCAAGTTTAAAAATGCATATGAAAATTACAGGCAGTAGACAGAGAAAAAGCAAGTGAGAGAAAAATACATTGGTGAAAAAAAATTATATTTAAAAATGTAGAGTTCAAAATGATAATGTTTTGTCTTTATAATAATAGATATTTAAAAACCTTACTATATATTAACTACTGAAAAATATATATAATGTAGCTACATATAAAATTAATGATCTAAAGCAAGTTAACTCTATAATGTGCACTAAATTTGTCCATTAGGAAAAAAGAGAGAATTCAATTGCAATTTTATAAAACTAAATGATTTCAATAAGTGCTGGTTCGATTATCATGTACAAACATTACCCACTTACAAATAAATCAAACTTGTCCAAAAGTAAAGATTTTTTAAGCACTAACCACTTAACACTTGAACAAAAAAGAATTTCTCCATGGTGTAAATACTGACCACTTGATATTCGATTAAATTGAATTGACCACTGTGTACCTATAAGAAAAATAAAGAGTAGATTATTTATTTACTGAAAGAATATATTTAATCGTAAGAAAAAGTACAAATAGATTTATTGGGGAAATGAATTTTGATTATGAGGTTATAACTCTAAACAAAAGTCAATGCAACTTATGAATTTCATATAAGTAATCTCACTAAATTGTAAAAAAAATATTGTAGCATATTGACTCACAGTTAAAATTTATTATCATATCTATGCTTTCATAACAATTAAAATTTTTCCTCACACAAGACTAAAAGAGGCAATTTAGAAAAGCAAACATATTTATGATATTTATACTTTGAAGAAAAATACAATGAAATATTTGAAAATATTTTAATTAATAACCTTATTGAAAAAATTCTTGCATATGTTAAAAATAGCATATCTTTGTTTGGAAACATTCTAGAAAAGAAAAAGAAAAAAAAAAAAAAGTAACAGCCACGATTCATGTCGACTTCAATAATAACCTCGCATTTGGTGTAATATAAAAATTGAAGGTCATACCATCAAAGTATCCTTCGAATTGCTATTCCCATATCACGACCCAACAACAACAAAAAAAAAAAAAAAAAAAAAAGAAATTGGAATAACCAAAGACACACGAATAAAATGAATAGCAAAAAAGCATAAGTTGTGTTTTTTTAACAATTTTTAATCAAAAAAATCGAAGCCAAAAACATTAAAGTATCCTTGAAAATGCTAACCCACATCGTGACTCTGCAAAACAAAATTGATATATATATATATATATATATATATGCCTTGACTTTACAATACAAAAAAAAAGGACCTACATTATTCTTCTATAAGAAATAATTCTTTTAAATACTACAAATATATTTATAATGATTTGTAAATTTAAAATATACAAAACGTACTATACATGCATTTTTGGAGTTGAGTCATTTGCAACAATATTATCCAGTAAGCAAAAAACAAAAAAAAAATATTGATAATTGCGGAAAAAAATATAATGTTGATATCAAAATATTGATCTCTAGTGAGGAAAAATAAAATTCATAGAGATTTGGCCAATCACATTCTAAATTTAAATAAAAAATTTGTAAAGATGGACAAAAAAATATATTGATAAAAAAAATTAGTGAGAACCAAAATTTAAATAAACTTTAATGGAAAGGGAAAAAAATGTAAGACCAATGGGTTCCAACAACATGAAATGTGAAAACTTAGGATTGAATTGATAATGTTAATGTTCATATTGTAGATCTTTTTATCGGTAAAATGCAAGGCTATCACTGCCTCCACTATAATTAGATTTGAGATTGTGTCAATCCTAAAAA
This sequence comes from Combretum micranthum, assembly GCA_024138025.1. Classification (NCBI taxonomy): domain Eukaryota; kingdom Viridiplantae; phylum Streptophyta; class Magnoliopsida; order Myrtales; family Combretaceae; genus Combretum; species Combretum micranthum. Next base: position 141,020 of record JAMXBD010002516.1, read on the forward strand.
GATATGAATCTTTCTATGAGCATTACCTTGAGTTTTAATGCTTATATTTCTATCTTCGGATCAAAATGTATAATAATAGTTGACAAAATACATATATTTGAACATGGTTCACCATTTTAAAAAAGAGTGTAAGTGGATATATAAATAGATTTCAATGGATTGGAAAAATAAATAAATAAATAAATTAACTAAGTAAAACAAATAGAAGGAAAGGACACACTGTTATTTCATTTGTCTTCGCATTTGTGGGTACAATGAGTAGAACAAAATTTGAAGAAGATCAATGTGGAACAAGGGTTTGGTAAAATGTAGAAGTGATAGTTGATACCCGGGAAGTTAATATGAAGAAGTATTTTGATGACTACAAATTCAAAAAGTGGAAGATGCACAAGTGGCTACAAAAGGATAAAATGTGATGAATGAATGGATTAGGGCCACTGGGTAGTTAAGAAAGGAAAATGTTTCAAGGGAGAGAAGAAAAATAGTCAAAATAGTTCTTCCAATCATCATTTATTTATGGTATATGGCCATATAAATTAAGTGTGATTAAATTTAGCTATTTATGGGTAATAAAAGAATTTTTTGTGGAGATCAAATATCAAAAGTTTTGACTTTATAATAATTAGTGGCGGATGACCCACTCGCGCAAAAACAAAACAAAATTGTACACCAAAATTTATGATATGTAAAGTAACTAAATAAATCAACACTTTTACCATTTACACATGTGATGGAAAAAATTGTATGACATCTAAAAAAAACGAAATAGGTAAAAATTGTATTACTAATCAAGAAAGTATGTTAACAGTTTAAAAATGAAGAATGAACAGATAAAATACTGCTCGAAGAAAAAGCTAATATGACATGATTTGTTGCATCAAAGTTGTGGAAATGTGCCTGCAAATTGGATGGAAAATGTTAATAAATTGTAGAGTTGTTTTAAAAAGTAGGTAAAAGATATTTACGAAAACTCATATTACCTAGTAATTATATTGTTGAGCTCCTTGTATAGCAATTTATGAGAGGACTCTTTATGCTTATAAAACTGAAAGAAATAAAATAAAATGTTTAAAACCAAATTAAGAGTGCATGATAATATGTGGGTTAAGATGAGTTAAAAATTTCATAGACCTTGATTAGACGAAAGTATAAGGAGGTATAATTTTTCAATCTAGAAAAAAAAAATATATATATATATAGATATATGCATGTGTTAATTAAACTATTGATCATGGAATGAAAGAATAAATTGTAATTAAGATATATGTCTTACTCCAATAGTAATTGTTTTTTTACGAACATGTTTGGATTTCTTTCCCTCGTAAGATGTAAAGGAGTGGACATTTTTACTTTGATGCTTGCTAAAACAAAAAACAGATCATGATAAATATTGAGAAAAGCAATAGGATTAAAATAGTTAAACCCTTATATATTTTAGTAAAAATTACCTATCGTATTGAATATTTAGTATCTCTTGCTCAATGGTCTTAATGAATTTTCGCTTGTCAAGCTTGATGGAACATCCCAAACCAAAGCTATAAACACTCAGGTAATTTCTCTGTGTATGAAAAAAGAACATAGTTTGTTTAAATTATTTTATTTATAAATAATATCTATTTTGAATACTTTGTTTATACATAAGGTTGATTTAAAATTTAGAAATATAAATAGTTACTATAGTGGGCGATCGTTGTGGGTAAATGATGGAAATCTCCAGATCAGACAATTAAGCATTAAAAGGGCTCCTACCATCGCAAGAATCCTGAATAAAAAAAATATATGTTAAATTGTAGATGTGTATGTAAATTTTTGTTGTTAGACCTATGATGCAAGCAAAAATATTGGAATTATAAGATTAGATCATATTTGAAAGAGATCGAGCTGCCATATCTTAAATTCAGTTGACAATAATTTGCAGTCCTCACCACCAATGGTTAAATGTTTGTGTGAAGATGTTATATGATAAAGTTATTTGAAATAGACATAGAGACGAATATATTAAACATTTATGTATAATGTATGGAGTTTTGTACGTTTATGATAGTAATATATCTTTATAGACAACATTTCCTGTATGTACCCCATGAAGGCCGAATATTTTACCCTCTTTTACTAAGATCTTTGTTGAAGCCATTGAAATCCCTTGGGATAGAGCTACATAAAGTTGTCCATGGCTAAATACATGGTTAGAAAGATAGATCCCGACATTTGAGTGTCCTTGTGCATTATTAATTGTTAAAGCAAAATTCAAGTGCATAGGAAAATGTTTTCTTATCAACTCAAAGGGTAGGTGCAAGTTAGTAGAAGTTTTCAAAGAGATCCTTGGAATGAAAACTCTTAACCCTCTCGATTGGCCTGTTAAGATCTTTACATGGATGAGATGTCTTAAGAAGTTGACACAAATTAACCTAGTGCCAATATAAAGACCAGCCTTTGGGTCTATGTTCCTTAGAGGCATGATAGGTGTTCCTTTTTTAAGTATCGATATGTAGGGAGGCATTCCACCAGGCGAGGTGAGGTTTAAATATTCTTGTTGATAAAAATGTGCGACATCATCTGTGACAATGTCAAATAAGTAATATATATATGGGTCTTACCTAGAAAATATTCCATTATTTTTTCATTTAATCTTTCAACTTCGACATTAATAGGTGCTAGAATTGTACAACTAATAAAATAAACTCTATCATCTGCAGATGTTGAAAGATTTAGGAAAGTTACATCTATTAGAATGTTAACTGAATGCTCACCTTCCCATGGAATGGCTATTGATGTTGGCATACATATGAAATCTTCGTTAATGGTACACTTTGCGCCATCCCCAACTCTTATTAAAAAGTCAGAAAAATCTTTGTCATTGATGGATCTCTTATTCTGAGTTAGCCGAAGAATTCGAACACTTCTCTAAAGAGGAGACTTGTTCAAGTATGCATTCACCATTTAATGTTTTGTTCCCTTTGAAATAACTAGAAGAACATATCTGAAATCTCCCCCCAATATCATAACTTTCCCCCCCAAAGTAAATCAATTTTCGTGATATCTCGAAGTGTTCTATCAAGAGCTTCAAAGTCATATATGTTAGTCATAGGTGTTTTATCCTACAAAATTGCTTTAGAAAGCTTTAGTAGATCAGCTAATTCAGATTGTTTACTTACTGAATAAATAGAAGCTGCATCTAGATCCAAGGGAATCTTAAATTGTGAGTGTGTTGTTCTACCTCCAAGTAATATAATTGCTGCAATTCTAGAAGTAGCTACAACTAAGGCAATATGGCCAGCACTTCGAAGAGAAGCTAAAATAGTACGGTACAAATATGTTTGCCTAGTGCCCCCGATCTATCTATGAAAAAAATTACATGTTCATCTCGATTTAATGCTGACATCACCGAATGAAAAGCATGGCTTTGCTCAATATTCAAGTTTATTAGCAATAGGAATGGATAACTCATTTGAATAATCCTTGGTATACCATTTCGATCTTCTAAGTAGCTACTTAAATCAGGTAACTCAAAATCGGATAATGTCTTCCCATGTTGAGCTAATAATAATTTCGTCTCTCAATAAATGGTTAAGTAAGACCACATTGGAGTCGGTTGAAGAACAAGGATAATCTTGCATCATGATATTATGGAATTCATCCCATAATGATCTTACAGTATTGGGTTGACAATATACCATAATAGTTACAAATAGCCTCCTTAGTGCATATGGCATTTGGAAAGAAATTGCTTTAAGTAAGCACTGGCGTTCATCGTCATCATTTTCAAGGAGACCTCGACTCTATGCAGCCTTTTGAAACGTATTTTGCCTAACTCCATCATATGTTAAGAAGGAGTCGAATGATGTAGGACCCCGAACATGGTTAAGTAAGACTTGTAAGCAAAACCTTTCTACATCCGTTGGTTGAACAGTGTAAATTCTTCATATTACCTTTCTTTCATTCCTTGTTCATTGCCATGTTGAATTGACCCATCTATAGTGTCGTGGGGATTCTTTATACAAATATCTTCTTGCTTGCAAGTCTACTTTGTTTGTATGAAATAATTCTATAAGCATTGTTTTTGGAGAAAGGTTTTCAGCCAAAACGAAACATACCGATTGGTCTTCTCTAAAACGCACTGTATGCATGTTAGGAAGATGTATCTGTAATCTAATCACTGAAGGATATATACGACTCATTGGGAATTGTATCATTCTCCATATAGCCTATGGGGCACATACCTAATGCGCATCAATGAATTGCTAGATTTCATCAATTTTAACTCCAATGCAAACTTCCATGGAAACTTTATCGGGTCCTTTTTGGATGTACTTATATAGGTACTTGACACTCTTTACACTTGTACAAACTTCCACATTAATGCGACAGTCATACTTAAGAAGCAACCAATGGTTATAAAGGATGACCCAACTAATATCAACAACAACGTTAGGACAGTTCGATAGTGAGACGGTGCCAATATTTTTTCATCCATAGATTAGGTAAGAGTCATTCCCTTGAGAAGTTGCATTTGTAAATGGCTTCGGGAAAACACGCTAACAATGCCCTTGTTTCATACATGGTGCCGAAGTATTGTATCCTCTACATGATCTATGGATCATATGTTTAAGAACAGCTTCATACAGTTGAGATTCTTCTCTTTGATTTGGAATTTCTACCCTCACAACGGTATCATAATCATCAGGTGAGTTGAGTTTATCGTTCGAGTGTAGAATGATGAGCATATGGGCATATGGGAGGCCACATATTTGGAACTTTATAACATAAGAATAACCAATTACCTTTCCAAACACATGTCTTTCAATAATATCTCTCTTGAATTGCTCAAGACGTGAGCGAAAAACACATGAAAGCAAATCTGGGCGATCCTGTGGTGTTTGTCCCAAAAATAACCGTTGTTCAATTTCAGGCCATGATGGGTTGCATGTTATAGTTAAAAACAAATCTAGTCGTCCATATTTTTGAACCAAAGCCATTGCATCTTGATATCTTTGATACATATCTCGTGGACTTCCATAAAATGAAGATGGTAAAACAATCCGACGACCAATATTTCCTATAAAACTTACTCATGTATTAATGATAGAGTACAATTACATAAGTATGAAGTATTAAGAAAATGTTAAATATAAGGACCTGTTTCATTTTCTCCTATAGTAATTGAATCCTGCAATCCTTTGAAAAATTTACCTTGAATGGTTTCTTGTTTTCGTCGCAACCATCTAGGCTTTTGAGTTTCAATCTTCACGAAATTGTCAACCAAGTATTGTTGGAATAGTCTACCACCCCTAAGAAGAAGTGATTGTTCATGCTCATGAATCTAAGAACAAAATTGTTTCAATGTCAAATTTTGTAACATAAAAAAATATAAATTGCTTGTTGATAAAAATATAAGACTATCACTTGTATTTTGTATGCATAAAAGGCACGACATGTGACTTTATTGTCATTTGTTGATATAGTGTTCACATCCCATCCATAAGTTCCATACGGTAAAAGTAAAGGATACTGCAAGGGGTTGTAATAATCAGCAGTATCATTTATAGTAATAAGATGTCCATAATGGGATTGTACTATGATATCACGATAATTCAATTTTCCTATTTCTTCGCCTCCAACTATTATAATTGCAGCTTGGATGCAGTTGGCAAAGAATATTGATGATGGCCAACCGGTTGCTCGTGAACGATAAGCTGACAATCTCTCCCATTGTCTAGTGTTCCCAATTGACATAATTGGTGGATAAAAGGATTGTGAGAATTCAAAACAGAAGAAATAGTCGCTGTTATTTCCATTGTCAACGTTGGATTTTCGATAAGACGATTTTATAGTTCATGGTCTGTGTCATATATGTATGTTTGCAAAAATCATGGCCCTTTATGGTTAGTTGGTAGGAGACTACCGATTTTATGGTGTATTGAACCTTAGGCTCGAAACGTATAGATTCCATGATTCCCAAGCAACAAAGTATCATCCACGTGAACATCCATTAAAGTAAAGGCCAATATGTGATTGTAAGATCAAATTTGTTGACGAAAGTGCCTTCTTAAATTGCTTTGAGCAATAAAAATTTCAAAAAGATCAAGGGTGGTGAAGGCATAGGTAAAACAATTCGTCCTCTTAAGCAGCACATTTCAGAAGTCTCGTATTGGGATAATAGTGCATCACAAAATTGACATGTTGTGGTAGTGGCAAGACATGATAGTTGATATCCACCTCCTTCGTGATATTCCCTAGCTATTCTAGAAATGCCGCATCGACGTAGTGGTAAACTATTGGTAATTATGATTTATAAGTAAAATGTAGCAAAATACATAGTGCAAATACTATAAACTATGTATAAAAGACATTTAATACTAGCAGTGGTTATAGATGGGGATGATTGATTAATTTGCATGGAAGATCTATAAGTTGCAAATTAAAAAAAAAAAAAAAAAGAGTAAGATTGAGATGGGAGTAGGGATCGAAAAAATGAGAGAAGAGGCAATCGCATATAAGCACGCGTTTATCTATGCAGCCTGCAAATAGTTATTACATACCTGCATTTCCTATAAAGTGAAATGATAGGACCGATTCTGTTTCATTAGTAGAAGATGCATTTTCAAAAAGAAAGGAAAATATATAAAAAAAAATATGCAAAAGAAATTGAATGGAAGAACTGCAAAGATGTTTGAGTGTGTGAGTATACTATGAGCATGCTGATGAGTTGGACTATGTACATAAGAAGCTCTTCTACGTGAGCGAGCAACACGGCGAATATCTGTTACATGAAGACCTATACAAGTTTAAATAAGGAACTGTTAGTTAATCTTAAAAATAACTAATAAGTTATGAAATGTAAATGACAATCATACTTGTGTCGCCAAAAAAGTCGTCGAGGTGGGTTACATGTAGATGAGTATCTATAGGTTGTGGGAAGAAGATAACTTAATGTAAAATTAGACAATAAATAAAGCACGAAACATTGAATTTTTTTTTTTCCAAATAGCAATGCATTGATAACAAGTATATAGTGAATTATCGGATGCACTGAATGAGCCAAGTGACGTATTTTTGTTAGACGGATACCTCTTGAAATTGTTCTCTTTTGTGAGGCACATCCAATGTTAAAAGTGGAATCTATATTTTTTCGATAATTGAGTCGATGACTTACTATATGATCATGTCTTTATTGTGTAGTGATAGAGTTCCTCCGAGCACGTTGGCGATCCCACCAATAATTGCGTATTGAGTTGATACAATTTGATTCCATAATAAATGAGAAACAATCTATGCAAAAGTGTAGTAATTATGACATTTAAGAACATTTTTACTTTTTCTTGAAAAATAACAGGATTGTCTTATCTATTAATGAGTACTAGATATAAAAAGTTATATTTTAACTGCACAAGCAAAGCTGGTGCATGACTGATAGGTATTATTGAAATAGAATATTTCATCTTTAAATATGTAATAAAAAAAATAAATAGAATACTTATTTAAATGACTAACCTTCTTAATTAATGGAACATAATATTTCATGATTAAATAAACTTCAATGCAGCAGATTCATTGAATAATGAAATGAGCAATGATTATATTATAACATAAGTTCAAATAAGTTATCAATACACATAATCTTGAATAAATAAATGACATTGCAGAAAGAAAATTAAAAAAAAAAAAAAAAAACCCACCTTTACATAGGCCAATGTTTGCAATTCCAGTGGGGTTAACAGCGAATAAAGTCTAATGGAATTACATCTCTATAATAATTCAAATTCATGTAAAATAAAAAGGCTTTCTCATTGAATAAAGTTATGATGAAATCATGAAAAGGTAAGGAAATGTCTTTTATAAAAAATATTTATAAGGAGATGTATATTGATGGTCTAGTCTCTCCATATCAATGATTTTTTTATACCTTTTATTCTTCTAGCACATTATATAATCCACTCTGGCTCCTATACAAACTTTTCCTATTGTGGTGTAAATGTGCTGTCATAATAAGTAAGGCTCTTTCTCAGCATGAGGCATCCAAAAATGCATATAATTAAAGGATGATCCATTAAAATTTATGATATGTAAAGTAACTAATCCAAATTAACAAACCCCGAGAACTTTAATAATCCAACTTCAAATTCTAACACATAGTACATAAGCATCCAGAAGCGACATTCCAAAATGTGACTACAGCTAGTCCTCAAAGAATCCTTCTTTGCAACAAAGTATGAGCACCCAACGAATTTCAACCTCTTCTACAAACAATTTTTACTCCAAAGGATTTCATCTCTATTAGTCCAATTTCAAACCATTGTGTTAACAGAAGAGAAAGGAAACCAAAAAAAAAAAAAAAAATGCAAGGGAATCAAGAAGGACATGAGCCTAGAGGAGTCAAAGATGGGAACAATCTCCAAACCGATCCACGTTATGAAGCTCTTGATCTCAAAGAAAAAAAGACAATTCCTGCCAAGAAAAGAAAATAACATACTACATAGACAGATAAAAATTCGATCCAATTTGATACAAGTGAGATTAAACCACTTAATTTCCAATTCATATATTTAATTTCAATATCATCATGTGGTAAATATATGTACTGATTATCTAAAACATAAGTATTAAATATAAAAGAACATCAAAGTAGCACTAATATCTATTTTCATTTGATGTTTTCGTGTTTGTTGTAGAAAATTTTCTTATATTTTTCATCCACACCATTAGACCACACGATCAGAGCATCTTTCGCCATAAACGGAAACATGGACCACGATAGCCTTTTACATGCACCATATCACAGCAACATTACCACATAATTATACCAGACAGTAGGGGCACTAAATTAATCTCACCAGGGATTGCAGACATGAATAGATTATCGGAGAATTGGTATGCTCTTAATAATAATAAGTGAACTTAATTCTCTTATATAAAAACTTGACATCAATGCAGATAAAAAATTAGAGAAAAAAAATCCGAAAAAAATTGTATAAAAATAAGCCTAAGAGAAGATCAAATACGAATCGAAATGAGCATGATCTAAGATTGTGAAAAACGCAGAACACTAAAAAAAATTACTAAAACAACTTTTATCAAATTGGATCATCCCATAAACATCGAATCCCTTCTACAACATTCTCTAGAACTCCTAAATACCGTTTTCCCATAAAACATGTTTCACTATAAATCTGAATCCCAATGTCCACTGAGCCGACGAACCCAAACGCTACACCTATTGACTATAGAACCCATTCCATTCCACACAGACCCAACTATACAACACAAAAATGTCAAAACAAAACCAAGAGATCATGCTAACTCGTCGTCCCAACAATTAAAAGAAATAGTGAAAAGAGCAAAAAAATTAAAACTTAAAGAAGGAGGAAAATGAAATGGGCATTACCTTTAAAAGTCGCATATGGAAGAAGAACAGGATCAACGAACATAGAGAAAGAGAGAGAGAGAGAGAGAGAGAGAGATGAACTGAGACAAATACGAGGGAGGGAGAGAATGTGATATCACTGAGATAACTATTAAAATATATCTTGATGAGGTAGGGAAACCGAGGTTTTGACCCAAAATGGGTCCTTTTGTTTCTCATTTCGCCGGAAATGGGGTGGGGAGGGAAAATATTCCGGGGGGGGGGTGGTGGTGGTGGAGGCGCTGTCTGTGACAGCGCCTTTGGGGGAAGGGGAAGGCGCCGTTGTAAACGGAGCCTTTGAAGCACGGTCAAGGCCATAGGCGCCGTTTAGAACGGCGCCTTTAGGGCATGCAGTAGGCGTCGTTTATAACAGCGCCTTTAGGGTTTAAAAACCCACAGCACGACCTGCAGCCCCATTTTCCCTTCCTCTCTTCCTCTTCTCTCTTCCTCTCTTCTCTCTTCATTGTCTCCTCCGGTCAGCGTCCATTCCGCCACAAAATCTCCATTTCAAGCCGTTTTTTGTGCAAATTAAGCTCTCCAATCTCAGGTAAGTTCATCATTTATCAATATAGTGTAATTTTTTCACAATTTCGGTGTTAAAATCATGAAAAATGGACTTGTATGTGGTTGAGAAATTTTGTCAGATCTGGAATATTTAGCGAATGTTTCTGAGTTATGAAGTGTTGTAGGAGTAGTATATAGTGTATATGTGAAATTTGCGGAATTGCATTGGCTGATCTAAGGAGTTTTCATGGAGAATTTTTTCATGCATATAAGGTGTTCGATGAAATGCTTCAATAGCTTAAGTTGAGGATTATGATGTTTATATGAACATGAGTGATAAGGAATGTGATTATACGTGAGTTTGTTTGTCTTTAGTGAATAATGTAGATCGGTAAAGTTGTGTAGGAGTAGCGTATGCGAATGATTAAAAGTCGTGTAGGAGTAGTGATGGGAAGCATTTTTGAGTGGTGAAGTGGTGTAGAAGATATCGGTTTGTGACTCATGTTGTTGAATTAAAATGTGAGTGAATGCTGTTTGAAGTGTTGTGTTAACATTTGAGTTTGCTGTGGATAGGTTTTGGAATGGCTAATTATGTAAGGTTCATTGTTTATGCTCATGGCAACATAGTGGATGGAAATTTTGGGCCACAATATGACAGGCCGCCCATCGGGAAGGTGAAGGTTAGGGTGGGTGCCAACTTTGAAAATTTTAAGGCTATCATTTGTGGCAAGATAGGTGTGGATTGTAATCACAGTGATGTGGAGATAATACACAGACACGCACATTATATGAGTCATGGGGTTGTGTATATGTTGATGCCAATTGCAGATGATGACAGTTGTGAGGATCTGATTTCGCTTGCTGTTGAGTTGGGTGCTAGGCTGATTCAGGAAATATTTGTGAAGATCACTGATCGAGCTGTGAGTCATGAAAATATTGCTCATGCTCCATATGAGTTGAATGAACAACATGGTGACATGTTTGGTGGTCAGCAGTTTCAATTGCAGCTTGGTTCGTCTTCGAATATTCGCGCACAGAATGAAGGAGCTGTGCCAGCTTCGCCCATGCACTGTGAACAATATGAACCCATGCCATTTGATGAGACACTGTCAGAATTTGAGAATAGAGTAGCACAGGAAGTGGCACCAGTGTTTGCTACCGGGATAGAAGATGATCACTCTGATGGCGGTTTTAATGTTGATGAAAATGGGGATACAATCGAAGATGAGGTAGACGAGGAGGATGACAATACAGTAGGAGAAGAAGTTCAAAGGGGAAACGTTGCAGGTGTTGCTGGCCCACATAGTTCACTGCCACGAGATACAATGTCAAGTCAAGCTTCGGTAAGAGACTCAATTCCCTATTTCAATGTAGGTGGAGGCGGTGATGGCTATGTGACATTTGAAGATGAAATGGATGCTATGTCTGCAAATATTTGTGATAGCCAAGAATTAGTGAAGGGGATGATGTTCAAGAAAGAATGATCTAATTGAGACTGTGAAAGCTGCTCACATTAGAACACACTGCAACTTCCGAGTTGATGAGTCCAAGAAAAATCTGTGGATTGCTCATTGCAGTAAAAGTGATCAAGGTTGTCCGTGGCGGATACGAGCTTGTTTGAAAAAACTAGAAGGACTTTTTGTAATCACCAAGCTTGATGGTCCCCATTCTTGCACTAATCCGTTACTTGGACAGGACCATTCACAGATAGACTCGAATATCCTTGCTCGAGAGTTTATCAGTTTTGTCCGGAATAATCCAGATTGCAAAGCAAAGGAGCTCGAGTCTCACTGTTTGGCGGTATATGGGTATATGGTTTCTCGTAGAAGGATTTGGGAAGGAAAGAAAAAAGCAATTGCTATGGTTTATGGTGACTGGGTCAAATCTTACAATGAACTTCCAAAGCTTTTCAATGCAATCAAGTCAAGTAATCCGGGGTCGATAGTAGAGTGGGGGTGGACAAGATCACCTATACCCGAGGAGGCGCATTTTAAGTGGGTTTTCTGGAGCTTTGGTCCTTCAGTTGAGGCCTTTAAGCATTGCAGGCCTGTTATTAGTGTTGATGGTACGTTTCTATACGGCAAATACAAGCATGTGTTACTCGTGGCATGTGGTGTAGATGGAGACAATCACATCTTACCATTAGCATTCTGTCTGGCTCCATCTGAGTCTAAAGAAGCATGGTCATGGTTTTTGAGGAAGTTGAAACGAGGGGTTATTGGACACAGGGGAGAAGAGACCGTATGCATAATCTCAGACAGGGGGGCTGGTATTATTGGGGCTGTTGCGGATGAATCAAATGGGTGGCAACCTCCCTTTGCGGTGCATCGATTTTGCGTACGGCATATTGCCAGCAATTTCAACAAAGTTTATAAGAATCAAAGGTGCAAAAACTTAGTGACATATGCTGCATTTCAGGCTCAGGCGCGAAAATTCGAGAAGTCTATGGAGCTTGTGAAGAATATTGATGAAGAAGCAGTAGAGTGGTTCAATCAAGTACAATCAAATGGAGATATGATCCTACCCAAGGAGTCTTGGACCCTAGCATTTGATGGATGTTACCGTTTTGAGTACATGACTACAAACATGTCAGAAACATACAATTCTGTCATCAAGGGAGCTAGAGGATTACCTGTATGTGGGTTGGTGAAAAAAATCTTTTATAATTGTGTCATGTATTGGGAAGAAAGACTGTCTGCAGCGAGGAATGCCATAATGAGCGGCGAGGTTTTCACAACCTATGCGAAGAAGAAGATAGATTTATGGGCTTCACGGGCTACTTCGCATCAAGTAACTCGATTTAATAGAGGTACTGGATTGTTCGAGGTACGTACGGGTACTCGCCGGGAGAAAGGTCGCTTGAAACGTGGTGGTAGAACACATAAGGTTGACTTTTCGCAACTTTCATGCACATGCAACAAATGGCAAATATACCGACTGCTATGTTCCCATGTAATGGCAGCTGCAGGCTTTGCTAATGTGGATTGGACTTCCTTGGTCGGCCCATTGTATAGGTGGACGAATGAAGTCCAATGTTATGAATCTCATTTCTATCCAATTGGAGATGAACTTGATTGGCCATCCCCAGCCAACTTCCCTTGCCTTATTCCTGATCCCGCGAGTGCAAGGGGAAAAGGAAAACCTAGGTCAAACCGATATACAATGGAAATGGATTGGAGAGAACGGCCCGATAGAGTAACCTATGGCCTATGTAGACGGGATGGTCACAATAGGAGGAGTTGTCCAGACAGAGTCGGACAAAGTTCATCAAGGTTTGGTGATATCGTGGTTTGAATTTGTCGAATGTTGTTTCATTTTCGATTATGTAGTTATCATATTTTAATCACATTTTCTCATTTCATGTAATCTCACTTCCTTCTTACATGCAGGGTAGATGGAGCCAGGCCCCATAGATGATTCAGTACTTTCCCAGCAGGGTAGACATCGTTCTTCAGCTGTTTGGTTAGACGAGGTACCAAATCACATACTGCACTTCCATTTTAAGCTTTGTGGATACATAATATAAACATGGGTAATAACGTTTCATTTAATTCTTCCAGGCATCCGCTACAGCGCTCCTTGTTAGGCGTAGGGAACCGACCTCCAGGCACGACCAAGTTGGACGCCCTATAGACGAGCGTATATTGCCTTATCTGGAGCAGGCTGGATTCATTGGTCTTGCACGTCTCCCATATATTCAGCTCGATTGGCATCTCATTTCTGCATTGGTGGAGAGATGGCGTCCAGAGACTCACACCTTCCACTTGCCGCATGGGGAGATGACCATCACATTACAGGATGTGGAGGTCCAGTTAGGACTGCCAGTACATGGCTTACCAGTAGTTGGTAGCACATCTATTGCTACCGGGTGGCAGTCAGAGTGCATGAGGCTATTAGGGGCTTACCCACAGGGTGGTACTTCTCGTGGAGGTCGGCTAAGCCTTACGTGGCTACGGTCACATTTTGCACATATACCGGATGATGCACCGGAGGAGCAGATCATCAGGCATGCTCGTGCTTACATTTTGCAGCTTATGGGTGGGTGTATATTTGCAGATAAATCTGGTTCACTAGTACACTCTATGTTCCTGCCATTGTTAGAGGACTTCGCTGAGGCAGGCCAGTACAGCTGGGGTAGTGCTTGCCTTAGCTGGTTATATCGGCAGCTTTGTCGTGCTTCTCTCGAGGGTGTGGAGCAGATTGGTGGAGCGCTTGTGCTATTGCAGGTGTGGGCATGGGATCGCTTCCCTGTTATAGCACCTCGAGCACGTTTTGGTCCACCGTTGCATGCTGCAGCGCCCCTTGCTGCACGATGGTCGATCATCCGGGACACTACTCGTCACCCATCTCACGTCATCTCAGCTTATAGGGAGGCGTTTGACATGATAGGGTCCGAACAGGTATAAATCCTTTCACATTCACCCAAAAACTTACATAAGTATTATTGTTTCTTTGTGTAACGAGTTTTGTTTTATGGCACAGATTGTTTGGCTCCCTTACACAGATGACATCCTCCATAGACTTCCACCATACTGTCGTCAGGGTATGGATGTCTGGACAGCCCGGGTCCCCCTCATTTGCTTTTCATACATCGAGTGGTATTTCCCAGATCGTGTCATTCGACAGTTTGGGGGTTACCAGACAGTTCCAACTGGATGTAACACGGATAGGGACCTCCATAAGATAGATTTGAGGGGGCGGGTCGACACTAATTGGATTGTTCATCACGCTGTGTATCATGAAATGTGGAATGAGAGACATGATCGCCTGGTCGATGTTGACCTTCCATTCGGGGTCGACCCTGAGTACTTGCGTTGGTTTAGACGTGTCACCAGGAGATATATTAGCCATACTGGTGCTATGGTCGGTGGTTTGGTGAGATATAGATATTATATTTCATTTCTCATATATAAAGATATGCAAATGCGAATCTTACTTTCTCCATTATTGCAGGCCGATCGATTTAGGAGGATCAGGATGACTTCTGATATAGCAGAAGCTCATTCCATTGCAGATGAGGCCATACAGACTGTAGATGAGCATGGTGTTATCGACCATCTTTATCCTGAGTCTCGGTACACCGCACCTACCGAGGTTGAAGCTGCTGCAGAGGATGACAGTGAGCATGATCAGCAGCAGTACCAGACTGTTCGTCATGCTCCATCACTAGCTCGATCCACATCTACAGTTATCAGGGGACGCCATAGCACCTCATCATTGCCTTCCTACCATACTCCATACAGCGAGGTTGGCTCTTCATCTCATCAGCCTCCACCACCGCCGCAGAAGAGGCGTCCAGTACCTCCACCTGATGATGCCGATATGGGTGAGGGAGTTACACAGTTATCACAGCATAGGAGATCCTTCCATGCCTCCCCTGTTCCTCCACCAGATTTCAGTGCATCACCTACTGAGGACGCTGATCCTCCTGAGCCAGCACCTGCACAGCGCGGTGCACGATCCATATTGTCTAGGATCTCTAGGAGCGTACGGAGGCCCCCTAGGAGGAGATAGCGTTATATTTTCCTACTTTGTATTTGCTTTTCA
The DNA here is from genome assembly GCA_024138025.1 of Combretum micranthum. NCBI lineage: Eukaryota > Viridiplantae > Streptophyta > Magnoliopsida > Myrtales > Combretaceae > Combretum > Combretum micranthum. The sequence goes on from JAMXBD010002516.1 coordinate 156,471, forward strand.
TTAAAACTATTAAACTCATATGTATTTATGGCATGTAATTATATTTTCTTTATCTTAGTTCTGTTCTCAATGAATGTTGCTTCTGGACGTTTGGGGTGTTGAACTAAGTTTGCAGGATTGAGCTGTTCGATGTGTTGTTGTTGGTGTTACAATTTCTGTGATTTGGGTGTTCGAATTATTTCTGTGGAGTCAGGGAGATAGTATTGGTGTAATTTTTGCAGGTTGAAAATCTTCGGTTCATACATTTTTATCTGTTTTACTGCTTGTAGTTGACAATGGTTGTATATCGGGCTTTTTTGGCAGGTCAAGGGGGAATCGGGGGGGTGATGAGTTGAAGGCGCCGTTACTAAAAGCGCCTTCCCAGTTTGCACTGAAGGCGCCGTTAGAACGGCGCCTTCCCCTATGACACTAAATGCGCCGTTACAAACGGCGCCTTCACCAACCCAGATCTGGAATATTTTTCCAGATTGTCCCATTTCGGGACAAATTTTCCAAAACGGACCCATATTCTTCCAAAAACTGGGAAATCGACAGAGAGGGACATGCAGAAAAAAGGAGAACGTGGATAGATGAAAGTTGAAATTGTATGATAGAGAGGGGAAACGTTGGCAAATTTTGTGGCTTGACTTGTTAATAATTAGTGGAGTTGTATAATAGGCTCATTCCTTAATATTTGACATGAATGATAAAGTATTCAAATTATAATAGCTTAGATGAGTATGCATCCGTTATATGAGTGCTAAAAAACATATAGGATAGAAAATTTTTTTTTTGATAAAATGAGTTAATTAAAAAAAAAAGAAGTATATGACAACATAAAAGTGTGTAGTGGTTAGATGATTATTTCAAATTTAAAAATATATATGAAAGTTATAAGTAGTAGATGAAGGAAAAGTAAGTGGGAGATAAAAATATAATAAGATAAAAAAAATTATATTTAAAAATATGAAGTCTAAAATAGTAACTATTAAAATTTTATACTAAATATTTTTTGACACGGATTAAAAGGATTAACATAATAATAATATTTAGATATATAGATAAATAAATAGACAGATGGATATAGACAGATAAATATAGCTTCATTTAGTCTTTGTGTGCACTTTTTCTAGTACTAATAATATATATTTTTGCTTTTCAGATTTGTTTTTGGTTTTTTTTCCATTTTTCCCCCTCTCTTTACCTGGAGCTATAAATTTCCATTATTTGAAAGTTTGTTTTCATAGTTAACCTCTCTCTTTGTCTCCAACCGCCATGGCGGCCCACGTCTTCCTAAAACCTCACTCTCCCCTACTCTACTACTCTCTTCCTCCGCCACTCTCTCTCCTCTCCATTCCAATCTCCACTCTCTCTCTTCAAACCCAAACTCTCTCTCTCCACCTCCTCATCACTTCCCCACCCTCAAATCCTAACCCAAAACCCTAACCCACTCCCTTACGGTCCTTCTCTCCAAAAGGGCACTAAGCCCTCCTTAAAACCCCAACGGCACCTTCCCACCGACCAAGTGTTCGACGAAAGTTCCTTCACCCGGGTTTTCGATATCGCCGCCCTCCGTGTCCCCTCCAATGACTGCTTCGCTCTGGAAAGCCGTCTTCGTGGCCACCTCCTCAATTGGCCCCGTATTCGGAACATCGCCCGTGTTCCTGGGGACAAAGTGGACGGCGAAATTGCGGACCTTGTAGTGAGTCGGAAGGATGAATTGGGATTGGAATCGGTTCAGAGGAGGATTAGAGGAAAGGCTGAGGGTGATGGAGATTTAATGAGCCCGGTTTTGTATAGGGAGAAGCTTGTAGATAGTTTTGATTCGAGAGGGTTTGTGAGGTTTCGGAATTTGGCAAAGATTTCAAGGCCTAAGAGGAGGAAGGGGAAGAAAGGAGAGGATAATTGTGAGGGAGGAGAGAGGAAAACGGGGTTAGGGAAGAATGATTTTGTGATGGTGGAAGTTGTCGAGGAGGAGGTGGATGAGGAAGGAGAGGATTTGACTGGTTTGTTGGGTAATGAGTTTAAGAAGAGAAAGTGGAAGGGTTCTACGAGGTTGTTGCTTTTGGATGAGAGGTGCGCGGGTAAAAAGTTTGAGGATTTGCCTGAAGCAATTAAGGTTGGTTGGTTTAGAGCTAAGAGATTTATGGGGATTGAAAATTGTAATATCTTAGTGAGGGTGATATGTTTTAACAGTGCTTGAAGATGACACCAATTCGAGATTTGATAGAAGTGAGAAATCCCGAAATTGATATAGCAAAATAGGTTCTAGTTGAATAAAATATATTACTGAGAATAGAGCAAGCAATGCTTAACTAAATGTGATATCACTACAATTTTGATACAAAACAAATTTACAAGGTGATAACATAATTGCCACCCTAATTTTAAGTTTATGTCACAATGATGAAATTGAATTAAATAACCGAGTGAGTCGCGTTTCCTAGTTTTTGCAGAAATTGACTGCTCTGTCCCTGTTTTAAGATTGCCTGGTTGCCTTTTTTTTTATTAATTTTTTATTTATTTATTGCAGCTTGTATATCTGTTGCACTTTGTTTTCTGCATGAATAATTTGCTATTGATATCTTTAATGACTTCCTAAATTAGGGAGTTTGTGGGGTAAAACTTTCCTTTGCACCCTGTAATGGTAATCTACCATGTGGCATATAATGCTTATGAAATACATCAAATTATTTTGTAATTATGAGTAACTGTCTTTGAAATTGGGTCAGCTTTTTATTATAGATTTGGGGCTCCACCTTGGTGTTTTTTGTTTTTCCTTTTTGAGCCATGTTGTTTTGTGAATTGTTATGTGACTACTATGTGCGGAAGAGTAGCCTTTCTTTTGCAAATCCCTATCTAGGAAAAAGCAATTTAATTTAAATCATCAGTGTATTATACTGCCAAATTGTATTGTGTTTTTATATTAATTATGTTTTAAAGTGATTTAAATCTATGATTTAGCTAGATGTATAAATCTGAAGATGATGTCAGGTTTTTATTTTTTTTTAATTAGGTGACAGTGCTGTAAGATGAATGTGGTGTATAGATACATTAAAGTGGTTAGCCTTTTTTTCCTACTAGCAAGTCTTTGGAGGTTGTACTTCTGCTGGTACATATCCTGATCAATGGGCTTGCTTCTCTTTCAGGCTGTTTTTGAAGAAGGGACAAGGGGTAATGCCAACTCAAAATTGGAGCTAGTGTCATGCCAAGTTACATTGTTTTATGATTACTGGTCGATGAATGAGGTAATTGTCTTATGGCTTATGCAAGTATGCTCTTATGATGATAGCTTATTGTAAGTTGTACTGTTTCTTCATCACCATCGTGTTCATAACTTTCACTCTTGAGGTGGGAAAAAAATCGTTCTTTTATTATAAATATATTATTCAATGCATATGTCATCTGGAAATGAACGCATTTTCCTTTGGAGAACAATAATGCTCTTTATTTGGCAGGTTGGGATCTCTCTAGTAACCTTCATTTACCTTTCTCACCGATTCTTGTCTGTCAGTGCTCATCTGGCTCTTATGTAATCTAACGAGTGTTCTGTTGTTTTGCATATATTAACTAAATGGTAAGAGACACTCAGGACCCAGAGGTTGCAGTGATTCAAGTCTGTAGCACTGGCCATAGGATAGCATCTTTCTTGCTTTTACTCCTAATATAGGGATGTTATTAAGATTCATGTGTTCCATGAACCCACGGACGCTAACCACCCACTCCATGAAAAAGTAAAAATTCCATGGACTTTAGAGTAGAAAGTATTTAACTTTTTCTGTTTTGCTCAAACATGATACATTGTTAAAATATATTCTATTTTAGGTTGATCGTTCCTCAAAAGACAACGATACCGATCTATTGCCTGTTTTGTTTTGAAAAAGATGTTATATAGTGTGCTACAAGTTTCTCAGCGATGCATCTTAATTAGATTGTGTTGTGTGATTTACACTTATGGGTTGGATTATTAGCTATTTGGGTGGGTGTTAGCTGATGGAAATTGGAAAGTGTTACATGGATGGTGTGCTGTTTATAGAAGCCTAAAATATATAATTGTTTGGTATCAGACATTAAAATTCTTGAAGTTTCTTGTAGGTTTTAGAGGCACTACTACCTGTAGGTATGATAATTCCTTCAGCATTTGAAACAGTTGGGCATATTGCACACTTGAACTTGAGAGAAGAACATCTACCCTACGAGAATGTTATAGCAAAGGTGCTAATTTTTGCCTCCTTTCCTCTGTTAACACTATCTCTTTTTGACTTTTTTTAGACTTCTTTTTACTGTGACACATTCACTTTCAGGTTGTTCTGGATAAACATAAGCCAAAGATTCAAACAGTTGTCAACAAGATTGATGCGATCAATAATGAATATAGGACAATGCAGCTTGAGATTTTAGCTGGAAACCATTCCCTTGTGACTACTGTGGTAGAGAATGGAATAAGATTTAATGTTGATTTAGCTGCTGTGTGGGTTACCTTTTCCCTTGTGCTTGCTGCCTTTTGCTTAACTTTGTGAAGCTTTGCTTCTATATGGTGCAATTAACAGGAGGGTTTTTTTATGAAGTCCACTAAATTTACATTTTACTCAATAATCAGACAGGTGTCAACTTTTAATAAACTTAAGATCTGTGTATATTATTTGTGACTAAGCACGGATATTTTCCCTTTAGCTTCTCATTTTATTTTATTTTTTTGTCCTTTTGAGCTATTGTATTTTAGAACCACACTGCCCTTTATACACGTGGTCCGTACTGAATTTGTAGATAAAAGCATTTTCTGTTACTAGGAAAAAATAAGCATGTTATTTTTCTCTTTTACCGCTCTTCTACCACTTTATTTTGATGAGCTCCAAGTTAAATAAGATGTTATGTTCATTGCTGCGATTCTTTTATCTACGTCAATTTTCAAAATCAATGAGAAAACCAATATTGAACAAGACTGATATATTTTCTACCTCATGCAGCTACTGGAGTTCAAGGCTCAATATGGAAAGGCAAAGGCTTATCAGCAGCTTTACTTGCAGTGATGTTGTTTGTATGTTTATCTTATAGTGCCTCTTTAAAATATGGGAAACGTACTGATGCACTATTCAATGAATGATGCGCTATTTTTATGTCAATCATGTCATATTGTAGAAGTAGTAGAGCCTTTGAAGGAAACGAATTCTCTATTATAGCCTGCAAAATATTGATTTATCGTCACAATGTTTTAGTACATAATCTGCAGTTGCCTTTATCAGAATAGGATAATTATTTAACTGGAATGGGTGTTATGCAGTGGGAAAGTTAAATGGACTTACAAAAACCTAATTAAATTGTGGCTCTGCAAACTTGAACGTTGTTTTGTTGAATTCTTTTGGGGAAGGCATGTAGCCTGCCATTGCAGAATTCTGGTTCCATGATTCATCCTTTAGGAAGGATTTTGTGCTATTAATTTTTAGCGGCTACTTATTTCATTCTCGAAAGAGCCAACTAAAAGATTGTAAAGTTTTTATTTGCAGATATTTGCTTACAACAAACTCTGATGTTATATTTGGTTTGCTAAAACAGGGTAATATTGGAAAGGAATAGTGGTTCCTTTATTTTATGATTAAGGGTATTGTTTAAAAAAGTTGCATTATGTGAGGAATAGCAATTTTTTTGGTGAAGGGAAGGAATTAAAATTCTTTATTTATTACATATTAATGGAATAGACATTCTTATGATAGAAATTTTCATAAACCAAAGGATGAAATAGTTATTCCACAATAATGAAGGCAAAATGAAATTTTTATTTCAGTTATTAAACGCAATGTTTGAGAATGTTTTCATTGCACAAGGATAGTGTTAAATCAGAGGTTCAATTTCTCTAGTTGGCAATCCTATTCAAAGATGATTTTACGTTTACATTCTCTCTCTCTCTCTCTCTCTCTCTCTCTCTCTCTCTCTCTCTCTCTCTGGGGTGAGGAAGAAGTGGAAAGTGTGAACTTTTAAATTATTGATTTGAAGATCTAACTTTAGTAAGGTGTTAAAGAGTGATAGGTCCAGTGTTAAAGTAAATGCATCATCAAATCACACTCATGTGAAAAGGAGTGTTAAAATATAAATTTAACACTAACTTATCTTCAAGTTTCAGCTCAAAATTAGTTATATGTGGGATCTAAATATAACAAACACCTATTTGGATGAGTGTCAGCTTTTAAATTATTGAATTGTAGATCTAACTTTAATAAGGTGTTAGAAATAGGTCTAGTGTTCAAGTAAATGCCTCATCATTTCACCCTCACATAAAGAGTGTTAAAGCATAAATTTAACACAACTTATCTTCAAGTTTAAGCTCAAAATTAGTTATATGTGGGATCTAAATATAACAAACACCTATTTGGATGACCTCTGGATTGTCTACTTTGTTTGGTGCTTAATTGCAAAGGAAAGAATACAAATGTAGCCCTTTGTATTGTAGCGAGTTGCCACTCTTTAAGTTGGTTTTTTCCTTTTTTCTTTCTAAGAGCCTACCAGTTTTGTTTCTTCCCTCCCAGGCCAACCCCTCTTTTTTTATTTTTAAACATTCTGCCTACATATTTCTTGTATAGATATCATCAAACTTGAAATTCCATATGTAATTTTTTAAGATTTCCATTCTTTAGCAATAATTTGGTTGTTATCCTTTTTACTTGCAGGTGATGTTTTTTGTGGTGTGGGACCACTAGCTATTGCTGCAGCCAAGATAGTTAAGCGTGTTTATGCCAACGATTTAAATCCACACGCAGTTGAATATCTAGAAAGAAATTGTATCATCAACAAAGTGGAGAGGAAGGTTGAGGTATTACTATTTCATAACTACACCTTCCTTATGATGGCATTATGTTAAGTTAGATATTGTTGATGAAATTTCGTGACTTATGGCAAGAATCTCAACAAATTAATAATTTGTTTGTTTTGTTTTGATTCTTCTCAGAGAATGGTTTAGAGAAGAACATTATACAGGATCGGAATAAATTTTAGATGGGTTTAGAACAAAATTGGAAACAATATTATCCTTGCTGGATTTTCTACCATGAATGTATATTTTGGGTTCGTTAAGAGAGAATTCTACAATCTCTTGAACAGGACCTTGAGATTTCTTAGAATTTATAATTCTGTATTTTTCTTGGGAAAATAGGACATAACCTTTTCTTACATTTTTTTCTTTTTGAACTTATTTCTGATCCGTTGTACCCCTATACAAGAGCAGTTGGCTTCAGCTGCTATGTCCTATTTTCACTCGTCGTTTGACACATCCACTTAACAGCATAACAACATCCACTTAATACAGATTAACTTGCATGTAACTGCCATCACCACATGAAATTAGATACATATCCTGTTGAGAAATTCAAAGATTTGATTAGTTTACTTAATGCTAAGAGCTTGATTTAATTTCTAATTTTGTTAACATTATATTGTTGTATGTATGGATTTAGTCAATATATGAGCTGTAATTTTTTAGGGAGTTAGTATGTGATTATTTTTTAGCTTCATATTCTTTTTTATTTGGTTAATTGTTTCTGATTCTTGTTTTATTATTAGGAAAGACTATCATCAATTGCTAGTTTGCTATTATGGTTTGCAATCTTTCCTATAAGAAGGCTGCATGTAATCTTGAAATAAAATATGTTGTCTCTTTTGTCAATATATACTATAAAAATTAAGACCGACATACATTTTTCAAAAATATACTATGCAAATTAATTTACTCTATTGCAGACCGACATACGTTGTTTAAATGCACATAAGGCAAACATACATTACAAAAAGTACACCAGACATCACAGCATACACACAACCAACCCTTCTGCTACATCAGCAGCTCATGACACACACACGCACCACTGCTAATACACCAGTAGCTTGACACAAACACACTCTCAAATAACCAGGCTCAACATTACTCCCTCCCTTTGAGAGTGCTTGTGATTTCTGGTGCTATGGTTGGGTAGTTCTCCTTCAGCCTCTTTTTCTTGCATACCTTCCTCTAAGATTATCTTTTAGCCTTGCTCTTTCTCATACTCTATACAAAATATCTTCTTTCGTTTGTGTCCTATGGTAAAATGCTTGTGACAATTAAAACAAATGCCTCTTACCCTTTGTTCTTTGATCTCTAATTGGCTCAACTTCTTGATTTAAGGGGTTGGATGTAAGGTATTACTTGAATCATTCATTCTTTTGCTGTTGATGGTATTGTCTTTTGTATGGATTTCCCTTCACTTTTAGAGGCGCGCCAACCCCATTTTATGATTCATATTTTTAGGTGATGTAGCTCAGAACTCAAAAACAAGATATTATTTCAAGCCACTAATGAATATGGCTACTTCTTGCTTAGAAGATAACATCATTGCTTGGGCCAGTAATTGTTCAAACCATTTTTAATTTATTTCCATACCCCCAGCATTTGATTGCATGAAGGAGGCCTGAAGGTGGATGACGCAAGGATGTAGACTCCTCCCAAGTCAACTTGGGTTTAATTACGCTCCAACTTCAAGAAACATTGTTGAGTGTCAGTCCGCATGTGAATTGCTGTCAACTCCACATTTCCTTCCTCAATTTTTGTTCACACCGGTTGAGCCACCTTATCAAGTCAATGCTGCATCATATATGTGAAATTTTAACTTTGAAAATTTAGGACTAATAATTTTCTTTTTGGTGCCCTTGCTGCTGTTCTTCACCTTCTCAAGTTAACTCTGGTTGTTGCTGCCCTCATCTGGTTCTCCCTCTTCCTTATGCTGATTGAAATCTATATGTAATAAAATCTCTCTATAGAGTATCCATACATATATGACTAGTTGCAGTTCCATCTGCTGTCTTTGGCTCTTATAGTGCCTTATCTTCCTTGTACATAGCCATAATTGCTTCAAATAGATGTTGTTGTTGCTTAATTTCCTCCATAAGGGCTGGATTTGATGGCAATTTTTTACAGGATTGATTGTAGCTCTTGGTTATAGGTCGGTTTGTAACAAATTCAGAAATAATCTTGTTCTTAATGGATTTTCTACTATGCCACTTGTGGAATTAATAATTGAGGCTTTTCAAGAGAGAATCCAATGATACTCTAGATTTTTCTGGAAAATAGGATTTTACCTTTTTTGTTTATTTTATTTTTGTTTTCTAACCAGTTCTGATCAATTAAACCCAATGAAAGGGCAGTTGCTTTGACTGCTATGTCCTATTTTCACTCCTATTTTGGTACATCCACTTGACTGCACAATGACACACATTTATTGCAAAATAAGTGGAGTGTAACTGCTGTCAACACATGACATTAGACCACCTATGCGCATAAACTAACACTCTACTGCACACTGACGTACACGGTCCAAATACACATTATGCAAAGACATTAAAACAGCACATTACAGCAGCACACTACACAACACACAAGCACTGCTCCTACACCAGCAGTCCATGCGCTGACACCCACACACACACAAAAAAACAACCACTGCTGATACTCATCAGCATCTTCACGCGCGCATGTGCAAACCATTGCTGATACACCAGTGGCTACACACACACGCACACGCGCGCGCAAATAATAACTGTCTGTTTACAACATCTTATTGGTTCATTTAACATTACCTTTGCGACTAGTTGGGTGCTCTTTTCAGAAGTTCTTGCTGTAGCTTCTAACAAATGGCTAGATAATAAGAAAAGAATCTGTTTGTGTGGTGGATTTACCTGTTAGCTGGAGTGTTAAATTTCAAGTTCTTATATATCATGTTGTTTATAAGATGTTACTCATGCTGCTAAATTATGAGCATGTTCATAGATACTGTGACTTAATTTGGTGGTGATTCACTTCTCAATCTTATTTATTTATTTATTTTGGTTAATACTTCTCAATCTTATTGGGCAGAAGTCACCAGTTGGCATGCTAACAAGTGCAAAGTTCATCATTTATTGAATTATGCTGGAAATTTCTCATGACTTCTTATATATTGCTTGATAGGTTTTTAACATGGATGGGAGGAGGTTTATCAGTTCAATGTTTGCAAGCAAGAAAGCCCAGGCTATAACACGCATAGTTATGAATCTACCAAATGATGCTGTGGAGTTTCTTGGTATGTTGTCCAATGTGTCAATTTTGTTGGTTATTCTTTTATCCCATCCTTTACCAAGGGAAGTGGACTGGAGGAAATAAATGGAGTTTTTCAAAATAAAAAAGGCTACATTCTTGCTTATGCTTATGGATATATGCAATGGGTGGCTCTAACATTCTTTACCCGAAACATGAGATTGTGAGATCTGGATGGCATCTGCTTTGAAAAATGTTGTTATGGCTGTTATCTACCAGTTGAAAAGATTGTAGCTACTTTGATTATCACAGCATTCTTTCCCCCAAGCTTTCATGACTAATTATGGTAATTAATTGAACTGGTTTATCCTGGTACAACTAAGTCTTTTTCGCAGAAAAGTTCCTCTAAGATTCAAGCATTGCTAGACCATACACCTAAACATCTGTCCCGTCTTTTCTTTGTTATGAACAGATGCATTTAAGGGAGTTTATAGAGATAAACCTAGGGAGACAATTCACGCCTTACCGGTTATCCATTTATACGGATTTTCAAAAGCTCAAGATCCAGAATATGATTTTCATGAGGTAGGTATTTTCTCTGGATTATTATGATTTCATATACATACAGTGAAGGAGTTTACTTAGATTTTCTACCATTTTTAGCTTTATTAGTTTGTTGAGCATTTCTTTCATGATCTATTTGTCCAATGATTGCAGCGTATAAGAATTGCACTTTCTGAGGAGGCAGTTCATGTAGAAATGCACCGGGTTCGCCTTGTTTCCCCTGGAAAATGGATGTTATGTGGCACATTTACACTTCCTCAAAGTGTGGCATTTTCAAGAGAATGCTGCAGCTATGGTTAGTTCCTAGATCAGCAGTGAAGTTCTGTTATTAACTACTAAGGTATTTTCATAAATCGAAATTTGAAGTTCACTAGAAAGATTCTTATCCTCTTTATTTTTCCTCATATAAGTGATTACTATTGGAGAACATACCAGAACTGGATGGGAGAGTACATTGTGTGATTTCCATTTTAACTGTTTGTTTCAACAATGGAAAGTCTTTCCTATTATTTTTACTTCTATAAAAAGAGTGATTATTTGTGCAGGTAGATAGGCTGGGATCATCTTACTTTTGGAGGGTGGATTGCTTTCCTTTCGATGCAGAAACAATGAGCTTCTGTGCAACGTAAGCTTGATTGTTGGGTAACATTTTGGTTATCCTTAACTACAGTAGACATTCTTTTTGGTGGGGAGATTTCTGAAGCTAGATTTCACATCTTTTACATCAACAGCTAATTGGAAATTTTTGCTCAAGAGAATAGTAAGAATTCACTGCAGAATTATGTGATCCAGGAGTAGAATTTTGGGCTGGAAACCGAAAGATCAGCTGGAGGCTTCTCCAGTCACACAGTCTGCTTTGTTTTGGTGTTGATGCGTGATGGATGATTCTCTTCTCTTGCATATGGCTTGGGCAATCTCCATATAATATAGTCTGCAAGATGGTGATTCTATAGTCTCTCATGGTTCGGGCTTCCACTGTGCGGTCAATATCATGAAAGTATTGTCCTCTTATGTGTAGGAATGGAGTGAAAGAGCCTCGGGGGTAAAACCTTGTACATGTACTATATACATATTATCTCTACCGTATTACCATGCTCTTATACGCGGTCTATAGACCGGCCAGTAGAAAAAGGCGCCTGTAGTTTTGCCAATAACTGCTATTAATTTTTTCACGCCATTTGCTTGTACATGTAAAACCATTGTTTTTTTTTTTTTTGGCATTTTTATCACATTAACGCAATGTGATTAAGTGCAGGGGAATTTTAAGGTCTCATTATTATTTTTGATGGGATTGGTCTCATTATAATCTATACTGTTCATTTTTTATCAGTTAATACGTTAAATAACACAGAGTTTTCCCTCTATTTTTTCCCTCTTTCAATTAGAACTTTTCTACTTTTTGTCTCTCTTTTCATCGTTTCACCATTTCCATTATGCACTCTCACTCTTCCTACTCCTACTCTTCCTCTTCAATTTTCAAGGCATCTTCTCTTCTCCTTGTATTTTCCGACCCCTCTCTCTCTCTTTCAATTTCTCACGCCACTCATTAGAGCTCACCGTCGTTGCACCTTTATTGAGAAAACGACAATCAATTATAAGCTAAATCAACTACCAGTATAAAAATTACCTCACACTAAAGTATTTTCCTCCACGCAATTGATCGAGAAAATTAGTTTTGAAAAGTCGATTATGGAAATTTGGGTTCTTAAACCGTTGTTGATTGCATAATGTTAATGCGCTTTGTTAGGACTTCTTAACACTAAGCTTAGGTTGAAATATCCTAACTCTTCACCTAAAATTGGTTTTAGACAGATTTAAATGATTAAAATGAATTATAGGATTTAAATAGACAAGTTGATATAATTTAATTAGCTAATAATTAAGTTGGTTTGAGATTTGAGTTTCAAATTTTCTAAACATGTCATCAAAGTGTTTAGAGGATTCTTAAACCGTTATTTCTTAGCCAAAACTCTAATTCTTAAATCTTAGTAAAATTTGAGTTCATTTGCTTATCTTAAAATATCAGTTCTTAAACCCGAACTCAAATTAAATATCTTTTATCTAAAATAAATTCTCAAATTAAGTTCTTATTGCAAGTTCTTAATTTTTAACATATTGATTCCGAAACAAACTTTTAAATACTTCTGGAACTATAGATATTGATCTGATAGTTCTAAACCTATACCCTATTTCTAAAATATATAAATTTAGTTTTATCCTTTCCTTTTCTTTTCTTTTCATTTGCTGCCTTTTTGCTTTTCCCCTTTCATTTTTTACGTTTCCCTCTTCTTCTTCTTCTTCTTCTTCTTCTTCTTCTTCTTCTCTCACCAAATTCAAGACTTGAATCTCAAGATCAAAGCCAACTAGAGGATGAATCAAGATTAAGAGATGAACTAGATAGAGAAAACCGAGCTAGAGGATGAAGCTTGAACTTCTTTTCTTCTCTAAAGCTAAGTATACTTTGTAAATTGTTATTTTCTTTATGAATTAGGACTTAAATGTTGTATCAATATTATACATGACTTGAGAAGTGTTGTTTAAGTTTGTATTTGTAAAGTTTATGGTTGATGGAGTTGGTTTATTGAGGAAGAAGATGAATAGTGAAATTGGGGTTTGAAGTTGTTTATGATTATTATAGTGATGTTTGATGGATTGTAGTGAGAGTTTGTATTTATTAGATTGTATTGAGATCAAATAACAAGTTTTAAGAAGCTTGAAATGAATTTGGAGGAGTTTGAAATATTTTGAACAAATGTTTTTCACAAAATGAAAACAGAGGAAAATTTGACAACAGCGTATTGCATGTACGTCGGCATTCAACACTGCCGGTGTTGAATTCTACGCTGCCGGCGTACGTGTAGAATTTGGCGGTTTTGGAGAGTCACATGGTGACCAGATTGCTTGACCTCTGACGCTGGCAAATTTGAACTTTACGTCACCGGCGTTGAACACTGGTGTTGGTTTTGTGAATTTTCTTAGTTTTGCAGCCTCTTTGTATTTTAGCCATAACTTTTTCATCCGATCTCTGATTGAGGTGATTCAAGTTGCGTTGGAAAGATAAAAAAGAGATCTATAACTTTCATGTTTTGAGTTTTTACAAATTATAAGATTATCAGTGCTTAAATTTTAATTCTTTCCAACTGATATATTTTTTAAGCTAAGCTAAAAACTTATTATAGATTGTTTTATATGTGTTTACTTTGACAAATGGGTCTTTTTGACCTAAAATAAAATAGATTAATGATATTTGATGTGTAATGATGATTGATGGATATAATGAAGCATAATTTAAGTATATTTGTAGATTCAACAAATAATTGAATTTCCATGAGTGTTAAACTAAAAGTAGTTATGTTGTATATATGATTTTCATTTGCTTATTTTATGATCTTGTGACCACTTAGTAAAATTAAATGATTTTGATAAGTATATAAATAATGATTTATGTATTTATATGAATTTTATTTGAATTTCCTTCATGCTAAGTTTAAGATTTAGTATGTTTTAAGTGGTGTTTTCTTCAATTGTTTTACCTTGTTTATTATTTGTTCTTATTGTTAGCTATTGAACTTAAATGAACTTAGTTAACAAACTTAAGTTCAACTTGATTAAATAGACTTGAATGACTTAAAATGAATTAGATTGAATTAGTTTAACCATCTTTGACTTAGTTTTTGAACTAAATGATTAAGGTTAATTAATTTAGCTAAGTTTAAGTTAAGGTGAGTTCAAGTTGACATAGATCCTATGTATAATGAATTAGTAATGAATCTAAGTTCAACTTAACTAAATGAGCTTGAATTAGCTAAAAGGAATTAGATTACTTAAGTTAATCAACTTGAACTAGTTTTAGATTAAATGACTAACTCTAATCAATTTGGCTAAGGTTAAGCTAAAATGGGTTGATAGCTAATAATTAGCATATATCAATGAATTACGATGATCTTTGAATAATATGGGAATATGTTGTTTCAAATGTTTATTTGCTTTGAATATGAATGCTTTTATGTATGAATGCTTTATATATGCTATGTTTTGTGATAAGAAACTATAATTAAAGTGAAAAGAATTACTTTGACAGACAAAGGAGAACTGTCCATATTTTGACGGGACGATATTCGCAGCCATAGTGGAGTTCCGCATTAGTATCTGATCAAATAGGATTTAATAAAATGAGTTCGAGATGAATGGATGAATAGCTTAAGTTCTTATATGATTTTGATGAAGTGGATGATTAGTTTAGTTTAGTTTCTTATATGAGTTCTTTCCTTGAACAGTGATGGAAATCTAACATATCTTCTGAGATAGCTTCTGCCTCTATTTGGATTTCATATTCAAGGTACGCAATAACTTGTTTGATGTTTGCTAGGAATAGGCATTTCTAATTCAACTTAATTTGATTCGGCTTAATATTTGAATGAATTGGATGTCTATTACGCTGTTTAATCTGGTCCGAGGAGCAGCAAACCTATCATGATGCAATGACATGTTAGTTAGGCGCTTAACTTAGTTATGATGCAATGGCTTTACCATGATGCAATGGTACGCTATGATGCAATAGCGATTCTCTTTGGTTAAGTAGGTAGTCGATAGGGGGAATAGTATTTGAGTAACGTTTACTTAAACTTAGGGGAAAATACCATGGTTTAGTTCAAAGTTTATGGGAACTTGTGAACTAGGCTCATGTTATGGACTGAGTTTAAGTAGAGTCGGGCAACGACTTTTGAACCATAAATGAAGCTATTTTCTTTATCGGTTAGATATAGGAGATATAGATATCCGGTCTATCTATATCAACCCCCTGAGCAGCTGCTGTTACTCAGGACCCCTAGATTCCCATTGGCTTGTTTCGGAGTGTGAGTGCTCCATTGTTGATTTATTTATTTTAATGAAAAGATAATAACTTGTGGATTGATGCATTACATTTAGTTAAGCTCGTGTGCCACTCCGTGTGTGATTGTATTACTGTGTACTGGGCTCCGGCTCATTATTGTTGTTATTATTCTTTTTATAGGTATTGTTGATGTTGTTATTCTTGTTATTGTTGTTGATGTTGATGTTAATGTTGATGAGGATAGTGATGGTGATGATGATTGATGTGATGATGTTTATCCCGGGTTTTGCGCGATTCTGAAGATATGGGAGAATGAGTGAGGTGTGATAGGATCGAGATATTTCTTGTATTTTGTTTCTTCTTTTGTTTTGTTTTGTTTTGTAAGAGGACTGGATATATTTATAATTGCATTTTCTTTAAGGGCTTGTTAATGCCCAGTTGATTATAAATGATTATCTACCCCTAAGAGTAGATCATAAAGTGTTTTTATAAAGTTAGTTTCTTAGAAAACTGGTTTGCTCTGTAGGGAGTAGAAGTTTATAAGTTGTTTTATAAAATTTGACTTTCCGCTGCCGAATCCAGTTATTTAGAAATCTAACTAAACGATTTCATAAATTCTAAAATTGGTTTAGCAATGTTCAACATAACCACCTTCTTTTGAGACAACCTTACGTATAATTCGTAAGAGTTATACGTGGTTGGGAACTTGGTGTGCTTAGTTTGAGAATTGAGCATGTCGGGTTTTTACATAGGCTCTATT
The DNA here is from genome assembly GCA_024138025.1 of Combretum micranthum. Classification (NCBI taxonomy): domain Eukaryota; kingdom Viridiplantae; phylum Streptophyta; class Magnoliopsida; order Myrtales; family Combretaceae; genus Combretum; species Combretum micranthum. Next base: position 172,641 of record JAMXBD010002516.1, read on the forward strand.
TGATGATCCTTTGCTTGAAAAATTGATCTTTTTGTTAATTCATTCTTATATGTGTTTGTTTAATGGGTAAATAAAATATAATAATTTCTCCCTTCTTTACCATTTTTTTTAATTTTTTAAGTTTGAAAGATTGAAAATTTTTGTTACAATTCTTAACCATAATTTTGGATTATTGTAAACCCCCGAAGTTTTGGTGATCGAATTAAAGGCCTAAACCCTAATAAGAAGTCAATCGGATTCTTAAGTCGACCAAACCTTAGTTTACCGTAACCGCTTAGCTCCGGCATTGCTGTTTTCTCAAGTCCTAGAAAACGAAGTTGGAAAAGTTAGCTATAATAGTTCGTATTAACTATAGGTTATATAAAAATATCAGATTGAAGGAATTCGAGTGTCCTTTGAACCCGATCGGACATAGTTCTTGAAAAACGTGTCCGGAAGCTCGGAATAGGAAAAAATATTTCGAATATACCGTTAGAGTCGTAAAAATATAAGATTTTCAAAAATATCAATTTCGTAATTTTTCGATGGCTAAAAATATCAGATATCGCTTTTATATACGTATTTTCTTACTACCGGCATTAACTTGTCATGTCTACTTTTACATTACACTATTTTCTACTATTCTACACTATTCACCTATCTGTACTTTTCCTTACAACCTACTCTTACAAACCATACACCTTTTTTTATACATTTTCATTTCTAATACAACTTCACATCTTTTATTTCTTACTTTTAATTAAAAAATAACAAAAATTAAAATTTTTGTCTTCCCCATGCATGATGTAGCGCTGGCCACCCCCTACAATGCCCAATTTGTTTTATTTTTCATTTATTTAATTAACACAAATTATCTTCCACATTTTCCTATAAATACCCCTTCATACCTTCACTTCTTTCACACCACTTCTTCTCTAAAGTTAATATACCAAAATCTCTCTCAAAATCTCTCAAGAATTCTCTCCAAGAAGTCTTACAAGAAAGCTCTCTTTAGTTTCTTCTTTTAGGTAAACTTTCTTCAAGAAATTCCTATGTTCATCTACTTAGTATGAACTTAGTGTATGTTTTCTAAAACCATGAAGGTTAAGAAAGCAACAATAGGTTTATGCTTTGTTATTGTTAATAATCTCAACTCCTTTATATTCATTTATGTTTATTACTATCTAATATATCTATATAGCTATATATATTATTTAGAGCATATAAGCTCATTGTCTTGCAATTATTTACTTTTCTTGCAATTTATTTATTTCATGTTGTTCTTAAGACTAGTCTTTCTAGTCTTAGACTTGTCTTCATCAAGTCAAAACAATTCCTTTTTTTTGCTTTTTGGGACTAGTCTTTTCTTAGTCCCGGGATACCTTGATGAAGCTAAGGTCTCAATGCTTGATTTACTTTTTTTTATTCGCTTAATCTTTCAAGTTATTATATTCCTTTTATTTCTATAGTTTATGATTCATATTCATGCATAAACATAATGTTTTTATCTCAATAAAAATAAACGGGGGAGTAGTGTTTTCATAAACTAAAGGTTCTGTTAAATAAATAGGAAATAGATTTCTTAAAAACTCATGAACATCTTGAAAATGATTTTCTCAAATAAACAAAAGGTTTTATGAAAACTTATCTTTCATCAAGAAATAGAAATTCTTTTGGAATCATTACAAGAAACAAAAATATCATTTTATTACTTTTAAAATTGTTAGAATCTAAGTTTAGAAAATGAAACCACTCCTTAGGAATTTAAAGTAATTACAAGAGATTAAATTTAGAAAAAGAATATTCATCCCAAGTTCAAAACCTTATTTTTCATAAGTTGAGACAACTTCATTTACTTCATACATTTGTTATGAGTCATTACATATATATATATATACCTTTCAAAAAGTTTACAAAAGACTTGAAATATTCATCTTTTCAAATGAGCCTTATTTACAAGAAGGAAAACAAGACTTTGCAAATTCGTGGCAAATCTGGTCGCTGCTTTTTCGGAACCTAAACGACCTAGTTTTATGAAAATAAGATTAGAAATGCGTAGATCTTTTGGAGTAGGTAGAAATCGTTATATTATACGCGAAATTCCGAGTTAAAATGTGCAAGTTATGGCCATTTTAAGTTGGAATTTCCCCTTATACGATTTTGCCGCGATTTTAAGAAAAGTTTAGAATTTTCAAGAATAGAAGTTTTATGAAAGACTCATTTTGGGTATTTCATCTTGTTTAGGTGACGAGGGACCTGAGATCGTCTATTCGGAGGACTATTTCGATTAGACCTGCCGATTATGGAGTGAGTTAATTCTTTTCCTAAGTTACATTTTCTTGTTTGTGCTTGTAATTAGTGGCACTAGAAATTTAGGGAAAAGATGAATGAACAATTGTTATGAGATAATTGTTGAATGAAAATTAAGTATATCGAAAGTCGATATGTTAAATAAAAGTGTGACTCTTGTATTGATGTGATGAAATTATGGATGATCACCTTTAATATGAATTCAACTTATATGGTTAAATGTTTAATTGAAATTTATTCATGCATATCATACTTGTGAGTCACATTTATTTCACTACTGTTCTTCGTGTGAGGAAACGAGGAAGTGGTAGTGGTGGCTAGTAGGAGCCGGTAAGTCTACATGGGCCAGTAGAAGCCAAGAAGTCTACAGGGCAAGCAGGAGCCGACAAATCTGCAAATATTGATGGTCGTATGGGCCTGTAACCACCCAACCCTTGTCATGGAGGGCGTTAAATCTATGCTGCACTTGATTTCCCGTTAATCTTGTGTATTTGGTTGTTCATGTGATTGATGCATTACATATGCTTGAATTAAATAACTTGGTTGTCATATGGAAATGTTATATAGTTAGGAATTATCTCACTAAGCTAGATTTGCTTATACCCTTATAGTTTTCTATTACAGTATAATTATCTATGGTTGGCCCCGAGGAGCCCAGTGTGCCAGGTATGAGCTTATGCTACTAGGAGTTTTTGGAAGAAGTTTATGTATTTTTAGTTTTGAACATAGACTTCTAGGAAAAATCTCTATAGTAGACTTATATAGTAGTTATGTTTATTTTGTTATTAGTGTAGTGGAATAAAGACTTTAAGGCGGGGGAATGCCCCTAAGATGATGTATGAACTTATTACCGAATGAAGATCTTATATTTATCTATTTAAGTTCATGCTTGCTTTTGCTATCTATTTAAACGTAATACCCCTGCGAGTCTCCTACTATCTTAGAAGCACGCCTTGCATATGATATTGAAGCTCCTGCGTGACTACGGATTGTCATTCATTAGCTTTAATATTATATGCGGCGGACTGCCACGTTTAGGATACCCTTTGAGGCGTGACAATTATGATAAAACAAATGTAAATGAGTCTCTTGACAAACTAGGTTATGATGTAAAAAAATAGATAAATGTTTATTTTTAAAGCATAAACTAAGGATGTACACTACAATGCAACCTTAATGAAAATTTTTAGAACTGTTATCAAACTTCAACGACGAGCTTTGATACTATTATTTTTATTGTTACTCACATTTTATATCATTATTTTCATAGGGTGTTATACAAAAGGATAGCTTGTGTAGAATGCATATGCTTTTGTTCCTCCACAACTTTAGGCAATCATTAGTGTGCTCGAATTATGCTCTCTTTTTGACTTCGTGTTTTCTTATTTAAGAGTTGGAAACAGGGGTGGGTTGATTGCTAGTGGTATCAAAGGTGCTTATACATTTATTAACATTCAGATGTGAGGTCTTGTCTGGCATGCCACAATATGTTAGCTAATTAAGTTCCCCAAATCGGAAGGAATAACATCATCTATCTAATTGCTAGAAAAATGTAGAACTTAAAGGTTTGAAAGTTGACATATCCTTTTGGTATATTCCCAAATAAGCTATTGTTGGATATGTTAAGATAAGTGAGTTTTGTCAGACTGTTAATTTCAATAGGACCGATTCCATAAAGATCATTGGTAGAATATGTAAGGTTAAGGAGAGAAGAAAATGGGAACCTATCTAGAGTTCCATTCAAGTTTGACTAGATCAATGCTTACTATGGTCCCACTTTTGCTATGAACACATTGAATACCTGTAAACCTCGAGATTTTTCATACAAATAGAATATAGAAATATAAAAATAGAAAATAGAAAGATAATATAGGACTCAACCAAGACTTAAAATAAAATCATAAGTAGTTACGAACTTACATATATCTTCAAACCCTAAAATAAAGTCCTGTGAACGATAACAAACACTAAAGTTAAGATTTTGTAACTAGAATTGAAAACTCAAAGTATAAAAATAGTCTAGATAAAACTTTAAGTGCATTAGAAAGTAAATAAACAATAAAGCTTATAGTTAGAAAACGATAATTTAAGGATAAACCCTTAAGGTTATAAATACACAATAGAAACAAAAACAGATCCATAACTCATCATATAGACTTCAAATGAATATTTAGATCACACTATTATTCAAGTTAGAGAATTCTAAAGCTATTAAAGACTGAAATGAAAATTGGCCTATTACGCTTAGAAAACCCTAATCGGGTGAGATAAAATCCTAAAAAATAATTAATCGAGTAAACTTTAAACCCAAAGTTGAACCCGATAATAATGTAGAAAATTTGTGGAAGCTTTATATAAATTTTGGAGACAGAATTCTCAAATAATTGATATAATTGTACCCATTTAGCATAATAAACTATCCTAAAAGTAGGAAAATTAACTAACTAAATATTATTATAATAAATATACAAAAATTTGTTGCAATTTGTAAGATGTACGATTGGGATTGTCTAGCATTGTGGTAGCCGAAATTGCACAACAATTGAGTTAAGAAGATCAACAAAGTCAACGAAAATGTTGTAGAAGCCAATGAAATTTAGCTAAATCAACCACTTATTTAATGTAATGAGAACTAAAACAAATGCAAGTTGTGTTCAGTGAGAAAATCACCTCATTTTGGTCTAAGAATATAAAGGAATCATCTGCCTACCTTAGCCTATAAATACTCTATTATTTAGATACAAACAAAACCCTTTAAGCACACAACAACAACAATCTAAACCAGTAGCAAAACCCCTATAAAACCAACCCTTAGAAACAAGCATCCATTTAATACAATATAAGCTTGAGTTTATTTAAGTGTTGAACTTTAGCTTAAACAATGTTTCTATCAACTTAGGTTTGTGTCTTGTTCTGGGGAAGAGTTTAGCACCTTCCTATTAGCCCATACAAGGTAATACTCACTCCTAAACTTTACTTATATGTTATGGTATATGAAATAGTTAAGGAATCATGAAATATGATGATTAGAAGACATTATATGTACTGATATATCACATATAATACATGTAAAATGTAGAAAAACACCTAGAAGAAGTTTTAATACCAGTATAATACACATATTTATAAAAATTTAAGTTTCGAATTGAAGAAAATCGGAGAAGAAGATGAATAGTAACAACACTGCCCCTAAGCCAACAGTATAAGTACTCAAACACCGGCGGTGTACACGGATGGCCTAACGGTGTTGAGACGGCTTACACTGGAAACAGAAGATACGTAATTTTTTTTTACGTAAAATGAATAAATGCCGACAAATTAGAATTCAACACCAGTAGCGTTGGTGCCGACGTACGTTGTAAAGCTAGAGGCTTTGAGCTAGCGTACACTGGTATAAGGAACATGTAAAATAACACGAACACCAGCATCCTGGGAGCGAACATCGGCGGCGTAGGGTGCCCGTACATGCTTATTATCCTGAATGAAGTCTATTTTATCGAAAAATATATATATATATATATATAAATATATACAAACAAAATAGAATTATTAAAATAAATAAAAACAAATATTTTAGAAGTAATAGGTTAAATATTTGTAAAGTATCAAACTCTAAAAACAATTAGAAAATATTATTATTACTATACTTTATGAATAAGAATAAATTACGATAATTGTATTACATAGGTATATATGTACAAGAATGGAAATTTAAAATAAGCTAAAATATCAAATAATGTGATTTCTAAAAATAACTAGGTAATAATATAAAGACAAATAGAGAAAAACATGACGAAACTAAATGATAAAAAATAAATATTAGTTACCATAATAGGTTAATTAAGGAACGATACAAAGTAGTAATAATAATAGTAATGATAAAATGTTGATTTACTACATACAAACTCTATCACCACCCAATAAAAATATATAGAAATACCAAATGAGATCAATAAAAGAAAAATGAAAATAAATATTACATAATAATTGTTATCATAAGACCATTAAAGGACCAATATAATAAAAGAAATAAAACCAAATACCAATATAAGACATTTAGACACTCATAGGAGTTTAGTTATATAATTTATATTTTATTGATAAATATATTTATTCATCTCAATAGGTGACCTTGATACTTGTGAGGATTTCCTTGTTGCTTATTATGATTAACCAGTATAAGTAGGTGAGTAACTCAGACTTGTTATATTGTTTGTACTTGTAGCTTAGCTGTATCCTAAAAGAAAGATAATAACAAGATTTTGCTATATGGGTTTGCGGGAATTGTATGTTGTATGGATTGTTGGTTGCTAAGCTACTTTAATAATAGTAATAATAGAATCTTGTATGAACTTGTTACTTGTATAGTGTATTGCTTGTCTGTATAATAATTGATCACCTTAAACCTAATTAAAAAATATTGGTACCATAAATGAAATGAACATACATTGCACGATTTGCATAAGAAGCATTTGAGTAAGTGGCAGTCTACTACGTGTTAGTGTTTTGGATCTTTGGTAATGTTTGGTTTTTCTAGGCAAAGAGACTATTAATTCTACGGAAGATTACCTTTGTTCTATTGGTACCATAAGAACTAAATGGTAAATGAAGGATGCCGCTCATGGTATTGCTATGAAATGACTAACACTTAGTGGAGTTTCTAAGGTTAAAAATACGAAATGAGTGTTAAGATGTGATAAATTTAAAGTGATAATTAAAGTGAGTATTATTGTTTTTCTATATACTTAGTCTCTCTTAGGTAGGTAGGCCATAGTAATGTGTTCCTTTAACCCCGATGAGAGGGCGTAAATCTTCATCCTGCTTTAGGTTCCGGGTTATCCAGGCTTGTAATTGTGCATATGCTTGATTGATGCATTTCATATGATTGTTAATAAACTTGTTTGATATGTGGTAAGTTCTAGTTATTCACTAGACCGTGTTTCGCTCACACTCCTAAAGACTTTTTAGGTTTACATTACAACCGTGGCTTGTTACGTCCAAGAGTATAGCTCCGATAAGAACTTAGGAGCTGGATGCTCATGGGTCAAATCGGGATAAGTTGCTTGCTATTATTTCTAGTATAGATTAGTTAATATATGGTTTATCAATTATGTATTTAGAGACATATGGAAAGATTATATGGTCTGTAATATCATTATGATATCCTCTACTTGTGATGATAGTTATTTACTAATTTATGACTTACATGTGTTTGTTCTTTCTTATGTAAGCAACTAAAAGATCCTATTGTTTGAAAATATATCACTCTAGGGTACATTCAGGGCATGATAATACCTTTCCAAGTGCAGTGAGTGAAACTGCTAGTATTGCATGGCAAAATCCATGAAGACAAAGAAGTATGGTTTAGGAGACTGGTTTTCCATTTGAGTAGGCCATGGACCTGCTATGTTGTGGAAGCATAAACATGAACCAGATTTGGTGTAAAATAAAAAATTACAAATAGAAAATATGGGTTATAGGTTTTGTATGGGTGTAATATCTACATGGTTTCAACTTGGTTTGCTAGCATTGGTCCTAGAGGGTAGATTTATATAATTATTGGTTTGACAATTCAACTTATCCTAGTAGGACACTTGGTTTGAGAAAAATTGCACTTGATTTTCATTACTTGGAAAAAAGACCTGGGTTAACCATGGCAAGTTGCAAAGACTTAAAAAATTTTCCATCTTATTTATTAGGTTTGAAATAGAAAGTTAAAGTAATTGACAAGGATCAAGAATGTGGTCGTAGCAAGATATGAACCTATTTATTGGTGCCGTTGATAGGAAATGCTGGTTAATTTAGTGACCAAGTCAATAGAAACTAAACTCGTGTATAGATAAGGTAAGTATTACTATTAACTGATTGCTTTTTCACCTTTGTGTTCTTAGCTTGTTGGATTGTTTGTGTGAGAGTAGAATTGTTGTTGTTTTTCATATCTCAGCAATTTATAAGCTTAAGTTGAATATAAGATAAAACACAAAATTTTTGGTAATTTTAGATATTGCTTGTTACTAATTTCATTTTGTTAAACCCAAGCAAAGCACCTCCAATCTTTACACGCCAATTCTCTGTATTAATTTTGATTTCATCTATTATAGACATTTGTAGAACTTATTAATGTCAATTTTGAATATTAGGAGCACAGCTGTAGATTTTCATCTAATGTTTTATCTATCTTTTTTTTTTTTTGGCCCAAGAAGTGTTTTATCTGTCATACTAGCAATATTTGCACAAATTTAGTTCCATATACAACCCATAAGCATAAATAGATAAAACTGTGATGTGCTCATTACTAGAAGTTATTTGTATGTGATTTGACAAAACTTTGTTTGTCAATTCTTAGGTTTGATTAGCTTTCATATAAATAGATATATATGTATATTATGTTTGGAAGTATCTTTTACCTGTTTAGTGTGGTTCTGTTTACTGTCTTCTCATTACATAATATGAGTAACACCATAGTTTTATAACTTTGTGTGTTATGACTGTTTGATACTGTGCAAAGCATCAACTTGAAAGTTGGTATGTTTACTCACTTCCTTCTTGCCATTATTTATTTTAGTTGGTTCGGAGCCTCAAAAGCCTTGGTAAAGTCTAATTTATTGAAAATTGCATATCATGCTGACCTTTTGGAAGGTTTTAATCTTGTTCTTTTTAGAAAAAAAGAAATGTGATTATTCTTTCTCTATTCCTTCTCTTTTTGAGGTTCTAGAATTTGATTTGTTCGAAGACCTCTAATGTTCTGATTTTCTAGTTGATGAAAATTCTTTTTGCAAATTGTCTATGTGGTATACATGCTTTAGCTGCTTTTTTCTCAACTCACCTCAGCATTATAAAACAATTAACATGAGCTGCTTGTATTCTTATTTTGTATACCAAATCCATGGTACTATTTTGTGTACTATCTTCCAAGCCGACTAATTTATATCATTGGGTAGATTATACATGCATAATGCTGGAAGGTGCCATTTCTACCTCAGAAGATCATGATACGGTAGATCAAAAATCTCATAAGATCATGGCACAGTGGATTAACAAGATGAAATTCTTTTGAGCTTCCAGTCAACACTTGATCACGTCTTTTTAACTTGACCATCTGGTATCATGTCTCTTGTTTGATCACGTCTTTTTAACTTGACCATCTGGTGTCATGTCTCTTGTTTTGCTGGATGTATATTTTCATGTCTCACTTTTTGAGGATTATAGTTTAAATATAGTGAAGTTGCACTTGGGTTGATTGTGCAGACAACTATCTTGATAGTGGTTTTTTCATTTTTTCCTTTTTAGAGGACTAGGGTCCTGATTTAAACAGTGATCCGCATTCATGCACTTGCTAAGTATAGCTTATGCTATTAAGCTTTTCCACCAATTATCCTTTAAGGATTTGAACTTCAGACTTCATTTGGTGTTTTGATGTAAGTTTTCAAGCCTTATCAGCTTGGCCAATCCTTTAGGTCCAATAATTGTTGTTATAATTTTTAGGTTCAATTGAGCAAGGGTATTTGTATATGCTGTTCACTTAAAATTACCTGTGTATCCGCTTAATTATTTCCCCCTTCTAAATTTTCCATTGTTCTTTTTAATTTAACCATTACATTGAACATGTCTTTCACGTGGAGAGAGAAGTCTCCAACTTGGGAGGACAATTGCTCCCACTAAAGGGAGAGAAAACCACCATTCACGTGGATGAACCTTCTACATGGGGATATTACTATTCTTCAATATATTTACTATTAATGATTAATTAATATTGATGGATAGAAACACAAAATGAATGCAACATAAAAATACGTTAAATAGCAACAAATTAAAAAATAAGTTAATAATCATATATATTTTCCACTTCAAAAAGATGAAAAAAAAAGACTTACAAGATGTTCACCTATGCACTATAAATAATTGCAACAAATTAATTCAATCTTGCTCAAACCAATTATTTGCACCATATGAAAGACATGTCCTCTACTACCAGTTGCACATCTTCTAGGAATATCATGTGGTGTCATGCTGCATGAACCATTAAATAGCAAGGTTAATAAGATGAATTACCTAGTTTGAATCATGAATTTATAAATATTGCCTAAACATTAAGAATTATGATGATAACCTGAGGTTCAAATAAGGACATATTTTGGGCATAACTAAACTAGATTGTTCATTGTTTCGCAATTCTTCGCCAGAATTTAGAGGACTACCCTCTGCACCAGTTTGGTTCATCCTAAAGTCTTCACTTAGCATGTTGTTGTCGGCTTTATTTTCATCAATGGTTGGAAGACTATTTGAGCATCTAACCTGATTATGACCTTCTTTATTACATCTACTACAATGCTGAGGTCTTCTTGATTTCTTATTGTCGTGGCCACTTTTACCTTTTATATCATATAGCTAACAAGTCAGTGACATGACTTCCATGCTCATCGATATGAGTAGAGGGTACATCTTCATATGGGAGATTTTTTTTTATCTTTACTGTTAAGCGTGCAATGTCCTCCATGAGTTCATTGTAAGTTTGCGTTGATTTACAACCCCATTCGCACATGTTATATTAATACATAGATTTTTTATGGGTTCTTATTCATAAATATGTAATATTTATGTTATAATGATAAATGAAAATTTTAATTTTTCTTACATGTTGTACAATATATGTATTTTTTATACGTTATAGAAATGTAAAAATTCGTATACATAAAATTTTTATAAAACATATGTAGGATATATATCTTTTATGAATGAAATTTGTACTACATTATATATTTTATATATATTATATATGGTATATTTGTTTGTGCATATTGCATGCTTTATTTATAAGCATAAAATAAAAAATCTTATGTTTACATGTTAAGGTATTATAAAAAGAATTTTGTATGTTTATTTTAGTTATGTAGGATATATATAAATTATATGTTATAGTAATATGTAAAATATATATTATGAATGAAATTTGTATAATAAAAATATATTTGTATAAATACTTATATCTTATATATAATATATTTGTTTATGTGTATTTGATATTTTAGTTTTATAAATACTTAATTTGTATGTTGTAACAACATAAAAAAGATACACATGCTCTGATGTGTTATATAAGATGCATAGTATATATTCATGTTTTACAGGTCTAAGTATTATATAAAATTTTATATGTACCTATATGTTATGTAAGATGCATATAATTTATATGTTATAGTAATATGTAATATTTTAATACATATAATTTGTAGAATATATATTTTATATGTTGTACATAATAAATTTGTATTTTGATATCATATATTTCATCATATAAGATAAAAAAAAGAGTCATATGTATATGTATCTTATATCTTATATATTATGTATGCATATATTTAAAATGTCATAGTAATGTACTAAATATGTATAAACTTAATTTGGAGCATTATATAAAATTTCTAAATTTTATATAGATGTTGAATAAGATATTTGTTATATGTTAGAGCAATAAATATATACATAATTTAAAAGTTTTAGTAATATATTTAATTTTTATATGCTCTTATATGTTCTATAGGATATATATGTATATATTATAGTAATATGTGAAATCTTTATCAATGAAACTTGTATAATATAAATATATTTTAAATGGTATATAGGATATATTTGCTTATGTGTATTGTATATTTTGTTTTAAAACATAAAAAATATTATATTTATGTATATTTCTTTGTGTATAATATGTAATTTGGATGTTAAAGTAGTGTAAGACGCATTTTTATGTGTTCCCACATTTATCTAATATGTATGTTAAAGCAACTTATTAAATTTTTAAATTTACTTACGCGTTACAGTGATATATTAAATTTGTTTGTGTTATCGTAATATATAAATATAAAAATTCTAAATTTTCATACATGTTATATAGAATAAATATCATATGTTATAGTAATATATAAAAGCTTTACATATAAAATTAGTATAGGATTTGTATTCTATATGTTATGCGGGTTATATATGTATATCATATAATTTCTTATATATATAATCATATCATATGTATATATACATAACAAAAATATATAAAATTTCTATAAGTTCTTATAAGTTATATAGGATATACATTATATGTTATGTATGATGCATTTGTATTTGTATATCATGTATGATATTTTATAAGATAAAAAACACATCATATGAGTTTATATATCTTAATATGTTATATGGTACATATAATAAATATGTTATAATAATAAATAGAGTTTAATATATGTTTTTTCACCACAATATGGTCATTTTTTGGTTCTATGGGCCATATTATGAAAGTAAGAGGGAATTCCTCTTTCAATGGACATTTTACTATACTAAAGGAAAGTTTCTCATTCTATGGGTTATTTTACTACATCAGGGAGCATTTTACCACGTCAAGGGAAAATTCCTCGTTTTGGGGATCATTTTACCATACTAGGGGGGATTTCTTCATTCTAGGGTTTATTTTACCATACAAGGGTTAAATTCCTTGTTCTGAGGGTCATTTTATCATATTAGAGGGGAATTCTTCGTTCCATGGTCCATTTCACCATATTAGGGGAGAATTCTTCATTCCAAGGGTCTTTTTATCATGGAGGAATTCCTTGTTTAATGGGTCATCTTACTACACTAGGGAAAATGCTCGTTTTAAGGTCCACTTTACTACACTAGGGAGAAAATACTAGTTCTAGGGTCTATTTTATCACATTAGGAGGAAATTCTTCGTTTTGGGGTCTATTTTACCACACTAAGGGAAATTCCTCATTCTAGAGGTCATTTTAGCACATTAGGGATCATTTTACCGTATTAAGAGGGAATTCCTTATTGTGGAAGCCATTTTACCATACTAAGGGGAATTCCTTGTTGCAAGGTTCATTTTACCACATTAGGGGAGAATTCCTCATTCCAGGGACCATCTTACCACACTAAGGAGAATGCTCGTTCCAAGGTCTACTTTACCACACTAGGGGGAAATTCTTTATTCTATGGTCCATTTTACCATACTAGGGAATATTTTATCCCATTAGGGAACATTTTACCACACCAAAAGGGAATTCCTTGTTCCGACGGGCTATTTCACCACACTATTGTGAATTCTTCATTCTAAGGTCTATTTTGCCATATTAGAAGTGAATTCCTCATTCTAAGGCCATCTTACCACACTAAGGGGAATTCCTCATTCTAAAGGTCATTTTACCACCCCAAGGAGAATTCCGTATTCTTGGGGTTGTTTTAACACACTAGGGAGAATACTCCTTCCAATGTCCATTTTACCACACTAGGATGAGTTCCTTGTTCCAGGGTCGATTTTACCACACTAATAGGAAAATTCTTTATTCTAGGAGTTATTTTATCACACTGATGAGCATTTTACCACACCAAAGGGGAATTCCTCGTTTCGAAGGCCATTTTAGCATACTATGAGGGAATTCTTCATTCTACAGTCTATTTTACCATACAAGGAGGGAATTCCTCATTTTAGGAGACCATTTTACCACATTATGATGAAATCCTTTATTAGGGTTCACATTACCACACTAGGACGGAATTCCTTGTTCCAAGGGTAATTTTATCATATTTAGGGGAATTCCTCGTTTTAAGGGCCATCTTACCACACCAAGAGGAATACTCATTCGAAGTTCGATTTTACCACACTAGGAAAAAAATCTTCACTCCAGGGCCCATTTTACCACACTAGAGGGAAATTACTTGTTCTGAGTCCATTTTACCACACTAAACGAAAATTCCTCATTCTATAGGCTATTATACCACACTATGGAACATTTTACCATACTACGGAGGAATTCCTCGTTTTGGGGGCCATTTCACCTTACTGTAAGGGAATTCTTTGTTCTAGGGTCTATTTTACCACACAAGGAGGGAAATTCCTCATTTTAAGGGCTATTTTACCACACTAGGGGGGGAATTCCTCATTCTAAGAGACATTTTACTACACTAGAGGGAATTCTTCATTCCGAGAGTCATTTTACCATACTAGTGTTAGGGGAAATATCTTATTTTAGAGGTCATTTTACCACCTTATGAGGGCATTCATCGTTTTAGGAGCCATTTTATTACACTAAGGGAAAATTCCTCATTTTGAGAGTCATTTTACCACACTAGAGGGAAAATCCTCGTTCTTTGGGCTATGTTACCATACTAAAGGGAATTCCTCATTCTAAGAATCATTTTACCACACTAAAGGGAATTACTCATTTTGTAGGTCATTGTACTACACTAGGGGAAATCCCTCGTTCTAGGGTCATTTTACCACACTAGGGGGAAATTCCTTATTTTGAAGGCCATTTTACAACACTAAGAGGGAATTCCTCATTCTAAGGGCCATTTTACCATACTAAGAGGAAATTTCTTGTTTCGAGGGCCATTTACCACACTAAAGGGGGGGAGGGGGATTCCTTGTTCTAAGAGTCATTTTACTACACTAGGGAGAAATTCCTTATTTTGAGGACCATTTTATCACACTAAGCAAAATTCCTCATTCTAGAGGTCATTTTACCACATCAAGAGGGAATTTCTCATGTTAGAGGCCATTTTGCCAAATTGGGAGGAAATTCCTCATTCTAAGGGCCATTTTACTACATTAGGGGGAAATTCCTTGTTCTAATGACGATTTTACCATACTAGGAATTTTACCATACTATGGGGAATTCCTAGTTCTAAGGACCATTCTGCCATACCATTGGAAATTTCCTCATTTTGAGGTCCATTTTACCATGTTAAGGGGAAATTTTTTGTTTTAGGGGTCATTTTACCATAATAAGGGGAATTGTCATTCCATAGGCGATTTTATCACATTATGGGAAAATTCCTCATTCCATGGGCTGGGCTATTTTAATGGGGAAACTCATTCCCGGGGTTATTTTACACACTAGGAGGGAATTCTCGTTTGAAGCCATTTTATCACACTAGGGGAAATCCTTATTCCAAGGGCCATTACCACACTATGGAGAAATTCCTCATTATAAGGGCCATTTTAGCACACTAGGAGGAGATTTATTGCTTCAAGAGTCATTTTACTAAACTGGGGTGAATTTGTCGCTCTAAGGGTCATTTTACCATAATACGGAAATTCCTCGTTGCAGGGGTCATTTTATCACAGTAGGAGGAATTTTCTTTCCAAAGGCCATTTAATAATATTGGGGGGGGGGGGGGAGAAAGGTAATTCCTTATTCCAAAGGTCATTTTACTACACTAGGGAAATTCCTCATTCCAAAGGCCATTACCACACTAGAAGGAAATCTTTGTTCCAATGTGGCATTTTACCATAAGACGACATTC